>CM064508.1:50283264-50425399 GCA_032716605.1 Paralithodes platypus | reverse complement strand
TTTATTATTATTTTGTTATTATAGTGTTTATTTGTTTAGCCCTGTGGAGATGGTTTCTATGACATCTAGGTCACTTACGAATTTATTGTACGATTAATTGCTCTTTAATATTTATTGTGAACTGGGATTGGATGCTCACTATTTAGCTTTCTATATTAACCTTTTGACGATTGGACAGTTTATTCTGGCTATCATTAGACGATACTATGCAATTTAAGAAGGATCTGTGGGAAATATAAGGGTAAAGAGACTAAAGACTGTCTGAATTAACCCTCTGACTTCTATACACCCTTCCTAATCTAAATACAATCGTCTAATAATAGCCGGGAAACAGAACAGAAATGCGTATTGGATCATGAAAGGGTTACTAATTATCTTCATTGACTATGTGTGCAAGGTCATACGGTTTGATCTGGCTATTCTATGTGTGTATATAATTTGTTGTCATCCCTACCAGATTCATAGTAGTCGCTTGTTTATATTCTTACACAAAACACACACACACACGCACATACTCCCTCTCTCTCTCTCTCTCCTTCCTTCCTTCCTTCCTTCCTTCCTTCCTTCCTTCCTTCCTTCCTTCCTTCCTTCCTTCCTTCCTTCCTTGTCGCTAGAATTACTGGTGTGACTGTGGCGTATTTATTTGTTCATTTAAATATATTTATATAATTGTTTAGTTTCCTCCTTATTATACCTCCATCAAGCTAAAAGAACACCACCCCCCCCCCCCCCACCCCCCAACCATCCTTCAAGATATATTTGTACATTTTTCGATAGAAAAATGTCCCGCCCGATGGTCGATCCCACTTAAATTACAGGCTCGCTATCCTTTGCCAGGAAAAAATCGAGACCTATATAACACGAAAAGTCATATTTACAAAGAAATGGAGAGAAAGGTCTTAAAACCGCCAAACTAATGGGCCGAACGTCATATAATCTGAAAACTAATGGGACTATAATTATGTACACTCGGTCAATAAAGTATCTGCACACCCCTACCCTGATAATCTGGTGTGTACAGCTTGGTAGTCTAGGTAGTAGGTCTTAGGTAGATAGTAGTATAGATGGATATAGCTACAGGTAGATATGCAAACCCTACCAAGCTGTACACACCAGATTATAAGGGTAGGGGGGCAGATATTTTTTGGACCGAGTGTACATGAGAAAGAAGGGGGACCAAAAAAACGACCCACCCACCCTTAAATCTCTGAAAACACCAGCCAGACTCCGCGCTAGACCTGATGACCGTGTGACTCCGATAACTTTCTCCTAGACTACCGGTACTGTTCCGTAACTCCTGGTCAGAGAAAGTGGACATCGATTTTTTTTTTTTTTTTGGCCTATGTATTAATTTATTTATATATTTTTTTTAGTTTCCTCGCTAGACCTCCATCAAGCTTAAAGAAAACACCCCCTAGACCTCCTTTTAAGATATATTTGTACATTTTTCGGTAGAAAAATGTCCCGGCCGATGGCCGATTCCTTCTGAAAGTACAGGCTCGCTATCGCTCGCCAGAAAAAATATCGACACCTAAATGGCACGAAAAGTCTTGATATTGAGAAAAAAATGGGGCGAAAGGTCTCAAAATCGCCAACCTAATGGAACAAACGTCTTAAAATCTCAAAACTAATATGCTAAACATGAGGTAGAAGGGGGACCAGAAAAAGCGACTACCTCCCCCTTATCTATCTTATAATATACCTTTCACTCTCTGTCTGTCTGTCTGTTTATCTGTCTGTCTGTTTATCTCTCTCTCTCTCTCTCTCTCTCTCTCTCTCTCTCTCTCTCTCTCTCTCTCTCTCTCTCTCTCTCTCTCTCTCTCTCTCTCTCTCAGTTTTCAAGGCCGCTTTTCACCTTAGGGTTAAGGGGAGATGGGTCGTTTTGCTAGACCCCCTTCTCCCTCATGTTTAGCCCCATAAGTTTTCACATTTTAAGATGCTTGCCCCATTAGTTTGTCGATGTTAAGACCTTTCGCCCCATTTCTTTGTCAATATTAAGACCTTTCGTGCTATTTAGGTGTCGATTTTGTTACCTGGCGAACGATAGTGAGCCTGTAATTTAGGAAGAATACAAATTAATCTAGACGGTGGATCTAATGAATGTTTTTTTTTTTTTTTTCTGTCTTTTTTTTTTTTTATGGAGGTCTAGAAAAGAACGGAAAGAAATAATAAATATATATGAAATAATCGACCAAAAAGTAAACCCTACCCCCTTAACCCTCTCTGACATATGACGCGGTTTTAAGCCTTTTGGGGATACTTTAAAGCCTTTGTTACCATCAGGGGTATTTAGAAACCTTTAGTTTAGTTACTTCAACCTCTGCAGTTGTCTTTGAGTTAGCTGTGGGCAGAAAACTAATTTTGGAGAGGTAATTATAAGAGTGAGAGAACTCTATTTCTTATTGCTAATCTGGCAACCTCTGCGTCATCTGTGCGTGAAAGGGTCAACATAACATGGAAAAGTTGACAAATGAATATTAAAACCATCTGAGGAGGAGCACTTCCTTGACAACGTTTCCCAGATAGCTTCTTCAGGTCACTATAGTCCGTTCATTCTAGGTTGGGCAGGCATCGTAACCCCTAACCTCTCCTAACTCAAAAAGGAGTAGAGTAATCGAGCTAACCTCTCTACCATATATAGGAAGACTTGGCTAGGGAATATATGTATAAATTAACAGCTCATTTGCTCTAGCCCTTTTTGAGTTACAGAGGTTAGTGGTTACGATGTCTGCCCAGCCTAGGATAAACGGACTATAGTGACCTGAAGAAGCTATCTGGGAAACGTTGTCAAGGAAGTGCTCCTCCTCCTGTGGTGTTTATTTTCACTTAAGTCTGGCTAACTCAGGTTTGGAAGGCCCTTGAAGGGGGAGGTAGTCGCTTTTTTCTGGACGCCCCTTCTCCCTCATGTTTAGCATATTAGTGTTGAGATTTTAAGACGTTCGTTCCGTTAGTTTGGCGATTTTGAGAGCTTTCGCCCCATTTCTTTGTCAATATTAAGACCTTTCGTGTCATTTAGGTGTCGAGTTTTTTCCTGGCGAGCGATAGCGAGCCTGTAATTTTAGAAGGAACCGGCCTTCGGCCGGAACATTTTCTACCGAAAAATTTAAAAATTTATCTTGAAAGGGAGTCTAGGGGGTGTTTGTTTAAGCTTGATGTAGGGCTAGCGAGGAAACTCAAAAATATATTGATCAATATATACATAGGGGCCAACGACCAAGCACTACCCCCTTGCTTACTTAAAGGAGTAGCGTGTATTATAGTTAAGGGCGGATTTCCACTTGAGGGACTTTTTTCTTGACCCCTTTCTCCCTCATGTCTAGCCCCATTGCTTTTGAGATTTTAAGACGCTTGCCCCATTAGTTTGGTGATTTTTAAGAATTTCCGCCCCATTCTGTCAATGTTAAGACCTTTCGTGCCATTTAGGTGTCGATTTTATCCTGGCGAGCGATAGCGAGCCTGTAATTTAAGAGTAATGGGCCTTCGGCCGGGACATTTTTCTACCGAAAAATTTACAAATTTATCTTGAAAGGGGGTCAAAGGGGTGAAATTTTAAGATTGCTGGAGGAGTAGGAAACAAACTAGAAACCTCCCCTCAACCCTCTGACTCCCACAGTTCCTTCCTAAGCTGCATAAATCGTCTAATAATAGCCAGAACCAAAGGAAGAAACGCGTCCTCGGGTTTTGAGAGTTTGTTTGTTTATTTATTTATCTATCTGGTTATATATATATATTTTATGTATCTATCTTTATTATATTATTTATCTATCTAGCCATTATTATATGGTATCTATATACCTATATATTTATGTACCTACCTATATATCTATCCATATATAGAGTGTATCTACAATGTATACTGTATTTATTGTGTATGTATGTATCTATCTTTCTATCTATCTATTTGTTTATATATTTTATCTCTCCATCCATCCTCTATTTATCCATTTATATATTGTATCTATATATATATTCTTATGTGTCTATCTATCTACCTATTTATATATATTATCCATCCATCCATCCATCCATCCATCCATCCATCCATCCATCCATCCATCTATCTATCTATCTAGCTATACCCTGTTTCTTTTCAACTGACGGTAAATTGCAAAGTTCCCATCAAGATTTCTGTTATTTTGAAGATTGTGTAGTGTGGAATATGGTGCTAATTATATCAACTTGGTCTTGATATGATGCAGAGACATGGTGGTTTAATATTTGTCCGTTAAGTATCGAGAAATTAGCTGCTAAGGGATTCAATTTACCGTCAGATGAAATGAAACAGAGTATAGTTATCTATCTATCTAGCTATACAGTATATATGCCTGTATGAGTACCTAGCTATCTACATATATATTATATCTATACATCTATCTATCTATCTATCTATCTATCTATCTATCTATCTATCTAGCTGTACAGTATATATGCCTGTATGAGTACCTAGCTATCTACATATATATCTTATCTATACATCCAACCATCTATCTATCTATCTATCTACAGTAGCTATACAGTATATATGCTTGTATAAGTGCCTAGCTATCTACATATTTATCAAATGTAGGTGAGGATTTACCTGCTTGACACCGGATATGACGCCCGATAGAACCGGAAGTCAACCAGTCACACACACACACACAAACACACACACACACACACACACACACACACACAGACACACACACACACACAGACACATACAGAGACAGGCTTACATAGCAGCACCGTACTGTACTGTACTGTACTGTACTGTACTGTAGGGCTTGGTTTTTGGTCTATATATTTATGTATTCATTTATTTTGAGTTTCCTCGCTAGACCTCCATCAAACTTAGAAAAACACCCCCTAGACCCCCATTCAAGATAAATTTGTAAATTTTTTGGTAGAAAAACGTCCCGGCCATAGGCCGGTTCCTTCTAAAATTAAAGGCTCGCTGTCGCTCGCCAGGAAAAAATCGACACCTAAAGGGCACGAAAGGTCTTAATATTGAACACAAAAAATAAGGCGATAGGTCTCAAAATCGCCAAACTAATTAAACGAACGGCTTAAAACCTCAAAACTAATATGCTAAACATGAGGGAGAAGGGGGTCCATACAAAGCGAGTACTACCCCCTTAATGCCAAAATATGAAACTACTACTACGTCTCTTGTGTCGTGGTAATACCCAAGTGTTCATAATTAACAACCTATTTAGCTACAAGATCTAGTACGTAAGATAGTAACATGGCAATTTACCCTCAGCTGAACCAAAAATAGATTATAGTCTAGGTCACACGGTTTTTATGAGGCAGAACATAAGACAATGGGAGTCTGCAGAAAGCCGATCGGCCCATACAAGGCAGATCCCTGTCACACCCAATCCCAATTACACGGCCTAATTATAGACCCGACTCACCAATACCCTGAGGACCGACCTCACCAAAACGGTCAGAGATCAACACAAGATTGTGGGAGTCTACAGAGCGACGATTGGCTCACACCCGGCAGATCCCCTCTCATACCCAACCCATCCCGTCCATATGCCTATCTAATTTTATCTTAAAGCTCTCTATCGTTCTCGATCCTACCATATCACTCGGTAGCCTATTCCACGTCTACACCTCTGTTACAAAACCAATATTTGCCTATATTTTTTCTGAAACAAAATTTATCTAATTTGAAACCATTTGTTCGAGTTCTTTTCGCTATCACTGAGGTTCAGTACATTTTTCATGTCCCCTTCATTAATCCCACTAACCCACTTGTACACTTCTATCATATCCCCTCTAACTATGCGTCTTTCAAACGAATGTAAGCCTAATTTGTTCAATCTTTCTTCATATGGTAATTTCTAATATGAATATGTTTTGTCATTCTTCGCTGTACTCTCTCTCTCTCCAACGAATCTATGTTCATTCTGTAATAAGGATACCAAAATTGGACAGCATGTGTGTATACTACGCTTATCTCAATGAAGAAAACTTAACATAGAATCTTCAGTCCCCCATCAACCCCAATCCTTGCCTTTATCCCCGTCCATTTCCACTATAATTCAATTTGCAATCCTACCATTTCTACACTCCCCTTGATCCACAATCAATTTCTCCCTGGATTGACTTGCAAGGCCTTTGATGTACTAACTATTCCTTGCAACTCCTTCTCTTTCCAACTATGCTTAGCTACAAAAAATGAACTACCCCCCAGAGATAGTGAACCCCTCACTCCTGTACCGGCGACGTCTTTCTTTTTCATGTTGACGATTGTTATGCAGTTTCAGAAGAGTCTGTGGTAGTACAAAGGGTTAAGTGAGATAGTTCGAAGTCTGTTAATTTTATGCAGTTTCAGAAGAGTCTGTGGTAGTACAAAGGGTTAAGTGAGATAGTTCGAAGTCTGTTAATTTTATGCAGTTTCAGAAGAGTCTGTGGTAGTACAAAGGGTTAAGTGAGATAGTTCGAAGTCTGTTAATTTCGGGAGGCCCCCTTTTTTAAACTGAATGACATTGTCTTATAGTGTAGCCAAAATAATAAAGGTAAAAGGACGGCACCGGTACTGTAAGGGTTAAGGGGAGATTATCCACTTGAGGGATTTTTTTCTGGACCCCTTTCTCCCTCATGTTTAGCCCCATTGTTTTTGATATTTTAAGACATTCGCACCATAATTAAGAACTTTCGCCCCATTTCTGTCAATTTTAAGACCTTTCATGCAATTTAGGTGTCGATGTTTTCCTGGCGAGCGATAGCGAGCCTGTAATTTAACCCTCTCATGTTCTTGACGCAATTTTGAGCCTATTAGGGATACTTTAAAGCCATTGTTACCATCAGGGGTATTTAAAACCTTTAGTTTAGTTACTTTAACCTCTGCAGTTGTCTTTGAGTTAGCTGTGGGCAGAACACTAATGTTGGAGAGGTAATTATAAGAGTGAGAGAACTCTATATCTTATTGCTAATCTGGCAACCTCTGCGTCATATGGTCGTTAGAGGGTTAAGACGAACCGGCCTTTGGCCGGGACATTTTTCTACCGAAAAATGTACACATTTATCTTGAAAGGGGGCCTAGAGGGTGTAATTTTAAGCTTGATGGAAGTCTAGGGAACTAACTAAAAACCTCCCCTTAAGGTAACGTTATCTTAGTTATTTTGGTATTTTCTATTACTACCGGTACAGATATTTGTTTTAGTTTGCTCCCTAGACCTCTATCAAGCTTTTAAAAACAAATCATCCCAAAGACTCCCCCCCCCCCTTTCTTCGAGATCTATTTGTACATTTTTCGGTTGAAAAATGTCCCGGCTCAATAGCCGGTTCTTTCTAAATTACAGCCTCGCTATCACTCGCCAGGAAAAAAATCGACAGGTAAATGGCACAAAATGTCTTAATATTGACAAAGAAATGGGCGAAACTCTTAAAATGTGAAAACTAATGGGGCTAAACATAAAGGAGGAAAGGTTTCAGAAAGAAAAAAATACTTTCCCTTAAGGGGAGGTTTTTAGTTTGGTCCCTAGGTATCCATCAAGCTTAAGATTACACCCCCTTGAGCCCCTTTCAAGATAAATTTGTACATTTTTCGGTAGAAAAATGTCCCGGCTGAAGGCCGGTTCCTCTTAAATTACAGGCTCGCTATCGCTCGCCAAGATAAAATCGACACCTAAATGGCACGAAAGGTCTTAAAATTGACAGAAATGGGTCGAAAGTTCTTAAAATCGTCAAAATAATGGGGCGAACGTCTTAAAAATAGAAAAGCAATGGGGCATGAGGAAGAAAGGAGTCAAGAAAAAAATCCCTCAAGTGGAGACCTCCCCTTAAGAGTTACATATTTTCCCATTTCGTATCGAGCAACCAACAGACAATATGGCATTCAATTTACCGCCAGTTGAAATAAAAACGACTATAGTTTGTGGGAAGTTGTGTTGGTCGCCTATAAAAAGGAACTGCCTCGTTTGGGACGTTATACTCCATTCATTATAGGTAGGCTAGAAATGGTGACCCCCTAAACTCTGTAACTCGAAAAGGCCTAGAACAAATGGGCTGCCAATTTCCACACCTATTCCCTGGCAGACTCTTCCCAAATGGTAGAAATATGAGCTCGATTACTCTATAGTTTTTTATTAGCTGTAGAGGTTAGTGGTCAGGACTTTTAGCCTACTTATGGTGAATTTAACTATAGGCCTTTTGCACATCTCCGTTTTCTTCTGTTCTCGTGCAAAGGGTGACAAAATTAGCCTGAATATAGAGCGAAGTGGTTTATGAACGAAATGACGACGCAGTAACACCCATATTATATACTCCGTTTTCTTTATGGTCTTATGTAAGGGGTGACAAAAATTAACCTGACTATAGTGCGAAATTACCTATGAACGAAATGACGACGCAGTAACACCCATAATATTATGCTCTGGTTTCTTACAATAGGTGTGAAAAATCGACCCCGAAGTGAGTGCGAAGTGACATATGAACGAAATAATCACACATTAACATCCACATAATTATGCTCTGTCTTCCGGCGTCTGTCAGTCATTATCGCTGAGACAAGAGGGGGGAAGGACAATTCATTGTCACGGTTATTTAGCTGCAATTAAGTTGTTTTTGTTGTTGTTTTCTTCCGAGGGATCTTGGCGAACTAGCGATAGCGAGCCTGTAAATTGAAAGAAATTGGCCTTCAGCTAGGATAGTTTTCTAAAGAAAGCAATAGCATATTGAGTTTGAAAGGGTGTTTAGGAAGCTATATTTTCTTAAGATTGAAGGGGGATCTGGGAAGTCCTATTTTACCTTGAATGGATTCTACCTGGAAAACTATATATATATATATATATACATAGAGAGAGAGAGAGAGAGAGAGAGAGAGAGAGAGTATACCCCTATATACACTGTTTTCCTGGTCCTTCAATTCATCATCAGTAAGACAAACGGAGGAAGGCGTATTAATCACCTGGGTCATTAGCGGTAATTGGTTCCAGGATAATTATTTGCTAGCAGGGTCATTACTTGCTCTATTGTTAGCGGTGGTGGGCTGGGAATTAAGGGGGATTTTTATTTTAAGATTGATGTATTTTTTTCCTATAAGGTTTTGTTAAGGGGGGTGACCTGCTTTTTGTTATTTCTGTCCTTTTCTCTCTTTCTCTGGCTTGTATCCATTCGGACGCATTCAGCCAACTATGCTAAGACGTTTATCCCAATCTAGGTGTCGATTTCTTCCTGGCGAGCGATAGCGAGCCAGCATTATATGAAGAAATCCGGCTTCGCCGGAGACATTTTTCTATCGAAAAATGAACAAATTTAGCCTGCTGTCAAACAAAAATAAAACATATGCTGGCTCGCTACCGCTCACCAGTAAAAAATTGACACCTGGATGGGGATAAACGTCTTAAAACAGTAGGCTGAATGGGGCCAAATGGATACAAGCCAGAGAAAGATAGAAAAGGACAGAACAAAAACAGGTCACCCCCCTTAAGCGATCTTGTGGTTGGCCTGTTATTTTGCCGTGTGGGTTGTTCCTTAGACCTTCATCGCCATGTTGGTTCTCTGACGTATTATATTTGGTGAATACTGCACCACCGAGACAGACAGACAGAGACAGACAGACAGACATACACAGATATATCGATAAATAGATAGATGTATAGTATGTATGTATGTATGTATGTATGTATGTATGTATGTATGTATGTATGAATTGTTTGTATGTATGTATGTATGTATGTATGTATTAACTCAGGCCCCATTCCCCACTTTTCCTTTTCTTTCTGGGGGTGGTCGACTCAAGACAGAGCCAGAATAGGGACAAAACAACATAAAACAATGAACACACAGAAACCAAATATAGGTAAATGTATGTGTTTATGTATGTATGTGTTTATGTATCTATAAGTAGCCTATACATTTAGTATGGGTTATATGAAGGCAGATGTACAATCGCGCTAATAAGTGATGTCTCAGCACCAAGTATGTTTTGATTCATTTCTTGATATCGAGTGAAATATACAAACATGTTCCTACACTTATCCCACCCTATTCAACATCTGACAGACATTAATACAGCACAGAGCAAGCCAAACGTAATGACAGCTGGGACATGACTTATTAGCGCGACCGTACTCAGAATGTTCCTAGAGCGACTTTGGCTTGAATTATTTAGTGAAGTGCAATTAATCTCCTCAAAGAATTTAATGAAGTGCAATTAATCTCCTCAAAGAATTCCGCATGACACTTTCCATTACTTTCATAGAAAGTCTCAATTTTCTAGCGGTAAAAATATAAGTTTTATACTAAAGGGGGTCACCGTTTTTTTTTTTATCTTTCTCTCCTTTTCTCTCTCTCCCTGGCTTGTATCCATTCGGCCCCATTCAGCCAACTGTTTTAAGACGTTTATCCCCATCCAGGTTTCGATTTCTTCCTGGCGAGCGATAACGAGTCAGCATTGTATGGAGAAATCCGGCTTCAGCCGGCGGAGACATTTTTCTATCGAATAATTTACAAATTAAGCTTGCTGTCAAAACAAAAATATATATATTGTGGTTCGCTACCGCTCACCAGGAAAATTTTGACACCTGGATGGGGGTAAACGTCTTAAAACAATAGGCTGAATGAGGCCGAATGGATACAAGCCAAAGAGAGAGGGAGAGAAAGAGAAAAAAAAACGAGGTGGGTTCCCCTATAGCCTTGCAATGACTGGAGGAAACGATTATCATAATGTACTGCTTCTGACAAGTGTTTATATTACACCTGTCCAGTACCAGGGACGTCCTTTCCATCATAGTCTGGCAATTAGTAGACGATTTGATACAGCTTAGGAAGGACCTCAGGCAATAATATGGTTTCAAACTATCTCAACCAACCCTTTTAACTACCACAGATCCTTCCTAAGCTGCATACTGTCGTCTAAACATAGCTAGAATAGAATATAACACACGTCGTTGGTACTCAAAGGGTTAATTTACAATGATGTTCAGATCAAATCAGCTATAGGCCTATAGGAATAGATACATAATTTGTATTATTTTATTTTTTTGTATTAACCCTTTCAAGCTCCAATACGCGTTTCTGTTCTGTTTTCTGGCTACTATTAGACGATTTTATTCAGATTAGCAACGGTATATGAAAGTCAAAGGGTTGATTGAGATAGTATTTACCCCTTCAATACCCACAGATACTTCCTAAGCTGCATAAAATCGTCTAGCGATAGCCAAAATAAGAGCTTGAAAGGGTTAACAGCGTCAATATAAATGGATGTATTTGCATACAGAAAATGGCAAGAGCTCGCATCTTTCAGCAGCTCTGCATTAAGGGGAGATATCCACTTGAGGGACTTTTTTCTGGACCCCCTTTCTCCCTCATGTTTAGCCTCATTGCTTTTGAAACTTTAAGACCTTCGCCCTAGTGATTTGGATATTTTAAGACATTTAGCCCCATATCTGTCAATTTTAAGACCTTTCGTGCCGTTAAGGTGTCGATTTTTTCCTAGCGAGCCTGTAATTTAAGAGCAACCGACCTCCCGGGAGCCGGGACATTTTTCTACCGAAAAATGTACAAATTTATCTTGAAAGAGGGTCTAGGGGGTGTAATTTTAAGCTTGATGAAAACGTAGGGAACAAACTAAATACCTCCCCTTAAGAAGGATCTGTGGTCGTAAAAAGGGTTAAGCGAGAAAGTTCGAAGCCTAATAATAAAAGGGTTAAGCGAGAAAGTTCGAAGCCTAATAATAAAAGGGTTAAGCGAGATAGTTCGAAGCCTAATAATAAAAGGGTTAAGCGAGATAGTTCGAAGCCTAATAATAAAAGGGTTAAGCGAGATAGTTCGAAGCCTAATAATAAAAGGGTTAAGCAAGATAGTTCGAAGCCTAATAATAAAAGGGTTAAGCGAGATAGTTCGAAGCCTAATAATAAAAGGGTTAAGCAAGATAGTTCGAAGCCTAATCATTCCTGGACGCCCATTTGAAACTGAATACACTCGTCAAATAGTAGGCAGATTAAAGTTAAAAAGGCGTTGCCGGTACGGAAGGGGTTAACATCTTGCAATTAATTCAAGAATAGTATATAATTATGTACCGTATAATTATATAAACAACGTCCTTGGTCCGCAGATTACCACACACATACCGTAGCTCCATAAATTGTTGTTAAGGGGAGATTTCCACTTGGGGGATTTTTTTTTTTTTTTTTTCTTGACCCCTTTCTCCCTCATGATTAGCTCCAATTATTTTGAGATTTAAAGACGTTCGGGGCAATTGGTTTGGCGATTTTAAGAACTTTCGCTCCATTTCTGTCAATTTCAAGACCTTTCGTGCCATTTAGGTGTCATGCGAGCCTGTAATTTAAGGGAAACTGGCCTTCGACCGGGATATTTATCTTGAAAGGGGTTCAAGGGGATGTAATGTTAATCTTGATGGAGGTCTAGGGAACAAACTTTAAGGTAGCCTAACAGAGAATCTTTCACAGGGAATTCCCCCCAGAGTGGTTCGGTAGGCGTGACTGCAGGTTGATGGGTTTATGACTGGGTGTGTGTGTGTGTGTGTGTGTGTGTATGGGTGTGTGGGCGGGAGGGGGGGGGGGGGGGGGGGGGGGGATGGAGTAATATGTGTGTGTGTAGGTGGGTTGATGTAAGAGAGGTAGGCTTCGTTTACCTTCCTAGTTCGTAGTCACATTGTTTGGGTTACTTTTTTCTTTTTGTTTTGCATATTGTGTGGTTTAGTTGTATATGTGTGTGTGTGTGTGTGTGTGTGTGTGTGTGTGTGTGTGGGTCTGTGTGTGTGTGAGAGAGAGAGATAGAGTGAGAGAGATAGAGTGAGAGAGCGAGAGCGAGAGAGCGAGAGAGAAAGAGAGAGAGCGAGAGAGAGAGCGAGAGAGGACAAAATAAATAAATCCTAACCTAATAATAACAAACTCAGTCCAGCAGCCACGTGAGTTTGACACACACACACACACACACACACACACACACACACACACACACACACACACACACACACCTAAGCAACACAAAATAACAAAAACAATGAAGAAGTCTGACCTTAACCCTTTGAAGATGATCACGCCCTTTGACAGTGTATGCTGGCTCTCATTGGACGATGTTGTACAGCTTAGGAAGGATCTGTGGGACTTATGAGGGTAGAGACTATCTCAATTAACCCTCTGACTGCCATACACCCTTCCTAATCTCAACAGAATCGTCTAATAATACCCAGTAAGCAAAATAGATATGCGTAATCGGATCTTGAAAGGGTTAATCACTGGACCCCCTATTAATAAAGTGTGTGTGTGTGTGTGTGTGTGTGTGTATGTGTGTGTGTGTGTGTGTGTGTTGTATGTTATGATATTTGGTTTAATTTGTATGGATGATTTTCTTGGGTTTTGCCATTTTCGAGTAATGTAGTTTAGTTTGTCCCCTAAACTAAAAAAAAAAAAAAATGCCTTCACAAACTTCCTTCAAACTAAGAAATGCCCACCCATCCCCCTTCAAGGTAAATTGGTACATTTTTCGATATAAGGCTATCGCTTGCCTAGTAAAAAAAAATCGACACCTGAATGGGGTTAAGGGGGCAGTGCTTGTTTTTACGTCTATGAATTTAATTACCAATTGTTTTGTTTTAGTTTCCTCGCTAGACCTCCATGAAGCTTCAAAAAACACCCCCTAGACCCCCTTCCCAGTTAAATTTGTACATTTTTCGGTAGAAAAATGTCCCGGCCGAAAGCTGATTCCTTCCAAAATTACAGGCTCGCTATCGCTCGCCAGGAAAAAATCGACACTTAAATGGCACGAAAGGTCTTAATATTGACAAAGAAATGGAACGAAAAGTCTTAAAGTCTCCAAACTAATGCGCCTAACGTCTTGAAAACTGACGGGGCTAATCATGAGGGAGAAGGAAGGGGGGGGGGGGGGGGGGGTCAGATAAACCAACCATCCCCCTTTAAGGGGGGATGGGCCGGTTTTCTGGACCACTTTCTCCCTCATGTTTAGCCCCATTAGTTTTCAGATGTTAAGATGTTTGACCCATTAGTTAGTCGATTTTAAGACCTTTCGCCCCATTTCTTCGTCAATATTTAGACCTTTCGTGCTATTTAGGTGTCGATGTTTTCCCTGGCGAACGATAGTGAGCCTGTTATGTTAGAAGAACCGGCCTTCGGCCGGGAAATTTTTCTACCGAAAAATGTACAAATTAATCTAAAAGGGGGATCTCATGGATGTTTTTTTTTTTTTTAATTTGATGGAGGTCTAGGGAGGAAACTAGACAAATAATGAATACATGCAAAAATCGGCCAAAAAGTGACCCATCCCCCCCCCCCCCCCGCTTAACCTTCTTGTTGTAATTTTCCTACTCTCCGTTCGTGTATATCTTAACCCCTTCGGTACCGGTGACGTCCCTCCCATTATACTGTATTCTGGCCACTCTTAGACCACTATTGTATTCAGCTTAGGAAGGACGTCTACCCATTACAAAGCTGCCGGCGAGCTCAGTATAACCCTCTTAGCTACCCATCTATCTATCCTTCCTAAGCTTCATAAAATCGTCTAAATATTGCTGAAATAGAATACAAAAAAAAACGTCGCCGGTACAAAAGGGGTTAAGGGGAGAGGGTATTTCTTTTGTTTTTGTTGTTTTATTATTAATTAATGTATTCCTTTATTTCTTAGTTAGCCTACCTAGCTAGACCTCCATCAAGTTACCTAGCTAGACCTCCATCAAGTTACCTAGCTAGACCTCCATCAAGTTACCTAGCTAGACCTCCATCAAGTTACCTAGCTAGACCTCCATCAAGTTACCTAGCTAGACCTCCATCAAGTTACCTAGCTAGACCTCCATCAAGTTACCTAGCTAGACCTCCATCAAGTTACCTCGCTAGACCTCCATCAAGTTACCTAGCTAGACCTCCATCAAGTTACCTAGCTAGACCTCCATCAAGTTACCTAGCTAGACCTCCATCAAGTTACCTCGCTAGACCTCCATCAAGTTACCTAGCTAGACCTCCATCAAGTTACCTCGCTAGACCTCCATCAAGTTACCTAGCTAGACCTCCATCAAGTTACCTAGCTAGACCTCCATCAAGTTACCTCGCTAGACCTCCATCAAGTTACCTAGCTAGACCTCCATCAAGTTACCTCGCTAGACCTCCATCAAGTTACCTAGCTAGACCTCCATCAAGTTTAGAAAAACACCCCCTAGACCCTCCTTTATGATAAATTTGTACATTTTTCGATAGAAAAATGTCCTGGCCGAAGGCCGATTCCTCTTAAAATGTCTGGCTCGCTATCGCTCGTCAGGTAAAAACACCTAAATGGCACGAAAGGTCTTAATAATGACAAAGAAATGGAGCGAAAAGTTTTAAAATCGCTAAACTAATGCGCCTAACGTCTTAAAATCTGAGAAGTGACGGGGCTAATCATGAGAGAGAAAGGGAGGGGGGGGGAGTCATAAAAACCAACACTCCCCCTTAACCCCTGGGGTGGGGGGGGGAGTCAGAAAAACCAACACTCCCCCCTTAACCCCGGGGGTGGGGGGGGGGGGGGAGTCAGAAAAACCAACACTTCCCCCTTAACCCCTGGGGTGGGGGGGGGAGTCAGAAAAACCAACACTCCCCCCTTAACCCCTGGGGTGGGGGGTGGGGAGTCAGAAAAACCAACACTCCCCCCTTAACCCCTGGGGTGGTGGGGGGGGGGGGGGGTCAGAAAAACCAACCCTCCCCCCTTAACCCCTGGGGTGGGGGGGGGGGGGGGGAGTCAGAAAAAACAACACTACCCCCTTAACCCCTGGGGTGGTGGGGGGGGAGTCAGAAAGACCAACACTCCCCCCCTCAACCCCCTCGACGTTAGACTCTTCCGACTCTCCGTTAGTTTTTATATCTCGAACGTTTCTGGTTATCTATTATTCCTGTTATAGTCGACCCACTTGACCACTCCCGAGGTTCGTTCTATTATAAGGAAGTTGGAGCTGTGTGGCCATCAATATTTAGCGAAAATGATCAGCTCAAATGACGGTCATAATACACACATATATACATATATATATATATATATATATATATATATATATATATATATATATCCATACAACCAAATTGATCATACTTATAATCCATCAGAAACCCACATTATATGATGGGATTTCTCTTTAAGGGGAGATTTCCACTTGAGGGATTATTTGTTTTAACTCCTTTCTCCTTCATGTTTAGCCTCATTCTTTTTCTAATTGTAAGACGTTTGCCACATTATTTTGACGATTTTAAGAACTGTCAACCCATTTCTGTCAATTTTAAGACCTTTCGTGCCATTTAGGTGTCGATTTTATCCTGGCGAGCGATAGCGAGCCTGTGATTTAAGAGGAACCGGCATTCAGCCGGGAAATTTTTCTACCGAAAAATGTACAAATTTATCTTGAAAGGGGCTCAAGGGGGTGTAATCTTAAGCTTGAAGGATATCTAGGGACCAAACTAAATACCTCCCCTTAATATCGATCTTCACGGCTCCAACTTCCTTATAGCCTGAAACTCGCAAGTGGTCCAATTTGACCACTTGCGAGTTTCAGGATATAAGGCAGTTCGGCCTGTAAACATCGGTATTAAACGCAATTACAGTAATTATGTCGGTGTCTGATGGATAAACAGTAGGTTGACATTTGGGTTTTTTTTATGTATTTATAAACATTACTAAAAAAAACGTATTATAGCTGGTTAATACTGCTAAATATCGACGTCTACGGCTCCAACTTCCTTCTAGAACGAAACTCGCAAGTGGTCAATTAGCCCCCCCCCCCCCCCCGTTCATAATTATTTTCGTTCTATTTAAACGGTTTTGGGCAGTTTCGGAAGGATCTGTGGTAGTAAAAAGGGTAAAAGGAGGAGACCTGTTTTTCTGTTCTGTCCTTTTCTATCTTGCTCTGGCTTGTATCCATTTGGCCCCATTCAGCCCACTGGTTTGAGACGTTTATCCCCATCCAGGTGTCAATTTGTTTTACTGGTGAGCGGTAGCGAGCCAGCATATTTTTTATTTTTGTTTGACAGCAGGCTAAATTTGTACATTTTCGATAGAAAAATGTCTCCGGCGAAGCCGGATTTCTTCATATAATGCTGGCTCGCTATCGCTCGCCAGGAAGAAATCGACACCTAGATGGGGATAAACGTCTTAAAATAGTTGGCTGAATGGGGCCGAATGGATACAAGCCAGAGAAAAAGAGAAAAGGACAGAAATAACAAAAAGCAGGTCACCCCCCTTAAGTGACATAGTTGGAAGCCTGTTAATTGCTGGAGGCCCTTTATCTGTACCTGCATAAAATCGTCTAAAAGTAGCCTGGAACAGAGTTACAAGGGCGGCACTGGTACTGAAAGGGTTAAGGGGAGATTTCCACTTGAGGGATTATTTTCTTGACCTCTTTCTCCCTCGTGCTTAGCCCCATTAATTTTGAGATTTGAAGACGTTCGCCCCCATTCGTTTGGCGATTTTAAGAACTTTCGCCCCATTTCTGTCAATTTTATGACCTTTCGTGCAATTTAAGAGTAACCGGCCTTTGGCCGGGACATTTTTCTACCGAAAAATGTACAAATTTATCTTGAAAGGGAGTGTAAATTTAAGCTTGATACAGGTCTAGGGAACAAACTAAAAACCGAAAGGGGTATTGGGGGTGTAATTTTAAGCTTGATGGAGGTCTAGGGAACAAACTAGAAACATGCCCTTAAGCACTGTTCCTACCCCTTTCACCGCCCCAGCCCCTGCCGCCACTTTCACTGGCAGATAGTAGGTACAGGCGCACACATAAGTTCTGTGCCTCGTCGTGAACACACAAACAAACAAACAGACACATTCACTCACACTCACACACACACACACACACACACACACACACACACACACACAAACAAACACACACAAAAACACACACACACACACTTGTATTGAGTATTGTTCACATGTGTGGGGAGGATCCTCTCACACCGCACTCCTATATAAAGTAGAAAGGAAAACTTTTCGTATCATTAACTCCCGTCCACTCACCAATTATCTGCAATCTCTCTCTCTTCGCCGCAATGTTACATCTCTCTCACTATTCTATCGCTACTACAATAAAAGTGTTCATCGGAGCTTTCTTTAGGAGTGCGGTGTGAGCGGATCCACCCCACACA
This sequence comes from Paralithodes platypus, assembly GCA_032716605.1. Taxonomy (NCBI): domain Eukaryota; kingdom Metazoa; phylum Arthropoda; class Malacostraca; order Decapoda; family Lithodidae; genus Paralithodes; species Paralithodes platypus. The sequence continues at coordinate 50,407,316 of CM064508.1, read as the reverse complement.
TGTGAACAATACTCAATACAAGGACGCACTGTGCCCCTGTACAGAGCAAGAAGCTGTGCAGGGGTAAAAAAAAAAAAAAATTGAGGCGGTTGAGCACACCCAGCTTCTGGGAGGCTGCCTTAGCAAGACTGATAATATGGTCCTTCCAAGTGAGAGCAGAAGAAAAAGAGACACCAAGAATATTGAGAGAAGATGAAGGATTGATTTTTGTATTGTTGAAAGATAAGGGATAGTCCGCTGGGAGTTCCGGACGGGTAGTAAGATGGAAAAATTGGGTTTTGGAAGCATTAAAGGCAACAAGGTTTTCTCTGTAGTTAGATCAGAAGATAAGAGTCTTATGGCTTCATTACGCTTGTTGGTGAGGGATTGCTGACTGTGAGGGATTGCTGGCTGTGAGGGATTGCTGGCTGGGACGTTCTGGAAAACTAATGGAGAGTAGTGTTAGCTTTGAGATTTTAAGACGTTCGTTCCATTAGTTTGGCGATTTTGAGACCTTTCGCCCCATTTTATTGTCAATACTAAAGACCTTTCGTGCCATTTAGGTGTCTATTTTTTCCTGGCGAGCGATAGCGAGCCTGTAATTTTAGGAATAGCCAGAATAAACTGACAATACGTCATAATCTTCAAGGGGTTAACATTAATAACACAATAATAACACAATAATAACACAATAATAACAATAATAACACAATAATAACACAATAATAACAATAATAACACAATAATAACACATTAATAACACAATAATAACACAATAATAACACAATAATAACAATAATAACACAATAATAACACAATAATAACAATAATAACACAATAATAACACATTAATAACACAATAATAACACAATAATAACACATTAATAACACAATAATAACACAATAATAACACATTAATAACACAATAATAACACATTAATAACAATAATACAAGCAAGAGAAACAGGCCAGGTGTGTCTCATTAAGGGGAGATATCCACTTGAGGGATTTTTTTCTTGACTCCTTTCTCCCTCATGTTTAGCCCCATTGCTTTTCTATTTTTAAGACGTTCGCCCCATTATTTTGACGATTTTAAGAACTTTCAACCAATTTCTGTCAATTTTAAGACCTTTCGTGCCATTTAGGTGTCGATTTTATCCTGGCGAGCGATAGCGAGCCTGTAATTTAAGAGGAACCGGCTTTGAGCCGGGACATTTTTCTACCGAAAAATGTACAAATTTATCTTGAAAGGGGCTGAAGGGGGTGCAATCTTAAGCTTGAGGGATATCTAGGGACCAAACTAAAAACCTCCGCTTAAGGGGGTAGTATTTGGTTTGTGGTCTGTATGTGGATTGATTAATTTATTTTTGAGTTTCATCGCTAGACCTCCATCAACCTTAAAACAACACCCCCTAGACCCCCTTTCAAGATAAATTTGTGCATTTTTCGGTAGAAAAATGTCCTGGCTGAAGGCCGCTTTCTCCTAAAATTACAGGCTCGCTATCGCTCGCCAGGAAAAATAGACACCTAAATGGCACGAAAGGTCTTTAATATTGACAATAAAATGGGGCGAAAGGTCTCAAAATCGCCAAACTAATGGAACGAACGTCTTAAAATCTCAAAACTAATATGCTAAACATGAGGGGGAAGGGCGTCCAGAAAAAGCGAGTCGTACCCCTTAACCCCTTCTGTACCGGTGATGTACTTTTCATTACAGTATGGCAACTATTAGACGATTTTTCTTCAGCTTAGGAAGGACGTCTACCCATTAGAACAGACTATCTCACTTAAGGGGAGGTTTTTAGTTTGGTCCCTAGATATCCATCAAGCTTAAGATTACACCCCCTTGAGCCCCTTTCAAGATAAATTTGTACATTTTTCGGTAGAAAAATGTTCCGGCTGAAAGCCGGTTCCTCTTAAATTACAGGCTCGCTAGCGCTCGCCAGGATAAAATCGACACCTAAATTGCACGAAAGGTCTTAAAATTGACGGAAATGGGGCGAAAGTTTTTAAAATCGCCAAACTAATGGGGCGACTGTCTTAAAATCTCAAAAGCAATGGGGCTAAACATGAGGGAGAAAGGGGTCCAGAAAAAAATCCCTCAAGTCGATATCTCCCCCTTAATCCTTTTCGTTATACCATGCATACTTCCTAACTTCCTAAAATCGTCTAAATGTAGCTGAAATCCAATACACAAGACGTCGCCGGTACCGGAGGGGTTAATGGACTACTTGCGAGAGGAGGAAGTTGGAGCCGTAGACATGGATATTTAGCAAGAGTAACCAGCTATAATACGGTTTTAGTACACTCAGTCGATACATAAGACCCAATTCAACATACTATTTAATATATCCATCAGAAACCCTACATAAAATGACTGTATTTGTGTTTAATATCGATGTTTTATGGCTCCAACTTCCTTGTAGCCTGAAACTCGCAAGGGATCAATTACAGCGCCTCCCTAAGGTGTGTACAGGTGTGTGTGTGTGTCCTGGATGTACACGGCATACCTGTAATATTTTCCTCGGGGATTCACCCTTACACTTTCACTTTCTCCGTCACTCTCGCTCTATCTCTTTAGCCTATATAGATATATAGATATATATATAGATATATATATATGACTGTCTGTCTCTGTGTGTGTGAGTGTATATGAGAGTGTCAGTGTGTGTGTGTGTGTGTGTGTGTGTGTGTGTGTGTGTGTGTGTGTGTGTGGACGAGCGGTTGTGTGTGTGTGTGTGTGTGAGTGTCTCTGTGTGATTGTGTGCGTGTCTGTGTGTGTGTGTGTGTGTGTGTGTCTCTGTGTGTGAGTGTCTGTATGTGATTGTGTATGTGTGTGAGAGTGTCTCTGGGTGTGAGTGTCTCGATGTGTGAGTGTCTCGATGTGTGTATGTGTGTGTCTGTGTGCGCGTGTGTGTGTGTGTGTGTGTGTAACTATCCACCAATATGACATCAACATTAGTATTAGTGTTATCAATATAAGACGTTCGTCCCATTAGTTTGCCGATTTCTAGACCTCTATTCACATTTCTTTGTCAACTTTGAGACCTTTCGTACCATTTAGGTGTCGATATGTTCGTCGATATGTTCCTGGCGACCGATAGATTACCTGCAATTAACCAGCTTCCGGTCGGGAATTTGATCTCGAAAGGGGGTCTTGGAGGTGTTTTATAAGCTTGATGGAGCTCTAGGGAGAAAACTAAAACAAACAAACAAACAAACGTATTAATATATGAATGAATAAACAAACAAATTTAAATCTTCCCTTAATGCAGCTTAGGAAGGACCTGTGGGATTCAGACTATAAACTGCCATGGATTTTACCCCTTTGATTCCTATATACGTACTTCATGGGCTGAATAAAATCGTCCAAGGTTAGCCAGAACAGAAAACGGTACTATATTGAAGGGGGCGCCCTATTCGTCTATTAACCCTTTGAGTACCAGCGAGGTGTGTTATATTTTATGCTAGCTTGATTTAGAGGATTTTGTGCAGCTTCGGAAGGATTTGTGTTCGTTTAAAAGGGTTAGTTGACATAATTTGAAGCCTTATTATTGCTAGAGGTCCTTCCTAAGCTGAATGAACTCGTGTAATGGTTGCCAAAATATGATGAAAAGGACGTCACCGGTACTGTACGGGTTAAATTAAAGGCAGTATGTCTAAATTATTAACCCTTTCAAGATCAGATTCCATAAACAAAAAAATCATAATAAAACGGGAGTCTGCAGAGAGCCCACATACGGCAGCTCCCTTGCACACCCAACTTGTCTCGTCCATATGCCTATGTAGTTTTATCTTAAAGCTCTCTGTCGTTCTTGATCCCACTATAGCACTCGGTAGCCTATTCCAAATATCAACAACTCTTGTTACCAAACCAATATTTGCCTATATCTCTTCTGAAACGAAACTTATCTAATTTGAAACCATTTGTTCGAGTAATTTCGCTATCACTGAGCTTTAGTACATCTTTCATATCCCCTTTAATTTGGTTCTGTTGTCTGGCTGTATTTAGACGAGTTTATTCGGATGAGGAAGGGTTTAAGGAGTTAGAGTGCTGATTGGGCCAGCCTTTACCCTTTATTATGTTCTATACAACAACCAACTCTACTCCTAAAATCGATGAATGAAATATTACAAACACATGTGGCAGTCCGTGGATTCGAACCCAGGACGCTCACACCGAATATCAACACCTTATGCATTGCACCACGAAGGCAGTTAAAGAATGGTGGACACTGCCTACGATTTATTATGCAACTTCGAATCCTGCATATCAATCTAAGCATGTACACACATCCAAATTGCAACTCACGTAGGCTATGCATATGTGAATGGAAAGAGGAGTGCTAGCACGATTGGGCCAAGGCTGGCCCAAGGCTGACTCTTTTAAGGGCGCCCACCTCGCTTTTGTTTTCTCTGTCTCTCCCTGTCTCTTTGGTTTGTATCCATTCCGCCCCATTCAGCCTACTGTTTTAAGACGTTTACCCCCATCCAGGTGTCAATATTTTCCTAGCGAGCGGTAGCGAGCCAACAAATATATATTTCTGTTTTGAGAGCAAGCTAAATTTGTACATTTTTCGATAGAAAAAATTTCTCCGGCGAAGCCGGATTTCTCCATATAATGCTGGCTCGCTATCCAGTGTTGCCATATTGGCGGATTTTCCGCCAAATCTAGCGGTTTTGGGTCCTCATCTGGCGGTTAAATGTGCTATCTAGCGGATAGCGGGAGTTCTGGCGGGCTTACAAAGTATCTGGCGAATTTCTAGTGGTTGTTCTTAGTAAATGTACCCACATATAGGCATTATTGCTGATTTTTAGTTGCCTGTACCAGACCAGTGTGAATTAGTTTATTCAGGAAATGAATAAGGGATATTCCTGTGATGTCAGGAGTAGGCCTACTTTGTGTTTTTATTGGCTGCCTTATCATGGGATCTAGAGCGAGTCTTTTTATTTGTTAAAGAAGCGATGGTACCATCTTTGAGTTCTTTATTGTACCGCTCAGTTATTTATTATTTTCGCCCATTGTAACAGTGTTGGTATTATTCAGTTATGCTCCCTGATTGTCGGATTGAGTTGTTTTTCCATAGATTAACAACACAAGTGCCTGCATTAATTGTGCAATAACATACTTGTGGCAGTGCCTGTGTCGCCACCACGATTTCAAATTCAACTCGAGGGCTACTATGGACGGAGGTAGTTTATAACCAGTTGTGTTTAGTGGTGGTAGATTATTCCTGAGTGAGAATCCTGATATATTTCAAATATCAAATAAGCCTAAGCCACACTATAGGCCTACAGCCAGAAATATAGGCCTATATAATACAGTACCGGTATATACTTGTATTTATTTTTTTATTTTTTTTATTGTGTGTGTGCTGGTCATTGGGTGACAAAGGTGTATGATAAACGTCTTAAGCAGTTGGCTGAATGGGGCCGAATGGATACAAGCCAGGGAAAGAGAGAAAAGGAGAGAAAGATAAAACAAAAAAACGGTGACCCCCCTTAACTCTCACAGATCCCTCTTAAGGTGTATAAAATCGTCTCATGATAGCCAAAATAATCTGCTATAATGCGTCATAATCTGTAAAGGGTTAAGCAGATATATAATTATATTTGTACGGTATTTCATAAATTTCTCAAATTTATTTTATATCTGGGGGGAGGTTTTTAGTTGATTCCCTAGACTTCCATCAAGCTTAAAATTATTCCCCCTTAACCCCCTTTCAAGATAAATTTACATTTTTCGGTAGAAAAATGTTCCGGCCGAAGGCCGGTTCCTCTTATTACAGGCTCGCTGTCGCTCGCCAGGAAAAAATCTACACCTAAATGGCACGAATGTCCTTAAAATTTACAGAAATGGGGCGAGGGTTCTTAAAATCGCCAAACTAATGGGTCAAGCGTCTTTAAATCTCACAAGCAATGGGGCTAAATATGAGGGAGAAAGAGGTTCAGAAAAAAATCCTCCAGGTGGAAATCTCCCCTTAACAGGCTTCCTTGGTATTTCCTGTGTATGACCTCTCTCTCTCTCTCTCTCTCTCTCTCTCTCTCTCTCTCTCTCTCTCTCTCTCTCTCTCTCTCTCTCTCTCTCTCTCTCTCTCTCTCTTAGAAGAACTGGATTTACTATTAAGTAATTTTCTCCTCAAAAACCGTATTATCCAATGTCGACAAGATCATTTGATTATATAACTGGTAAAAACGATGCATTTACAGTATATGGTGGTAGTGGTGATGGATAGTGAGAGTAATGGTGACAATAGTGGTGATGGTGGTACAGTGGTGATAGTAATGGTGACAAGGAATTGGGTAATGGTGATAGTGAAAATAATAAGGCATGGTGAACACTTTTTTTTTTCTCTCTCTCTCTCTCTCTCTCTGATGGTGATGCGAATGGTGACTAGAACGAATTTTAATGGTGAGAGTGGTGATAATTCTGAGACTGATAATGTATGGTGACAATATGTAAAAAAAAACAGTGATGGTGATGTTAAGAAAATGATAGTGGTGATAATAAGGGTGATGATAGTGATGGTGTTAATGGTGAAATTAATGGATGGTGACTATGTTGAATATAGCGATGGTGGTAGTGATGGTGACAAGCACATGCTAGTAGTGATAAGTGAGAGTGGTGATAGTGATGGTGATAATGGTTAAAATAATAAATGGTGCCTATAGACAAACACAAACAGTGATGGTGACAAGAAAATAACATAGGTTGCTTATAACGAAGTTGGTAATAGTGATGGTGATAAAGATGGTGACAAGATACAAAGGAGTACACAGAAAATCAAGCAACAACAGATCCAGCGACCCTTCAAGGCTGCTTGCCCTCCAAAACACTGATGGTTAAGTGTCCAAACAGTAGTTTAGAGTGGGTAAGGGAAAAATGGAAAGGGAAGACTGCCCTGGGACAAATGTCCGTGGCAGGATTAGATGTTAGTAGGGGACAGTTGTTAGTAATATAATAGAGGGGAATAAAATACTTTATTAATTTAGATATGCAGTCAGTCATGGATTTAAGGCAAGGTGTTTGGCTAGGCGAAGTATAAAAGAATCAACGGTGCTACAGTCTATGACGTTTCGGGGAAGCCCATTCCACAAGTTGACAACTCGATTGAAGAAGAAATTCTTAAACTCGAGTGAGTTAAAAGATTTACCAATAATTTTGCAACCGTTCCCCCGCGTGTAATTTGATTGGTCGATAGTGAAATATTTATTACAGTTCATATTCTCGATGCCTTTGATGATTTTGAACACTTGAATTAAGTCGCCTCTTAATCTGCGCTGGTTTAAAGGAAATATATTTAATTCTCTAAGACGCTCCTTGTATGTTTTGTTCTTTAGACAAGGTATCATTTTGGTAACTCTACGTTTAACTCGCTCTAGTTTGTCTATATATATATATTTTTTTTGGGGGGGGGGGGGGGTAGTAAGGGCACCAGGTGATAGTGAGAGAATAATAAATGCCACGTAATGTAACTGAGGTAAACTTCATCGGGGCTTCCTCAACCACGTAAAAACCACATATATTCTTTAAATAACTCTAACTAACTCACTCACTCTCTCTCTCTCGCTTTCTCTTTCACACACACTTCGTCTCTAACTTTAATTATGTGTCTGTATAAATATATTATAGTAACACAAACTGTAATAAAATATCATATTATATAATTATGTATACCGATAGATAGATAGATAGATAGATAGATAGATAGGGAACAAATAGATAGTTATATGTGAACTAGTGTGTGGTTTTCTAACATATAGGCTTACACACACACACACACACACACACACACACACACACACACACACACACACAATGACGCAGGAGATACTACCCATACGAACCCCAAGTATTCCCGTTTCCACAAGACAATAATTTCCTACTTTTTGTTTATAATTATCTTGTTTTCAATTATTGTTTATGATTATTTTGTTTATAATTATTCAGGATATCCCATCACCATCCGTATCTTCTTTTTTTATGTTTTAAGTGTATGAAGGAGACAAATGGCAGGCTTCCTGTAGCGAGTGTCTATTCCAAAGTCAAAAGAGTGACAGAGAGCCAAATTCAAGGGACATTTGGGGTCAAAATGCCTGGACACGTGGAGTTTAAGGGGGGTGACCTACTTTTTTGCTCTCATTTTCTCTCTTTCTCTGGCTCTCATTCACTCTTTCTCTGGCTTGTATCCATTCGGCCCCATTCAGCCTACTGGTTTAAGACGTTTATCCTTATCCAGGTGTCGATTTCTTCCTGGCGAGCGATGGCTTTGCCGGAGAATTTTGTTCTATCGAAAAATGTACAAATTTAGCTTGTTGTCACCCCCGTTGGCACACAGGGGTCAGTTTGGGGTCATCACCAGCTGACCACAATCCCTGGGTCAGGTTGGCAATACCCTAACACTTCATTTTTAAGGGAGCCCACCTTGCTTTTTTTCTCTTTCTCTCCCTCTCTCTTTGGCTTGTATCCATTCGGCCCCATTCAGCCTACTGTTTTAAGACGTTTACCCCCACCCAGGTGTCAATATTTTCCTGGCGAGCGGTAGCGAGCCAGCATATAATTATATATTTTTGTTTTGACAGCAAGCTAAATTTGTACATTTTTCGATAGAAAAAATTCTCCGGCGAAGCCAGATTTCACCATACAATGCTGGCTGGCTATCGCTCGTCAGGAAGAAATCGACACCTGGATGGGGATAAACGTCTTAAAACAGTTGGCTGAATGGGGCCGAATGGATACAAGCCAAGGAAAGAGAGAAAAGGGAGAGAAAGATAAAAAAAAAAAAACGCTGACTCTAAAAGGCTCAGAGTCGCGTTAACCCCTTCTGTAGCAGCGACGTCGTGTTTACTTTATGCTGGCTACTATTAAACGATTGTATTCAGTTTAAAAAGTTCCTCCAGTAATTAACAGGCTTGGAACTATCTCACTTAACCAGTTTTACTACCATCGATCCTCCTTAAACGGCACAAACTCGTCTGAATAGAGCTAGAATAAAGTAGACGTGCCGTTTCGCCCAAAATCAAAACGGCATACCCAACTCTGCGATAGGTCACCATCAGCACTACTAGTCAATCATCACTACTACTATCACTACTACTACTACTCTCACCATCATCACTACTACTCTCATCACCACTACTCTCATCATCACTACCACTTTCACCATCATCACTACTACTTACCAACATCACTAATAATGTCACCATCATCTTACAATCATCATTACTACTGTCACCATCATCAATACTATTATGACCATCATCACTACTACTAGTAGTCACCATCATATCTACTACTGTTATCATCACTACCATCATCATCAATACTGTCATCATTATCACTAAATCTACAACCATCATCACTGCTATTATCACCATCAACAATATCCCCACTATTACTACCATCACTTCTGTCAACTAAACTAAACCTAACAAATGCGGGCGTTGTTGTTTTTTTTTGGGGGGGGGAAACAACAATTTTTTAGGACCTAAGATCATAACTATTGCACAAATTCAAAAAATCTGGTTTTAATTACCGTCGAATTCACGCACCGAAGGTTCGTGTGAAGTTTGGTGAAAATCCGTCAAACGGTCTAGGAGGAGTTCTCGGACGGACGGACGGACGGACGGACAGACAGACAGACATTTCGGTTAGCATGTACCACTATACGGGGGGGGGGGGGGGGGGATACCACTCTGCTTACGCAGAACATAAATATACAATAAATAAACAAATATAAAGAAAACAGTCTAAGTTCTCATGATAGACTAGGCTAAACACTCGCATTGCCTGGGACACTGTAATCAATTGGATACGCCAACCATAATTAATCTAAGCGCAGCGTAGCCAATTGTAAGGTTTGAAGTCGGTTTTATAGATATTTACAAGATGAGAGAGAGAGAGTGGCTATTGTTGTTGAAGAGACTGGTGTGGTGTGGTGGGGGATGGGTTAGGCTGTGGTGTGGTGTGGTGAGGTGGTGTGGGGTGTGAAGTGAAGTGTAGTGTAGTGTAGTGTAGTGTAGTGTAGTGTAGTGTAGTGTAGTGCAGTGTGGTGAGATGTAGTGTAGTGTAGTGTAGTGTTGTGAGGTGGGGTGGGATGTGCTGTAGTGTAGCGTAGTATGGCGGGATGGATTTTGGTGTGATTAGTTAGTTAAATTAGGACTTTAGAGTTTAGAGGCTCTTGTCCCTTCTGGATTATTAAGCCATCACACTGTAGGCTAAGTCATAAATAACGTCAGAACTGGAGGCCCTTTACAAGAACTCCAGTCCCTTCCGACGTTGGTGAGGAGTCGTGATGCGTTGTGTGGTGGAGCAGGGAGGAGGTGGAGCGGGGTGGAGGTGGGTGGGGTGTGATGCTGTAGGGCGGGCCCCTGGCTAGAATGGGACGGGATGTGGGGATAAGGAGTAGGGTATCGACTGGGGTATGAGGTGGAGTATCTAGTGGTGTGGTGGGGCTGAATGATGTGCGGGGGGAAGGAAGGGAGGAATGGAAGGAAGGAAGGATGTGTGGTAGGAAGGAAGGCAGGATGTGTGATAGGAAGGAAGGATAGGAGTGCAGGAAGGAAGGACCGAAGGCGTGGCGACAAGTGAGAACGAAACTAGCATTTAAAGGAGGGAAGGTGGGGGTAGTTTGCTCCCTATATCTAGGCTATATCTAGCTTTAAAAAAAAAAAAAAAAAAAAAAAAAGACCCACCCTCATAAACAATAGGCTAGGTAGTTTAGATACAAGCAGCCTAGTAAGTATCAGTAGATAAGTTGTTGCTTGTTTTGCTTTGTACTCCTTTGTACATTTTTCGGTAGATAATGTCCAGGACCCGGATTCACTAGCGATGTCGTACATCAACCTACGATCGTTCGTAAGGGAGTGCGGATGGTGTATTCACGAACGCATCGTTGAGCTCCCTTACGGCTCCCTTTCGGTTATTTTCACCAAGGCTTCTCTTGACCAATCGGGCGCTTGGCCTTTGTAAATAAACAACATGTCACCCACATGACCGAAGGGCCAAGAAGAACCTAATATACTTTAATTTATGAGCTTTTCATTGTTTAGCATAGCTAATTCGATCCACCACAGCCAGCAGGAAGAAGAATAGAGTATCTTGTGAATTGATGATAAGAAATTAGCCTAGCTAGGCTACAGGGAAGCCTGTTAGTGGCCCAAGTTATAGGATTTCTGACGGATTGATCATTGATAATCATCTGTTAGGCTACTTGGGAGTGTATTATGTATACCTTAACCACAGTATATTGTTCTACTTTACCATGTCTACACCTAGACAGGGCGAGCCAAACCAAAATGCCAGACTTTGCTATGTCTATGCCTACACAGGCAGTGTGCCAAAATTCGCCCATTTTCTTCGTGATCCCGAACCTAACATTGAAAAAATATTGATACTGAAATAGGTTAAGAGCCTGTGACTGTCCCGGGGCGGCCGGGAGCCCCGCTAAACCTGCCATTCTATTTCTACATTACACTCATCAAACGATAGTTGCTTTGCTCTACACTGTACTCTACATTGGCTATGATCTTAGAACTATTATATATCACCTGTATTGAAGTCCAAATGCAGCTACTAATGTAAATATAGACGGATAAATCCAGAGCTCGAGTCATGAGAGCGATTTGTTTACACTGTGAAAACACAACTTGTTCGGTTCGGATGAGGTGACTGACTTTAGCACCAATATAACAAATATATATTACAATAAGGAAACAGCCATCGTTCATAGAACGAACTCCTGGATGGGAGAGTCCGCTAAAACAAACAAACAAACAAACAACCAATGTACCCCTACACTCCGATGTTATATTGCGCCGAAGGCTGAGTCAAGACGAACACAACTACCGTAATTTTATTGGCACTCGAATGCTCAATAATATGTAGATTAAAGGATAATAATAGGTATTTATCTAAAACTATGTATATATTAACTAAACTACTCCATGTGTTTAATATATTGACTAAATTTCACTGAAATGAATAATGTAAAATATTAATTTAAGTTTGAATGTTAATTTTCTGATCTGATCTGATCTTAATTAAACTCCCACAAAATACACGATATTTTTTCGTATGTGCTAATTTTATGGGGTCTCTAATTTCTTAAAAATAGTGAATGAATATAAATTTTATGTGTTTGACAAAGAGCGCAAGACCTTGAGGCATAAGGTAAGCTATAAATTAGTACGATTTTATGATGAATTATTGGTTTTTCAGGGGTATATATGTGGTTGGATTAATGGAAAACAACGAACGAATATCAGCAATGTTTTCCATTGTGGTGTTTCCGAGAATAATCCAATGATGACGTCAAATTAGCTTGCCGCCAATCAACTGTGGAACACTTGGAAATGTGTTAGCTGTTATTTACCGATATATTTGTGGAAAAATAGAGTAAATTAAGGGGCTGGAATATAACATTGACTTCATGTGAAGTGCGAGTGCCCTACACATTCTAAAATTGTGCATATTAATCTTGGGGAACTCATTATATATAAGGTATAAGTTCAAGGTGATACTTTGGATAAACCTGACTTCTAGCAAGCACCAAACAGCGATTTTGTAAGTAGCCAAGCATATTATTTTTTTCAGATAAGCCTAGGCCTACTTGTATTAGCCTAGGCCTATGATGATAATGATGATTTGAAGCAGAAATGAGTAGCCTAGGCTGAGGCTAGGCATATTAGGCTTAGGATAACCCATTATCCAACAATCTTAGGACTGCCCCCACTAGTGGGGCTATGTATAATGTATTGATAGGCTAATGAAGATCAAGGAAGATTGAGGTTAAAGACAGTAAAAAATAAGGTTAGCTAGGCAGCTGGGAATCTGGTTCTGGTAGGCTGAGACTCAGAGCCCACTCTTAACCCAGGAATGGCGAAGGTCCTCAATTATGGTAATTATTTAGAAGATGACCTTTTTTCTAGTTATTAAAAACTTACTCTATGGTGTATTATATGATATATAGAAGCAATAGAACTGTTAAAATGACCTGGGAAGTGTATATTAAACTTAGCCTAGACCAACATTCCTGTATTTTTTTTTTTTTTTTTTGTAAGGCTAGGCTAGGCTAACCTAGCCTAGGCTACTCTTGAGTTTTGGAACACAGTAGGCCTAAGCCTAGGCCTATTTTAGATGTCTAACTTTTAAAATAATAATATAAAAATACGTAGGCTAGGCCTAGGCTAGGATTAATTTTTTTTTATCATTATACAGAAAGTTGTATCACTCAAAAAAACAGCGTCATTCGACACCTTGGCTAGGCTATAGCCTATGACAATAACAGTTTGCCGTCATGCCGTGGGATTATAGGGGTAGACCTGTCACTGAAGAATACTTTCGCAGTCTTACCGTTTGTTTTTGTTTTCAAGGTATAGGCTATAGACAGAATAGGCTACAGTAGTATCTTATCTACTGGTATCTTATTTTATTGTAGTTTATATTATGAGTGGAAGATTTGCAATAACTTACCCTAACCAAAGTCCAAACTTAGTGTCCAAAGTGGGATCTGCACCCTGCCTCTATGTTCTCATTTTGTATACCGGTAACTTTTTAGCCAGATTACCGGTACAATTTAATAAGTGTACAGCCAGCAGCTAGGCCTACCGCCTACAGTGCATTTATAGATTTCCCGGAATCCCGGCCATGACTTGGGTATCACTAAAGAATCTTTCCGCAGCCTTATGTACAATTGTTTGTTTTTATTTCTTCAAGGAATATAGTACAGTAGTTTATTGTTCAATTGTTTATCATGTTATGAGTAGATAATTTGCATTACCTTACCCTAACCTAACTTTACTTAGTCTTAGTGTCCAAAGTGGGGGCTGCCACTATCCCCACAGTCCACACACCCGCTAACTAACATATATTATTGGTATGTCTTGTCATTACTATAACCTGACTTCATGGGGGTAACGGAGACTTGATTGAATATTTTCGGAATTAGCCTCGCAGAATCTTGAGTCTTTTAAAGTTGTGAAAATTAAAGTAAGTTTCTACGTTCCTACTGATTGTACTTAACCCGAGATGGGAATAGCCTACCCAGGTATTTTTTACTCGGCCCAGGGAAAATAATAGACAAACAAATGTTCTAATCAAAGTTTATTCTTGAAACTTGGTACCGGTATGTATTTTAACCAGTACTCTATAGTAACTCATGTATCATATGAAAGGATATAAATTAAGTATGTAATAGTTCTTGGAATGCAACAACAAATATACATGAAATCTTTATTGGACAAAAGTTACAAAACTAAAACAGGGACTGCTAAGAATAATTTAAAAACCTGTTTTCAATGCCTATATTAGTGGACCTGAAGTGCATCTCTTTGAGACTGAAGTACAGGCAGCCAGCTCCCCTAGTATCCTGATTAAACACCAGTAAACATACATAACATCCCTTTTACTTACAATATTATTCATTCCTTTTAATAAATTTTGAGCATGTATTGTGCATATATTTACCTTCACATCTCAAAATTTCTCCGGCGGCCGGGGGGCTACGCCCCCCGGACCCCCTGTTATGAAGCGGGGGGCTGCGCCCCCCGCAGACGCCACGCAAAGTTGATCCTTGTAAGCTTAGAAAAATGATCCAGAACTGGATAATTTCTGTTTTGGCACCCTGTACACAGGCAGTTCTAGCCAAGCCAAAATGCCAGACTTAGCCTAGGCCTAATTTTTCAAAATAGGCCTAGGGTAATATTTTTGTATTCACAACACCTCAATTGTGGCCTATCTACCTTTTAAAAATAGGCCTAGCATAGGCCTCCTCAATCTATTACCCAACAGTTGGCCATGGGATATAATGATAGGTTGAGGGGGGCTTTGGCCCCCTCACCTCCCATGACTTATTGCCATCATCAAATATATTACCAGCATGGGATTAATAACAGCTAGTTAACAATGAGGATGGTACGCCTGCAAACACCATCTTTACCTGCTAGGCTTCTACTTTACCATGCTTAGGCTACACCAAGCTAGGCATTGCTAGCCTAACCAAAATACCATACGTAGGCCTAACTTTTCTAGCCTAAATAGCCCTAACTTTTTCAAAATTAACCTAGGTTATAGCCTAGGCTAGGCTAAAAAAAAATATTCACAACACCATATACTGTAGGCTAGCCTATTATTATTATTTTTTTAGGCTAGGCTAGGGTAATTCTTTTCATAATTTTTTTCCTGTGATAGTTTCAAATTTGTTGAGGGAATAGGCTACCCTAATCTAACTCAGCTAGACATTGCTAGCCTAACCAAAATACCATACATAGGCCTAACTTGTCTAGCCTAAATAGCCCTAACTTTTTCAAAATAAACCTAGGTTATAGCCTAGGCTAGGCTAAACAAAATTATTCACACAGCGTTTATTATTTATTCATTTTTTAGGCTAGGCCTAGTGTAATTTTTTTCATTTTGTTCCTGTGACACTTTCAAATTTGTTGAGGAATAGGCTACCCTAATCTAACTCAGAGGTGGTGGGGAGTTGGAATAAAACATTTCCGCAATAAATGAGGGTTAAAATCTACTAATGGTGGGCTACGTGTTGTCGCAGCACATGAATTTGTGCATCAATTAACCTTGACTAGGTCTAGGCTGGCATATGTAGGCTATTCATAGCTTAATTCGGCCTGTCATAAGACATTAAGGATACAAATATAGTCATACTTTGGGCCGGAGCGCGGTTGGTTCATTTTCAAGTCAGGGTCGCTATCACTTGAGAAAACAAATAAAATAAAAAATAAATGGCCCGAAAAGGCTAAATATTCACTAAGAATTGGGACGAACGGTCTTAAAATCGTCAAACTAATGGGGCGACCATCTAAGAATCTCAAATCTAATGGGGTTAGGCATGCGGGAAAAAGGTGGTCCAGAAAACAACAAAATATGAAAAACAAAACCTCTCAACACACGTAGAAACAATCCTGGGCAAATTACCAAAACACGAGGATTAAACAATAAACCTCACTAATTCCTTAACAAAACCTCTAAATCAACTCACCAGGCCAGTGTTAGTTGCCATGACGACGGTTCCGTATAATCCAACCGTCCCAAGTTCACAAAACTTAGGATAATCGCGCGTAAATGAGAAATATATGAACAAATGCAGGACACACTATTCAATCAAGACTCCACGCGGAAAGTGAGTGGGAGGTGCAGAGTTGCCTTCTTCTTCTTCTTCTTCTTCTTTTGAACCCGCCCGCAGACCGTGCAGATCCGCAGGGCTGACCTTTGTATCGGTACTGGCTCAGAAACGTTAGTAGGAGGGAAAGTTTAGAGTAGAAGGATAGTTTAAGAGACTGTTTTTGTTTTGTTTGTATAAACCCCCCCTCACTTCCTCCCCCCTCCCCCTCACCTCCGCTCCCCCCCCCCCCCTCCCCCCCCCCCCCCCCTCACTCATTTCTCTTCCTCCACATTTTCTCCAATATCCTCTTCATCATCTCCATGTCTTGTGTTTCCATCTCCTGTGTTAACCCCAATAGCGCCCCCACCCCTCTTTCTTCCCTCTGCTTAATCTCCTCCCACCCCCTCTCCCCAACTCTATTCCTCATGTACCTCTCCAACTCCTCTCTCTCCTCATTATATCTTGTACACTCGGTTACTATGTGTTCTACATCCTCCACTATTGGATCCCCTCCCATTTCACATTGACTGCAGTGCGGTCCCACTCCAATCCATCTCCTTGTTCTCTCATTTGTTTCTAGCGATCCTGTTCTTGCTTTAAATAGGAGTTTCGATCCCCATCCCCCATCATAGTACAGTTCTCTAGCTGGTTTTTCCTTCTCTCTATAATATGCCAGCGTGGCTTTGTTTTCTACCCCCTCCCTCCATCTTCTTCTCCCCTCCTCCTTTATCCCCTTCTCTATCTCTCTGACACATCCCCTCCCATTCTCTAGTATGACCCACTCCCCTCTCTCATTTCTTTTTCTAAATTCCCCCCCCCCCCCCCCCCACCCGGTCCTGTTTTATATTTATCCTCCCCAATCTTTTTTTGCACTCTCTGTTCCATTTACTTTGCTCACTCGCCCATCTGTATACCTTCCCCGGCCACCTATCTTCCTCCATCCCCTCTAGTCTCACTTTGTACTTCCCTTTCGCTTTCCCAATCCTTTCCTCAAACGTACTCCACCCCATCTCCCCTCGGATTGCTTCTTGAGCTACGTATTTATTTGCCCCCAATCCTGTCCTCCCGATTTTATTCTGTATCGTTTCTAATTTCTTCGTTTCCGCCTCTGTTGTTTCTACCGCCTCTAAGCCGTACATTATTGCAGGTACTCCCAATCCTTTCCACAGCCCTCGCACTATTTCATAGCTATTCGCTCTTAGCCTTGTCGCGCTCCATAGTCTTCCATTCCATTGTTGCATTTGTCCCACCTTTTCACTTTTCGCCTTCTCAAACCCTTTCTCCGTGATCGTTACCCCCAGATATTTATACTCCCTTGTCTTCTTCATTCTGTTTCCTTCCAGTGTCCATTCCTCTTCTTCTTGAAGCTCTCCATTCATTTTCATCACCTGGCTCTTTTCTTTACTAAATCTTACTTCAAGTTCCTCCCCGAATCTCGTTGCTTCCTCTAGTAGTCTCTGCAACCCTCCTCCCGTTTCTGCCATCAGAACTACGTCGTCAGCAAACAGCAGTACCCCCAGTCTTTCTTTGTTTATCTGAATCCCCTCCCCAACTCTTTCATCCTCTGTGTCATTTCTTCCATATAACGCAAATAATAACGGCGATAATACGCACCCCTGCCTTACCCCCCTCTTGCTTTCTACCCATCCCGTTTCTATATTTCCTAGCGCTTACTTCGCTTTTGTTCCTTGGTACATCGATGTTATGATGTTTATATACTTTTCTGGTATTCCACTCCTTGCCATTATTTTCCATAGCAGTTCCCTGTTTACTCTATCATAGGCTTTTTCTATATCCAGGAATGCACAGTAACCCATTTTTTTCTCTCTTTTCATTTTCCCCATCACTTCGCTCAGTATATAGATATTATCTGTCCCCCTCCTATCTCTTCTGAACCCATTCTGCTCATCACTTATTAGCCCGTTTCCCTCTATGGCTCTATTCATCCTTTCCTTCAATATCCCGCAGAAGAGTTTCCCTATTGTGTTTGTCACTGTCACTGGCCTGTAGCTTTTCATTTCCTTCTTACTCTTGTACCCTCCCTTGTGCAATAGTGTTACTCTCGCTTCATTCCATCTTTCTGGTACTCTCTCATTTCCCATTACCTCATTAAACATTTTCTTCAGTCTTCTTGCCATTTCTTCCCCCCCCCCCCTCTATGTACATTTCATTAGGTATCCCATCCGGGCCGGTCGCCTTTCCCTTTTTTAGTGCTTTGATCCCTCTCCTTACTTCTTCTATTGTGAGCTCCCTTTCCATTTCCATCTTATCCTGTTCTGGTAGCCTTCTCTCTCTCATTTCCAAGTTCCATTCCCTCTCCTCCCCTTGTTCATTTACTCCCCCTATTTCCTCCCAGTATCGCTTTACTTCAATCTTTATTTCTTCTTCTGTCTTTATTATTCTATCTCCCACTATTAGTTCCACGCTTTCTTCCTCTCTACCGGTCTCACCTCTTAACATCCTATACCACTCCTTTTGGCCCTCTTTCCCCTTGCTTCTGATCTTTTCTACTTCTTCTTTCTCGTGTTTTATCATTGCCTCTTGTATTAGTATTTTTACCTTCTTCCTTTTCTCCTCGTATACCTGTACCGCTTGTCTTTCTTCTCGTTCCCTCTCTCCGCCTTCCCTCCTATTTCTCTCTATCATCCTTCTCCTTTCTCTGTTCGCATCCCTTCTTTCACTTCTTGCTTGTTTTATTTCCCCATTCCACCATGGTTTTTGTTTTCTTTTTCCTGTCCATCTTCTTATTCTTCCTATACTCCTTTCTGCCGCTCTATTTATGTCCATCATCAACTCTCCATCCATTTCCTCTACGCTCCCCTCTCTTCTTTCCCTTATTTCTTCCATGTAACCTCTGTACTCTACCCATCTTTCACTTTTTAGATTCCATTTATTAATCCTCCATCTCGTGTTTCCTTTGCTTTTCCATTCCTTTGTGTAGTTTATCACCATGAGTCTGTGGTCGCTTTGTATCCCTACTTCATTTCCTTCATCTATCCACATGTTTTGGATCTCTTCCCTTGCTCTTCCATTCGCTAGTATGAAGTCTATCGCCGATCTTTGTCCTTCTCCGTGTCTTATCCATGTCGCCTTCCCCTCTCCCATTGTTTGGTTCAGTATTTCCATGTCATTTTCTTCCGCAAATTGGATCAAGGCTTCTCCATTTCCATTTATCCTCTCCCCTAATATCCCTATATGTGCATTCATGTCTCCCATTATAATTATCTCCTCTTCCTCCCTACCCCTTATCATTTCCTGTATTCCTTGGTACTTGATTCTGTTTTCTTCCCGTTCCCTTCTCCCCCCTTCCACCGTGAAGTACCCTATTATTGCTGTTATTTTTTCTTCCCTTCCATTATTCATCCTCGCTAGTGTCACTCCCATTATATCCTCCATTTCCTTTGATTCTCCACCCTTAAGTTTCTCTATTGCCAACTGAGAACACAAAATATCGCTAGATCCGTTCTCAAAAGTCGCTAGATTGGAAATATAGGTATAAAATCGCTAGAATAATGCCACAATCTCAAGCATGTTGCTCAAATATATCTTAAATATCCATAATAGTGCCCTACATGCCTGATATCTCTAGAATATCGCTCTAAATGGTTCAAATCTCCCGAATATCGCTTGAATTAAATTCGCTAGGTGTAAAAATACCTTTACATCAAGCGATACAACAACATTGGCAACGCTGGTGGGGAGAGGACGCTATAAGTCAATAATGCACTTGCTAATATACCGCTATCTCCATTAACAAGGAAGTAACCTCCAAGTACAACCTATCTCCATGGAAACCGAAACCACCTGATGCACAAAATCGCGTAAATAACACCCGAAAACTAACAATGAACAGATGGCTAATATTTGTAAAGAATGCATGATACCCGGCTGATTAAAAGATGGCGCCAGGATTAAGACACTTCGGACATTACATAATATCGGAGACGTCTGAACTGGGCCTTTAAATATGTGCCAATTGATCAAAAACACGAATTATATACACAATTCTGCTTTATATATAGAAAAAAGACCATGTATATAATTGAAATCACGTAAGGTGAAGGTAAAATTAATAAGAGAGAATATAATAGGGTTTGTAAAGGATTTGATTGATGTAAACAACATCGTACATCTGGCACTCAGGAGTCGTCATGTGTTCTTCCGAATTTCCCTCCCTTCTCCACCCCCCAATCTCTCCTCCACTTTTCCTTCCCCCCCCCCCCCCCCCCCCTCCCACACACTCTTCTATCTCTCTCTCTCATTATGTAGTTATTATGGTAGAACAGCGGGTTCCTCCGCATTTCCCTCCCTCCTCCTCCGCCCCCCATCTCTCCTCCATGCCTCCTTCTCCTCCCCCTCCCCCCCCCCCCCCCTCTCTCTCTCTCTCTCTCTTACTTTGCAGTTGTATGGTAGACTAAACAAAAATACACAATAATATATACGAGTGTTAAGACAGGTTAACAATAAGTACCGGGAAGTTAAATGTAATGCAATACATACGCATAGCGGCATAGGCTACGGAAGATGCAAAGTACGGTTGGCCAAATAAGTCGTGTCTCAGCTGTCCTTACGTTTGGTCGCTCTGTGCTGTATTAATGTCTGTCAGATGGTGAATTGGGTGTGTAAAGATAGGAAAATGGTTGTGTATCTCACTCAAAAAGAAGAAATCATGTATAAATATTGCCGATACCAATTATTGATCGAAATATAATTGGTGCCGCGAGATCACTTATTTGGCCGACTGTACATAGGATACTGGAGATGATATACAGTACAGTTGACCACATAAGTTTTGTTCCTCTCCGTGATCTTAACATGGATATATAATAACATAAATCGGAAATCTGCATAAGTCCGACCGGCCCACACGAGGCAGATCCCATTCATACCCAACCCACATGATTGAATTACGAGTGCAGTGGTTTGATCATCTGATTACCCAACTGATAATTTAAAGAAACCGCAATGCATTCATACTAATTTTTTAAGTGTCCTGGTAGCTAATGGTTAGTGCGCTGAATTTGGGTGTGAGTATCCTAGGTTCGAATCCTTGGAGTACCACACGTATGCATCAGTTTCATTGATTTCATTAATTAGGTATAGTTGTAAGTTAATTGGTGGGTTGGTGATAATATGAATTCATACATAAGATCACTACGAGGAACAGAACTTATGTGGGTAACTGTACATGGGTTATAGATTGAATTGAAACTTTTTATTTAGCCAGTAGAACATACACATGATAATTATAATAAAGTAGACGTGCCGTTTCGCCCAAAATCAAAACGGCATACCCAACTCCGCGAAGGGTTACCATCTATCTATCTATTGCCTGACGCCGTGATCCCCGAAGGGGTGGCCACGAACGAACCGCCCCCATCCACCTCTGTCCCCAGTCAGTCGACGCCCCTCCCCCCAACCAGCACCGCCTTCGTTCATGTAGTTCTTCACTCCATCCTTCCACCTCATATTCGGTCTACCTCTCCCTCTCTGTCCCTCCACCTCGCTCTCGTACACCCTCTTAGTCATTCTCTCGCTTTCCATACGTTCCATATGGCCGAACCATCTCAAGTTGTTCCTTTTCACACTTTCCAGCACATCTACCTCCACACCACACCTCCTTCTTACTTCCTCATTAGTCTGTCTATCCCTCCATGTAACTCCGCACGCACTCCTTAAGTAATTAATTTCCACTGCTCTCACTCTTGGTCTGAGTCTCTCAACCAACGTCCATGCTTCGCTTCCGTAAGTCAGGGGATTACCACACTGTCATGCAAGGACTTCTTCACTTCCATACTGACTACCCTAATTCTTGTTACTGCTTTTAGCATTCCTACAACCTTCTTCCCCTGTTGTACCCTCTCCCGCACTTCTTCATCCATAGTCCCATCTTTACTCAACACACTGCCCAGATACTTAAAAGAGTTGACGATCTCCATAGCCTGACCATTCAGCTTCACCTCACACTGTGTGACTTCACCCCTTTTGAAGACCATAACCTTGCTCTTCCCCGTATTTACCTTCAAATTCCGTTTTTCGCACACTGTTCCAAACTCATTTACCAGACCCTGCAACTCCCATTCATTATCACTCATCAGAACTGTATCATCCGCAAACAGCAGTATAGGTAGCTTCCACTCAAGTCCCTCCCTTTTCAGCGATACACCAACATCCACTGCTCTTGATAGGATTTCTTTCATGATTCCATCCATATATACAGTAAACAACCACGGGGACATCACACACCCCTGTTTCAAACCAACATTCAGGTCAATGAACTCGCTCTGCTCACTCTCCACACGTACTGCCGCCTTTGCACCCTCATACATGCTCTTCACTGCTTTCAGCAACTTGCCCTCTACTCCGTATATTCTAAGTACTTTCCACAAACCTTCTCTATCCACTCTGTCATAGGCCTTCTCCAAGTCCATAAAGGCAACATACACCTTTCGTTTCTTCTCCAGATACTTCTCTACAACACAATTCAGGGTAAAAATCTGATCTACACATCCTCTTCCCTTCCTAAAACCTCCCTGCTCGTCGCCTATCCATTTCTCCGTTCTCACTCTCACTCTCTCAATCACTACCCTACTGTATACCTTCCCTACTACGCTTAGAAGACATATTCCTCGGTGGTTACCACACACTCCTCTTTCCCCTTTGCCCTTATATAGGGGGACTATTATGCCAGTCTTCCAGTCATCGGGTGCACTCCCCTTCTCCCATGCTAGTTTGCACATTTTCCATACCCATTCTATCACTATCTCACCACCATACCTCAACATTTCCCCACACTCCATCTGTTCCTGGTGCTTTCCCCAACTTCACTCTTTTCATGGCTTCCCACACTTCTGACCTCCTGATCCCCACCTCCACCTCCTTCTCCACTACTTCTCTTCTTCTCCCTCCCATACCATATCCAGCTATGTTTGCTGGCTCTTCATTCCTTACATTTAGCAACTCACTGAAGTACTCCCTCCATCTTTCGACTCTCTCTTGCTTCTCGGCTAGCATTCTCCCATTCTTATCTTTCACACCCTTACTGTTTCCCTTGCTACCTTCCCTAACTTTCTTGACTTCTTTCCAGAACAGTTTCTTACTCTCCCTCCATTTTACACTCAGATTCCTTCCAAATTCCTCATCTACTCTTCTCTTACTTTCCTTCACTACTCTCTTCACCACCCTCTTACTCTCCACGTACCTCGCTCGTTTCTGTCTCTCGGAATCTTCATTCCCTCTACTACCCAACCACTCTCTATATGCTTTCTTCTTTTCTTCCACAGCTATTCTTACCTCTTCTGTCCTCCATGCTGTACCTTTCACTCCCCTCCCTCTTCTCCTCACTCCACACACCTCCTCACATGCTGCACAGATCTCATCCTTAAACACCTTGCTCATCTCCTCCACTTCCTCCATAACTTCCAGGTCGAACCCACCTAGTCGTCTTTCCACTGCTCTCCTGTACTCCTCCCTGACTTCCTCCTCCTGCAACCTCTCCACCCTCCTCACCATTCCACCCTCCTCTCGCCTCCCTCCAGCTCTCCTCACCCACTTCTTTTGTATCCTAACCTTAGCTACCACTACATAATGATCAGACAGACCCCCTCCAATACCCCTATACACCCTAGCATCCATCACAGATTTCTTCATTCGTTCATCCACACATACATAATCAATCAATGACTTTCGTTCCACCACTGTCTTATCCTACATCGTCAACATCCGTTTCCACGTGTACCTGTGGATCATTCTGTGTCGGAAGAAGGTGTTGGCTATCCACAGCCTCCTCCCCACACATACGTCCACAAGTGCACTACCATTCCCATTCACCTCTGATGGTACCTCCCACCCTCCCACCACTCCCTCAACTTTCCTGTCACCCACCTTACCATTCATATCCCCAATCAGAAATATTCTTTCGTTCTTGTCAAACTTCTCCAGGCACGCCTCCACATTCATCCAGAACTCCTCTTTCTTTCTTTCAAGTATATCCTCTGCCGGGGCATACACGCATACAATCACCCACGTTTGTATTCCTACTTTCATTCTCACCCACCATCATCACTAATATTACCACCATTATTACTACTACTATCATCATCACAACAATTGTCACCATCATCACTACTACTACCATCATCACTAATATTACCACTATCATCACTACTACTATCATCATCACTACAATTGTCACCTTCTAATGTCAACTAAACTAACTTAACCTAACAAATACGGGCGAGTTTTTTTTTCGCCCCCTGAACGATGGCGTTCTGTGTGAGTGTTACACACACACAGAAAGCCATTATCATTGCTTGGGAATAGGTACAGGGTGGGGGGTGGGGGTCCTGAGGGAGAGGAGGGGGGGGGGGGAGCTGGTTGAGGAGGGGGGAGGCAAAACCATATTTTGGACCTAAAATCATAACTATTGCACAAATTCAAAAACAAACAAAATAATTACCGTCGCATTCACGCACCGAATGTTCGTTTGAAGTTTGGTGAAAATCCGTCGAAAGGTCTAGGAGGAGTTATCGGACGGACAGACAGGCAGACAGATGGACAGACAGACATTTCCGCCGGCATGTACCACTATACGGGGGGGGGGGGGGGGGGCGATACCACTCTGCTGACGCAGAGTTGATAAACTAAAAAGGATGTTGCCGGTACAGAAGGGGTTGAAAGACAGAGTGTGACGTGGAGTGGAATTTACCATGGAGAGCTCACACTGATAGGAGTGGTTTTATTACCCTTCACCACCATCACGTAATTCTCATCGTATTCTGGTTACCATTAGACGATTTTCTTTAGTCTATAATCTACCTCTAGGACTCAAATACTGTATATCAATGACGAAATCTGGAACCGCCTCGGATTCCCCAGGTGTGTGTGTTTGTGTGTGTGTGGGGGGGGGGGGGGAGGTACCCAAAATGCCCCTATCAGTCTGACCCTTGGAAACGACCCGCCAAAATGCTCTGAACCACCACCTTCCAGGCATTTTGGCTCGAACGTCCCTTGATTTTGGCCCTGTAACTCTTTCAACTCTGGTGGAGGCACTCGCTACAGGCATTTCTGCCTTTTGTCTCCCTCACTCACATAGAAAGAAAATGGGTAAATGCGATCTCAATAAGTCCTCTGAATAACATAGGTTCTTCTTAAACTGCATACAATCGTGTACGTTTAGACAGAATGAAAGGTCAAAAGGCGTCATGGTGCTGAAGGGGTTAACTAGTTACAAACACACCCAGCTCACACACAGAGACACACACATAATCACACACAGAATCACACACATCTCTCATCACAACCCGTATCAAAAATCAAATAAGCATGGAAACCCTTAACACACGAAGACTCAGGCACAGACTCACAGTAATGTATAAAATCACACACAATTATATTGACATTAAAAAACATGAATACCTACACAACTCAAACACCCGCAACACTCGTAACACACATTCTCATAAGTACCAAACATACCACACTAATACTGACTTCTACAAACACTCATTCTTTCCACGAACCATACGGGATTGGAACAGTCTCCCAGAAGATACAATAAATAGCCCTACACTAGACACATTCAAACAGAATAAACTAACATTTCGCCCACATCACACACACACCATAAACCCTCCACTTAGCTCCCACCATCCTATATCCTGACCCCCCATCCTCCACCCTAATACCCTTATATGTGTGATATGCGCAAGTCCAGCGCCCTACACATTATCAATCCAGATCGAGATCTGTGTTCTGGTCACCTGCCCCTACCACCTCCCATCAACAGACCCCCGTCATCCGGACCTACAAAGGAGTACAAAGGAAATCAAGCAACAACAGGTCTAGTGACCCTTCTAGGTTGCTTGTCCTCCAAAACACTGAGGATCAAGTGTCCAAACAGTGGTTTAGAGTGGGTAAGGGAACATTGGAAAGGGAACTACTGCCCTGCCACTAACGTGGCAGGACTAGGAAGTTAGTAGGGGACATATGGGTTAGTAACTGAGGGGAGGATAAAGTTATTCATTTACAAACGCAGTCAGTCGCGGGTTTGATGCGAGATATTTGTCTAGGCGGAATTTAAATGAATCAACGGTGCTGCAGTCTATAACGTCTCGGGGAAGCCCATTCCACAAGTTGACAACTCGATTGAAGAAGAAATTCTTAGATTCGTGCGAGTTAAAAGATTTACCAATAATTTTGCAACCGTTTCCCCGCGTGTAATTAGATTGGTCGATAGTGAAGTACTTACTACAGTTCATATTGTCGATGCCTTTGATGATTTTGAACATTTGAATTAAGTCGCCTCTTAATCTGCGCTGGGTTAAAGGAAATAGATTTAATTCTCTAAGACGCTCTTCGTATGGTTTGTTCTTTAGGCTAGGTATCATTTTGGTAACTCTACGTTGAACTCGTTCTAGCTTGTTTATATCTTTTTGGTAATAAGGGCACCAGGATTGAACGCAGTATTCCAGAAGAGGGCGGACTAAGGAATTGTAAAGGGTTAGGATAACTTCTTTGGATTTATGCTCAAATGACCTGCCTATAAAGCCAATTATTTTGTTTGCCTTCTTAACAACTTCTGAACATTGTTGACTCGGTTTTAGGTTACTCGATATTGTTACTCCCAGATCAGTTTCTCTGTTTACATTCTTAAGCTGAGTGCCATTCATCGAATAGTTTGCTTTCTCATTTAGGTATCCGACATGTAGTACTTTACATTTATCCGCATTGAAACTCATTTGCCAAATTTGGGCCCAACATGACAATTTATCTAGATTGTGTTGCATATCGTCAACTTGTTCTTTTGAGAGTACGCTATTTGCAATTTTTGTATCGTCAGCAAATTTTGAGATTGTGCAGGTGAGACCCTCATCTATGTCGTTGATGTAAATTAGAAAGAGAATTGGTCCTAGTACCGATCCCTGGGGTACCCCGCTACTTACATTGGTCCATTTAGATGCCTTACCGTTTATGACTACCCTTTGCTTTCTGTTGCTGAGCCAATTTTCTATCCATTTCAACACACCGTCTTGTATTCCATGCGCTTTTAGTTTTAGCAGTAAACGTTTGTGGGGAACTTTGTCAAAGGCCTTTTGAAAATCAAGGTATATAATATCTACAGCTTTACTCTCATCGTAGAGGTTGAGGATATCGTGGAAGAAGTCTAAGAGGTTTGTTAAACAGGAAACGTTTTTTACGAAAGCCGTGTTGAGTATCTTTAAGTATGTTATTTTCCTCTAAGTGATTTACGAGTCTGTCTCGTATGACCGTTTCTAGCATTTTACATACAACTGAGGTTAAGCTAATTGGACGATAGTTACTGGGTAGGGATTTGCTGCCTTTTTTGAATATCGGTGTTACGTTGGCTAGCTTCCACTGATCAGGCATAGTTCCAGACTGCAAGGATTTATTGAATAGTAATGTCAGTGGTTTGGAGAGCTCATTCTTAGCTTCCTTTAGAACTCTAGGCGAGATTGTATCAGGTCCTGGCGTTTTATTTACCTTGAGTTTATCTAAACAATTCAATACTTCTCTCTCTGTAACGGTGATATTGCTTAGAACATCTGAATTATCAATCTGAATCGGCGATGGTGTAGGGATATCACTGAGGTCTTCTGTTGTAAAAACTGATGCAAAGAAGGTATTGAGGGCATTACTCATTTGTACTTCGTCTTTGGTGTATTCTCCTTTTTCATCGACTAACGGTCCAACAGTTGAAGTAACTACTTTTTTCTTTCTGATATAACTATAGAATTCTTTCGGGTTTGTTTTACTTTGATTCGCAATATGTAACTCTAAGGTCTTTTTACTTTGCTTAATTAACTTTTTGGCTTTGCGTCGTAGCTCTACAAATTTCAGCCGTTCTTCGTCATTTTGTGAGGATTTTAATCTATCATTAGCAAATTTTTTAGCAAGCAGGCAGTTCGAAATATCTTTATTCCACCATTTGGGCTTATATTTATGGCCTGGACGCCGTATTTTCGATGGTATGCAGTCTTGCACTGCTTTTAGGTAAGTGGTTTCGAATAACTTCCAAGATGTATTTATGTCGTTATTGTGAATTAAAAAGCTCCAGTCAGTTTCTTTAAACATAGCTCTAAGTTTATGGAAGTTTGCTTTCTTGAAATTAGGGACTTTTTCGATGCTACTATTTGGTTCGTTACTAGTAAACTTTAAAGTGAAAGTTATCGTACGATGGTCGCTGTTACTGAATTCATCACCAACATTCAAATTCTCTATCAATTCTTCTTTTGTTGCAAGTACAATGTCAAGAACGTTATTACCACGGGTCGGCATACGAACATACCGACATACGTATGTCGTACGTATACGTACCGGCATACCGACCAACGCCAGACTCTGCAATGCGGGGGTTCGGGCAGTGGTTGGTTCATTACCTGTGGACTAAGGTTCTCACTGAAGAAGATGTCAATGCCAAATGGGACAACTTCGTATCTACCACCACCGAAGCCTACCACCACTTTTTCCCCACCAAGAGGACCAAAATGCATCCCTCTGACGTCCCATGTACTCCTCGGATCAAGAGACTGATGCAGAATCGGAATAAGGCCTTCTACACAGACAACAATCGCTACAAGGACCTACGAACCATTGTGATAAGGGAGATCCGTTGGGCGAAGAAGTCCTACTACCCTACAAAGATTCATCATTTTAAACAAACCAATAACAGTCAGTGGTACTCTAAAATTTAGAATCTTTGTGGCTTAAGTAGTGAGACTCCTTCGATCCCCTGTGATTTCCATGTCCCTTGTGAAGATGCATCTGAAGTTCTGAACTGATAAATAATCACTTCTCTACCATCTGCTAGACCCTCCCCAAACTAGACCGCACCAACCTCCCTCCCTTCCTCCCATCCTGCCCCCCCCCCCCCCCCAGTAACTGTTCAAGAATATGAAGTGGCCAAAAAGCTTTCCAGTTTCAAATAAAAAAGATCAACAACCCCAGTAGACCTACCCATGAAAATATACAAAGAATTTTCGGTTGAATTTGCCACCCCCCTTTGCTCGATAATTAATGCCTCCTTAAGGCAAAGTAAATACCCTGCAGACTGGAAAACTTCATACGTCACTCCAATTCCCCAAAAAAAATCCCCACATTCTCTTAATGAACTCAGACCAGTTGCCATAACGCCCATCCCTAGTCTAATCTGTGAGGACTTTGTATTCACCTGGGCTTACTCACAAATCCGTCACTTAATAGATCCCCAACAGTTTGGCAAAGTAAAAACCTCCTCCACCACTCACTGTCTTATTAGCTTCCTAGATTATATTTACACAAATCTTGAGAAGAGAAAGACTTCCCTCGCTCTTGCCTTTATTGACTTTAGGAAAGCATTTGACCTTGTTGACCACACCATCATCAACAACAAGGCCATAAAGTTGGGGCTACATCCTACCCTGGTTGCTTGGTTGACCGACTTCCTTAGTGACAGACGGCAAGCAGTGCGATACCAAGGCTTCATCTCCACCTTCCTAGACATCACAAGTGGAGTCCCACAGGGCACAAAGATGGGGCCTCTATTGTTCCTCATCTTGATCAATGATGCCCTAAAGGACACTCCATTCCACTAGAAGTACGTGGACGACTCGACAGTCGGCATTACTGTCGATAACACCTCCCCTAACTATGACCCCCTACAAGACATCCTCCACTGTCTTCATGCCTGGACCACAGACAATCATGTGACCATCAATCATGACAAGACAGTGGTCATGCACATCAACACCTCCATTACCGACGTTCCTCTACCCACTGTCACAATTGGTCCTCATCCCCTTCAGCTTGTTGAGTCCACCAAACTCCTCGGAATCACTATGGACAACAAGCTGAACTGGAAGAAACATGTGACTACCACAGTCAGGACCGCCACATACAAGTTATTTATGCTAAGGCGGTTGAGATCCTTGGGGGCGCCGGAGAATGAGCTGAAGAGTATAATATATAACATCTTTATACTCCCTAAGCTCACCTACACCTCTCCCGCCTGGTCCTCCTCTCTAACCCTGACATAACAACGTCAATTGGAGAGAGTGCAGAGGTCAGAGGAGGGCATGCAGGATTATCCTAGGTGGCACATATCCAGGGTACGAGGAAGCTCTCACTACCCTTAGCATACCTGCACTTACAACCCACCAGTACAACACACTCAAGCAGTTTGCACCTAAGCTGCTTGTTCACC
Organism: Paralithodes platypus; assembly: GCA_032716605.1. NCBI lineage: Eukaryota > Metazoa > Arthropoda > Malacostraca > Decapoda > Lithodidae > Paralithodes > Paralithodes platypus. The sequence continues at coordinate 50,377,016 of CM064508.1, read as the reverse complement.
CACGACACAGAAACTTACTTCCACCAGACGCCCCTAGACCAACACGTGCAGCTGGTCAATTCAACACACTCCAACCAATAAGGGCAAGAACTGACAGATATACAAATAGTCCTATCCCAACCATTGTAAATATTATTAATAATATGTAATAACTGCCTGTCACACCATATATACGCGCCCAACTTTAGTAATTTATGCATAAGTGTTTGTGGGTGTGTGTATTAGTATATATGTATGTATTTGTTTGAGTTTGTTTATGTATATATGTGTATGTATGTATATGTATATATGTGTATTTATGTATGTACAGTATATGTGTATGTATGTGTGCGTTAATTATGTATATATGTGTCTATAGTGTATACTGTCTGTGGTTCAAGCCCGGCTAAGAGTATCAGGTGGATAAGAGCATATATGCATGTAAATATACATATATTTATTTATGTATATGTATGTCTGTGTGTATGTGCTGTCAATGGTTCGAGCCCGGTTGAGAGTATAAGGTTTATAATATGTATATGTACTGTACGTGTATTTGTATAATCATGTGTACGTGTGTATGTAAATATACGTACATATGAGGGAGAACATTTTGCTCACTAGCGCAACTTCTTATAAATGTACTGTATAATTAGTATCTATTATTAAGTGTTCGTGTGTCTTCATCCATGTGTTTCTACCCTTAACAATAATGCCCAGCTTTTCCACATTTCGCCTTCTCTCACACACACACACACACACACACACACACACACACACACACACACACACACACACACACACACACACACACACACACACACACACACACACACACACACACACACACACACACAACCTATACTAAAGAATGTCCTATAGGCCTATACTATAATTCCCCCAAGCGGTCTCCACTTATTTTATATCCTTCTTTTTTGTTTTCTCTACCAAGGATTAACCTCCCTTTCTACTAAGCTTTACCTGACCCCACCTGTACGGACCCACAGGCCGTTTCCCCTTTGCCCTTTTCAATTTCCTCACTTGATCTCTTCCGACGTTTGACATTCCATTCTAATTGGCATTACCTGACCACTGTCCGTTGACTCATTAACCCTTTTCCAATTCCTTCATTTAATCTCTCCCGAGGATTTATCTCCTATTATTAGTCTCACCTGACTCTACCAGCACAGTTTTTGTATGTGTGTATGTTTGTTTGCATACGTGAGCGTTTATGTATACGGGCATTTGCGCACTTACTGCATGTTCTTATATTCTTATGTATGTATATAATTATGTATGTATGCGTATATATGTGTGTACGTGTGTGTATATATGTATGTTCTGTATATATATAAGTAAAATAAATGTGTATATGTACTGTATATCACTGACTCTCATGGTTATGTTATGATCATTTGTATTGTACACTAGCATCATTATTGTATTTTTGTTTTTAATGTTAAGTATATTATATTCACACATTGTAAACTGAGCTTACCATTTTTATGGCATTTTCATATCTGTATATCTCATGTCCATCCACTAAATTGTAAAATGTGTATTTTCAGCTCATCAGGCTGCTATTCTTTAATACACCGTTTATTATTATTATTATTATTATTTTTATTATTATTAGTATTATTATTATTATTAGTATTATTATTTTTATTATTAGTATTATTATTAGTATTAGTATTATTTTATTATTATTATTATTATTATTAGTATTAGTATTATTTTTATTATTATAAGTATTATTATTATTATTATTATTATTTTTATTATTATTATTATTATTATTATTTGTATTATTATTAGTATTATTATTATTATTATGTATTATTACATATAGATAATACATACGGTTGGATTGTTTTGATATGTGTGTAGCTTAATCTTGTGAATAAAGGGAGACATACAAGTTCTTTAATTATGATTTAAGTGTAGCTAGGGTGTTAACTTTCCTTATGGTAAGAGGGTAATACTCGCTTTTTCCGGACCCACTTCTCTCTCATGTTTAGCATATTTTGTGTTCACGTTTTAAGACGTTCGTTCCGTTAGTTTGGCAATTTTGAGACCTGTCCCCTCATTTATTTATCAATATTAAGACCACTCGTACCCTTTAGGTTTCGATTTTTTTCCTGGCGAGCGAAAGCGAGCCTTTAATTTTAGAAGGAACCGGACTTCGGCCGGGACATTTATCTTAGAAGGGGGTCTAGGGGTGTTTTTCTAAGCTTGATGGAGGTCTAGCGAGAAAACTTAAAAATGAATAAATAAATAAATATATAGACCAAAAACCAAGCACTACCCCCTAAAACAACTTTCACACATAAATTATTGTTGGTCCTGACTGACCCGATGTTGCCAGGCGGGACCAAAATCCTCTGAGTGTGAAAGGAGGCTAATTATATATAAACAAAAAAACGTAGTACACACAAAGAATGTTTTAAATCGTTCAAATGTACGAATATTAGTAGATAAATTTAATATATATATATATATATATATATATATATATATATAAAGAGAGAGAGAGAGAGCGAGAGCGAGAGCGAGAGAGAGAACGAAAGAGAGAGAGAGAGAGAGAGAGATATTCCCAATAATAACCCTTAGTATTATCTAGGCCTATATCCGCTTACCTGACAACCTGCTTCCTACCTTCCTACCTCACTTGTACAATTTTCCGCCTCCCCCACCTCCTAATGTGGGTCACTACTTTTCCCCGCTCATAGGCTTAAGGGGGGTGACCTTCTTTTTGTTATTTCTGTCTTTTTCTCTCTTTCTCTGGCTTGTATCCATTCGGCCCCATTCAGCCAACTATTTTAAGACGTTTATCCCCATGTAAGTGTCGATTTCTTCCTGGCGAGCGATAGCGACCCAGCATTATATGAAGAAATCCGGCTTCGCCGGAGACATTTATCTATCGAAAAATGTACAAATTTAGCCTGCTGTCAAACAAAAATAAAAAATATGCTGGCTCGCTACCGCTGACCAGTAAAAAATTGACACCTGGATGGGGATAATCGTCTTAAAACAGTAGGCTGAATGGGGCCAAATGGATACAAGCCATAGCAAGATAGAAAAGGACAGAACAAAAACAGGTCACCCTCCTTAACCTCTTTTTATTACTTCAGATCCTTCTTAAACTGCACAAAATCGTCTGAATATATACACAAATATTATTAATTAAAACAATGACGTCACAGGTACAGAAGGGGTTAAGGGGAGATGATTTTTTTTTTTTTTTTTTTCGGGCCCCTCTTCTCCCTCATGCTTAGCCCCATTAGTTTCCGATTTTAAGACGTTTGGACCCGTACTAGTTTGGCGAGTTTAAGACCTTTCGCCTCTTTTTTGTGTCAATGATGTGGGTCACTACTCCTCCCCGCTCTGAGTTAAGGGGAGGTTTCTAGCGTGTTGCTTAGACCTCCATCAAGCTTAAAATTACATCCCCTAGACCCCCTTCAAGATAAATATGTACATTTTTCGGTAGAAAAATGTCCCGGCCGAAGGCCGATTCCTCTTAAATTACAGGCTTTCTATCGCTCGCCAGGAAAAAATCGACACCTAAATGGCACGAAAGGTCTTAAAATTTACAGAAATGGGGCGAAAGTTACTAAAATCGCCAAACTAATGGGGCAAACGTCTTAAAATCTCAAAAGCAATGGGGCTAAACATGAGGGAGAAGGAAGTTCGAAAAAAAAATCCCTCAAATGGAAACCTCCCCTTAACCCTGACAGTACCGGCGACATCTGTTTGTCCGTATTTCAGCTACAGTTTATGAAGCTTAGGAAGGATTATGTGGTAAAGGGTTAAGGGGAGGTTTTTAGTTTGTTTCCTACTCCTCCAGCAATCTAAAAATGTCACCCCTTGACCCCCTTTCAAGATAAATTTGTACATTTTTCGGTAGAAAAATGTCCAGGCCGAAGGCCGATTACTCTTGAATTACAGGCTCGCTATCGCTCGCCAGGATAAAATCGACACCTAAATGGCACGAAAGATCTTAAAATGGACAGAATGGGGCGTAAATTCTTAAAATCGACAAAATAATGGGGCGAACGTCTTAAAATCTCAAAAGCAAGGGGGCTAGACATGAGGGAGAAAGGAGTCAAGAAAAAAGTCCCTCAAGTGGAAATCTCCCCTTAAAGGGGGGGGGGGGGAAAGATGGGCCCTTTGTTCTGGTCCCCCTTCTTCCTCATGTTTAGTCCCCCATTAGTGTTCAGATTTATAAGACGTTCGGCCCATTAGTTTGGGGATGGTTAAGATCTTTCGCCCCGACTTTTTTGGTCAATGTTAAGACTTTTCGTGTCACTTACAGTAGGTGTCGATTTGTCCTGGCGAGCGATAGCCAAGCCTGTATTTCTATCGAAAAATGTACAAATTCATCTTGAAGGAGGGTCTTGGGCGGGTGTTTAATGAGCTTGATGGAGGACTAGGGAGGAACTTAACAAATAATAACAAAACATACTTAAATGAGCAAATAAATACGCCCATCACCCCTTCGTTACGGGGAGGTATTTAGTTTGTTCTCTACATTTTCATCAAGCTTAAAATTACACCCCCCCCCCCCCCCTTTCAAGATAAATTTGTACATTTTTCGGTAGAAAAATGTCCAGGCCGGAGGCCGGTTGCTCTTAAATTACAGGCTCGCTATCGCTCGCCAGGAAAAAATCGACACCTTAATGGCACGAAAGGTCTTAAACTTGACGGAAATGGGGCAAAGTGTCTTAAAATGTCCAAACTACTAGGGCGAACGTCTTAAAATCTCAAAAAAGCAATGGGGCTAAACATGAGGGAGAAAGGGGGCCAGAAAAAAATCCCTCAAGTGGAGACCTCCCCTCTTAAGATAGTCTGCAATCTTTGAACGGGTAGACATCCTTCCTAAGCTGAATATCACCGTCTGATAGTTACCAGAATATAATGAAAAGGACGCCACTGGTACTGAAAGGGTTAACGGGGGGAAATGGTTGATTATTTCTGCCCCCCCCCCCCCCTTCTCCCTCATGTCTATATAGTCCCATTAGTTTTCCGATTTTAAGATGTTTGCTCCATCAGTTTAGCGATTTTAAGACCTTTTACCCCATTTATGTCAATATTAAGACATTTCGTGCTACTTAGGTATCGATTGTATCCTGACCAGCGATAGCGAGCCTCTAATTTAGGAGGAACCGGCTACCGAGAATGTACAATTTTATCTAGAACGAGAATCTTGGGGCTATTTTTTCTAGCTTGATACAAGTCTAGGGAGGACTCTAGAAAAAAAGGAAAAACTCGCCACCCCTACTTCGCCACACACACACACACACATACTCTCACTAACACACACACACACGCACACGCACAAACACACATACTTTCCCTAACACACACACACACACACACACACGTACACACACGCACACAATACCCCCCCACCCCATCATTGTTATTCCATTGCAACCATGTGACAGGTATTGAGTTTCATGCAATCAATCCTCCAACCTCTGACCATGCTTTGCTTGAAAGGTCTAAATATTGACGAAGAAATGGGGTGAAAGGTCTTAAAATCGACTAACTAATGGGGCAAACATCTTAACATCTGAAAACTAATGGGGCTAAACATGAGGGAGAAAGTGGTCCAGAAAACCGGCCTTTGTAACCATCAGGGGTGTTTAGAAACCGTTACTGTAATTACTTCAACCTCTGCAGTTGCCTTTGAGTTAGCTGTGGGCAGAACACTAATTTTGGAGAGGTAATTATAATGTAAAACTTGTAAAATAAACAAACCAAAACTTATACGAACACAGTAAAAAGACAATATAATAATAATAATAATAATAATAATAATAATAATAATAATAATAATTAATAGGTAATTATAAGATTGAGAGGACTCTATTTCTGAATGCTAATCGGCAACCCGTGCCAAACGTGCGAGAGAAGGATAATATTATTTATAGTTGATGTATAGCAGCTTGTATAGTTGATGTATAGCAGCTTGTATAGTTGATGTATAGCAGCTTGTATTGTTGATGTATAGCAGCTTGTATAGTTGATGTATAGCAGCTTGTATTGTTGATGTATAGCAGCTTGTATAGTTGATGTATAGCAGCTTGTATTGTTGATGTATAGCAGCTTGTATAGTTGATGTATAGCAGCTTGTATTGTTGATGTATAGCAGCTTGTATTGTTGATGTATAGCAGCTTGTATTGTTGATGTATAGCAGCTTGTATTGTTGATGTATAGCAGCTTGTATAGTTGATGTATAGCAGCTTGTATTGTTGATGTATAGCAGCTTGTATTGTTGATGTATAGCAGCTTGTATAGTTGATGTATAGCAGCTTGTATTGTTGATGTATAGCAGCTTGTATAGTTGATGTATAGCAGCTTGTATTGTTGATGTATAGCAGCTTGTATTGTTGATGTATAGCAGCTTGTATAGTTGATGTATAGCAGCTTGTATTGTTGATGTATAGCAGCTTGTATTGTTGATGTATAGCAGCTTGTATAGTTGATGTATAGCAGCTTGTATTCATAAGTTAGTTTTCAGATATATACACTTCCATAATTCAAGCTTCCATAATTCATGCTTCAAGCTTCGTGTGTCCGGACAATTTGACTCTAACGTACCTGAAATTTGGCTCTCTGTCACTCTTTAAAATTTGTGGGAGACACTCGTTTCAGGAAATGAATAAAGTATCCGCCAAGTGAAAATAACTATCGAGTAAATTATATCCCGTAATTTTATCACATTAGAATATAACGTCATTATACGCCCGCATCAACACAGTATGCTAATTGGTCTATGCTAATTAGTATACAACCTCTCGTAATGCGTCGTATATCAGTGATTCACAATGTATGTGTGTGCGTGAGTGTGTGTGTTTGTTTGCTTGTGTGTTTGTGTTTGTGTGTGTGTGTGTGTGTGTGTGTGTGTGTGTGAGTTTGTGGGGGGGGGGGGGTCAGATGAGGACGCTTTGTTATACTTTTTTTTTTAGAAAAGACCTCAGTCTACGTATTGTGAAAAACCTGTTATCCTCCGGCAAATTACGGGGTTGAGTGAGTGAAGGGGGGGGGGAGGGGGGGACAGTGAATGAAGGGGGGTTGAGTGAGTGAAGGGGGGGGGGGGGACAGTGAATGAAGGAGGATACATTTTTTCATAATACGTGTCGCTAGCCCCAAACGCGCGAGCAACTGTGGCTTTCAACCATCCGACACATCCCCTTTTATTTATGTGCATCACACATGTTAAATACAAATAAAGTTTATGTTTTGTTATACTTGTTATGTGGATGAGGGAGCCAAAAGGCAAAACTGCCTGTGACGAGTGCCTCCCCCCAGAGTTGACAAGGCCAAAATCAAGGAATGTTCGAGCCAAAATGTGTGGACAGACGGAGTTTGAAGCAATTTAAATCATAGGATGAGGGAAAGATGGATTCAGGGAGAGAGCTCCAGAGCTCATCTGTTGAATAAAAGAAAGATTGGGAGTAACGTTTCACTCTTGGGTTTGAGAGTTGCACAGAGTATGTTCAACATTTGGGAAGTTTCATAACCTCTATTTTAATTATCTTACTTTTGATATAACAGACAAATTATGATACCTTGCATTATAAAAAGCACGTCAGGCCACAGATATAAAAAAGGGATATAGATTCATGGAGAAAGTACAACGTAGAATGACAAAAATTATCCATAATATTAGAAATCTTCCGTATGAAGAAAGGTTGAAGAAATTAAGCTTACATTCGTTAGAGAGACGCAGAGTTAGAGGTGACATGATAGAGGTATTCAAGTGGGTTAGTGGAATTAATAGAGGAGACATGAAAAATGTACTAAAGCTCAGTGATAGCGAAATAACTCGTACAAATGGTTTCAAATTAGATAAATTTCGTTTCAGAAAAGATATAGGCAATTATTGGTTTGGTAACAGAGTTGTAGATGGGTGGAATAGGCTACCAAGTGATATAGTGGGATCAAGAACGATAGGGAGCTTTAAGATAAAATTAGATAGGCATATGGACGAGATGGGTTGGGTGTGAGGGGGATCTACCAGGTGTGGGCCAATCGGCGCTCAGCAGACCCCCGTAGTCTTGTGTTAATCTCTGACCGTTTTGGTGGGGTCAGTACTCAAGGTATTAGTGAGATGGGTCTATAATTGGGCCTTGTAATTGGGATTGGGTGTGACAGGGATCTGCCTTGTATGGGCCGATCGGCTTTTTGCAGACTCCCATTTTCTTATGTTCTTATATAACAAATTCTTGCTGGGATAAGATGAGGTTAGTTTACCGGCAGTATATGATATAATTATGACATCATTATACGCTCATATACCTGTACAGTATACACATTATGTTAATTGGCTATGTTAAAGTTTCGTAACCCTATGTAATGGGTGGTTACGATAATGACTCATGACGGGGTGCGGCATGTCTAACTATAATTGTGTGTGTGTGTGTGTGTGTGTGTGTGTGTGTGTGTGATAATATATATAATAACATAATCGGTTTATTTAGAGCCGGTAGCCAATGAGGTTGATACAATTCCCTAACCAACCTTAGGCTAACCTAAGTGGTCAACAGACTGACCTTGGCTCTCAAGTGTACCATAAAAACTTTTTTGACAAAACATTAATTTACAAGCAGTGGGATACGATTCCTAAGTTGTTTGAGCCAGCGGCTAGGGAACAAAGTACTTAGCAAGCTCGGCCACCATGACCATGTGTGTGTGTGTGTGTGTCTGTGTGGGTGGGTGGGTGTGTCTGTGTGTTGGGGGGGGGGGGTCGGTGTGTGTGTGTGTCAGTGTGTCTGTGTGTGTGGGGAGGGGGGGGGGGGGGGTCGGTGTGTGTGTGTGTCTGTGTGTGGGTGGGGGGGGGGGGGGGGGGGGGGTCGGTGTGTGTGCGTCAGTGTGGGTGTGTCTGTGTGTCTTCACCATTTGGGAAGTTTCATGACCAACCAGTGAGGACGAACAGAGAAGAATATAATAGGCTGACCTTGAAATGGCAACACCGGAAAAGGGTTGCCACGCAGGGACTTAAACTTAAAGACGTAAACACCCACCTTGGTAAACAAACCCTGGTCACGTGGTCCTTGTTTACATCTTATCAGCTGACCAGGACGAACAGAGGTCAGGGGAGATAACAAAGGTTTTAGAGGTTACTGGTTATTACTGTTCATCTTTTCAACAATGATATTATATAAATATACAGGGTATTTAGGGGGGATGGGCTGGTTTTCTGGACCACTTTCTCCCTCGTGTTTAGCCCCATTAGTTTTCAGATGTTAACATATTTGCCCCATTAGTTAGTCGATTTTAAGACCTTTCGCCCCATTTCTTCGTCAATATTTAGACCTTTTGTGCTATGTAGGTGTCGATTTTTCCCTGGCGAACGATAGTGAGCCTGTAATGTTGGAAAAAATTTCTACTGAAAAATTTACAAGTTAATCTACAAGGGGGATCTAATAGATGTTTTTTTTTTTTAATTTGATGGAGGTTGTAGCGGCCAGCATACTTATTGCCTTAATAGCTATTAATTGGTCATGGCATGTACTACTGGCTGCTAGGCTGGAACATAACTTCATGTGCCAGGTGCTTAAGTGGGGTTATTACTGCTCTCATAATTTCCAGATAACTTGGGTATTTAAACACCTTTGATTTCCTTTGTGTTTATTCTTGACCACGGTTACCAATGAGACCGTAAAAACTGTAAAGACAGAAATAATCCTACTTAACATAACGTATTCCCATATAACAAACTGCTTGACCAGCATAACTCATTTAATCTTCTATAGTTATATTATTCAATATTATGACACATATTTCATGTTTATTGGGTTCACAACTACTTCTAACATGGTAAAATAAGTATCAAAACATAATAGGAGATTACACATACCTCTAAGCCCATAAAAAAGCACTTGATTTTAAACTCTGACATTGACAGTTTGAAATTGTTGTCAATCTGAAGCTAGCGCTGTTTTCTGCAACTGGCCTTTATATCGGCTCTCTAAAACCTTGATTTGATGTTTACTTTAACTACCAAAACATAAAGCACCTTAATCTATCCTTAACAGTAATGCCTGATTACTGAACTCAATAACTAATATATAAAGAAAAAAAAAGAAAAAAAACAAGTTCTTTCCAATTAGACTAATGATGGGAGACTCAAATAAATAGTTTCTTTGTGGCTTTCTTCACAGAGGTCTAGGGAGAAAACTAGAAAATGAATACATGCAAAAATCGCCCAAAAAGTGAACCATCTCTCCTTAATATGTTCATTTATTATTCTTATTATTTTGTAGCTGCGGATGGAAGTATCAAAGAAGAGGCATTTCTGACAAGACGGGAGGATAAGATAGTGTTACGCCCTTTAGGACATGTATGAGAGTGAGTGAGTGAGTGAGTGAGTGAGTGAGTGAGAGAGATACTTGTACCGGATGATGTACAGTACTTCGAACAAGACACGTAGTGTATCTCAAGGTCAGCTACAAAAGAACTCCCTCCCCCGAAACAAATAAAAATAAAAATAAAAATAAAAATAATAATAATAATAATAATGATACTAATAATATTAATAATAAAAATAACAAATAATATTAATAAATCAATACATAATAAATATAATACAATTAGCTATAATATAATAAAGTAAAAAATAACAAAAACAAATAATAATAATAATAACAATAATAATAAGTCAATAATTATTATAAGTAAATACATATATACATACATACATACATACACACACACATACAAACATACATACAGATAGAAAGACATACATACAGTACATACATACATACACACATACATACACACATACATACAGATAGACAGACATACATACAGTACATACATACATACATACATACATACATACACACATACATACATGCATACATACAGATAGACAGACATACATACAGTACAGACATACATACATACATACATACATACACATTACACACATGCATAAATTAATAAATAAACAAATAAAGAATATATTATAATTATAACAATGCGAGGTTTTATTGTAGCTTAGGAGGGACCTATTGGTGTTGGATGATTCATGGATATCGATTTGACGCTTTTGAATCATGTAGGTTATTCCTAAGCTGAATAAAATCGTCTCCTGTTAGCCAGAAGACTATTACCGTACTAGGCCGTCAATGTTAGGAAGGGGTTAGGCTTGCATGAGGTAAGGTAATTCTAATTATATATCAGGGTGTACTAAGGTTATAATCTCTAGGTCAATTATAAGAGAGAGAGAGAGAGAGAGATAGAGAGACAGACAGACAGAGATAGAGAGAGAGAGACAGAGAGAGAGAGAGAGGTAATTCTAATTATATATGAGGATGTACTAAGGTTATAATTTCTAGGTCAGTTATCAGAGAGAGAGGGATTGTGTGTGTGTGTGTGTGTGTGTGTGTGAGTGAGTGAGAGAGAGAGAGAGAGAGAGAGAGACGTGAACCAGATGCTATACAGCCATAGCACTTCTAAACAATACCCATAGTAAATACGTTAAGGGTTACTATCTCAGGGTCATCTACGAACCTCCCCCCCCCCCACCCAAAACAAAAAGTACTTCAAACAAGACACGAAAATATGGTTCGTTTACTATCACAAGGTCATCTGCCAACACAATAGAGGGAGAATCTTATGTAGCTTAGGAGGTACCTGTTGGAGCCTGAATGTTGATGGAGGTATACACTTTATATAATTATGGGTATGATAAGGGTAATTAAGGTGTCCATAATTATTAACCCATTTATGAAGATACATTGGTATTAGTTAAACCACTTATTGCTTGGTTTTTGGTCTATATGTTTATTTATTTGTATAGTTTTTAGTTTCCTCGCTCGACCTCGATCAAGCTTAAAACAAACACCCCCTAGACCCCCTTTCAGGATAAATTTCTACATGTTTCGGTAGAGAAATAGCCCGGCCGAAGGCCGGTTCCTTCTAAAATTACAGGCTCGCTTTCGCTCGCCAGGAAAAAATCGACACCTAAATGACACGAAAGGTCTTGATATTGAGAAAGAAATGAGGTGGAAGGCCTCAAAATCGCCAACGTAATGGAAAGAGCGTCTTAAAATATCAAAACTAATAAACTAAACATGAGGGAGAAGGGGGTCCAGAAAAAGCGAATACCTCCCCCTTAATAGAAGGATAGAACAATAAATCACTGGCAATATACTCAATGATCAATATGTGTTGTCACACCCTTTTTCATAATCTTGCTATATATACTCCTTTTCAGACCAACAGATCCTTCGTAAGCTGACAGAAAGTATCTGTTGTTAGAATTACATCATGTCTTCCAGTAATCACTGATGGTTATTTAAATTTGATAATGGCTATTATTAGACTGGGTTGACCCTTTGTCAGAGTGAGGGTTGGTGTCCTCCAAAGTATATAACACTACAGTGTATGTACTTTGGGTGTCCTCTACTTCCCATAGCCCCTTCTATCTTTGGGTGTCCTCTACTTCCCATAGCCCCTTCTATCTTTGGGTGTCCTCTACTTCCCATAGCCCCTTCTATCTTTGGTGTCCTCTACTTCCCATAGCCCCTTCTATCTTTGGTGTCCTCTACTTCCCATAGCCCCTTCTATCTTTGGTGTCCTCTACTTCCCATAGCCCCTTCTATCTTTTTCTCCCTCTGCATCCCCAACGCCCGCCACTTTCTGGTGCAGATAGCCTCCTCTGTGGTGGAGGGGTGAGAAATTTCCACCACCGCTTTCTCCCGCGAGACGTAGAAGTCGGCTAATACACCTACCTGGTACTTGTATAACAGGTATATATAAACAAAGAACCTTATAATTATCAAGACAGTATAGTAACACTATCAGCACTCCATTCTTTTCTGAAACTAAATGCAAAATACGCTAACTTGCCTGTTATACTTCAATAAGTAACGTAGTATTACCTACAATCCTGTCCCGACGTACTAGCCAAAATATTCTTACTTATGTACAGTACTTAAAAACAAAGATATCTCAGCACTGAAGGGTCCTAGAAAGATCATTCTGGTGCCATTGTAAAGCTAATTGAAAGCAGAAGATGATTTATTTAAGGCACATTTACAATATCTCTACTATTTTAATTACTATGTGAATTAATATGTTTGTAATCAAAAGCTCGTAAATGGTTTTTGTATATATAAAAGTCTTTAACTTAACCCAAATGTATTTCATTTTGATTTTGTTTACATATTTCGATTCTCTTACCCTAAAACCACAGGAATTATCATTATTTTCACTTACAAATACGATTTGCTTAGCCCTGAACATCAATATCTGAAACACACTCGTAAATCCAAGATGGCCGACATTTTTTATCAATAACTCAAAATCCCGTCATGGGATTTTTTGGGACTTTTGGCATAAAGTCACTGTAGACCCCCTCTACATATCCCCAAAGTCACTATAGACCCCCTCTACATATCCCCAAAGTCACTGTAGACCCCCTCTACATATCCCCAAAGTCACTGTAGACACCCTCTACATATCCCCAAAGTCACTGTAGACCCCCTCTACATATCCCCAAAGTCACTGTAGACCCCCTCTACATATCCCCAAAGTCACTATAGACCCCCTCTACATATCCCCAAAGTCACTGTAGACCCCCTCTACATATCCCCAAAGTCACTGTAGACCCCCTCTACATATCCCCAAAGTCACTGTAGACCCCCTCTACATATCCCCAAAGTCACTGTAGACCCCCTCTACATATCCCCAAAGTTTCAGCTTGCCATTCTAAATGTCCGGGTTTGACCAAAATAGTAGCTACTGTAATTGTACTGTACTATAAAGGGGATCGGGGGCGGGGCCTGTATCCTTCTCCCCTTAAATAAATCTACCAAAAAACACGAGACAGAGATAGGGGCGATGGAACGCGTTCGTGGTCCCGGACCCTAAGAAGAGGAGCTTCCCTGTTCTTGCTCTATCTTGAGTCGCCCCCCCCCCCCAAAAAAAAAAGAGAGGAAAACAAAAGGGAAAAATAAAAAATAAAATATAGAAAACAAAATAGGAAAAATGGGGATTGGGCCTAAGTAAATAGATAGATAGATAGATAGATAGATAGATTATTAGACTATTTTTATTTAGTTTCGGAAGGACCTTAGAAATCTGAAGGTATATGAAGATAAATGATACCCCCTCGAGTCCCATAGGTTATTCCAAAGCTGATTAACCCTTACAAAATCCTATAACGCATTTTGTTTCTGTTTTCTAGCTATTATTAGACGGTTTTATTCAGATTAGGAAGGGTATATGGAATCCAGAGTGTTGATTGAGATAGTCTTTACCCTCATAATCCCCACAGATCCTTCCCAAGCTGCATACAATCTTCTAATAATTAATATCCCGAATAAACCGTCCAAATGAATCATAAGCTTTAACCCCTTCACCACCATTACGTCATTTAACCCCTTCACCACCATTACGTCATTTAACCCCTTCACCACCATTACGTCATTTAACCCCTTCACCACCATTACGTCATTTTCTTCTAATTCGGGCTACCATTAGGGTCTTTTCTTTAGCTTTCGGACTCCAAGGGGTAATTCGGTCTAACTAAAACCTCTTAATAACATAGGCCCTTCTTAAAAACCTCTTAATAACATAAAAACCTCTTAATAACATGGGCCCTTCTTAAAAACCTCTTAATAACATAGGCCCTTCTTAAAAACCTCTTAATAACATAGGCCCTTCTTAAACACCTCTTAATAACATAGGCCCTTCTTAAAAACCTCTTAATAACATAGGCCCTTCTTAAACACCTCTTAATAACATAGGCCCTTCTTAAAAACCTCTTAATAACATAGGCCCTTCTTAAAAACCTCTTAATAACATAGGCCCTTCTTAAAAACCTCTTAATAACATGGGCCCTTCTTAAAAACCTCTTAATAACATAGGCCCTTCTTAAACGGCATAAAATCGTCTAATTTAAGCCGGCATCAAAGGTAAAAAGACGTCATGGTGTTGAAAGGGTTAATATAAAGGGTTAACCCCTTCAGTACCGGCGCCGTCCTTTTTAACTTTATTCTGGCTACTGTTGGACGATTCTATTCAGTCATAAAAGGGGCTTCCAGCAATTAACAGGGAGACTGGCTGTTTGTTTGGTCTATTAATTCATTTATTCATATATTTTTTTTTATTTTCCTCCCTAGACCTCCACTAAGCTTAGAAAAACACCCACTAGACCCCCCTTCAAGATACATTTGTACATTTTTCGGTAGAAAAATTTCCCGGCTGAAGGCCGGTTCCTCTTAAAATTGCAGGCTCGCTATCGCTCGCCAGGAAAAAGTCGACACCTAAATGGCATGAAAGGTCTTAAAATCGCCAAACTAATGGGTCAAACGTCTTAAAATCTCAAAACTAGTGGGGCTAAGCATAATGAAGAATGGAGTCTACACAAACCAAATCTTCCCTTAAGGGGGGTGACCTGTTTTTTGTTATTTCTGTCCTTTTCTCTCCTTCTCTGGCTTGTATCCATTCGGCCCCATTCAGCCAACTATTTTAAGACGTTTATCCCCATCTAGGTGTCGATTTCTTTCTGGCGAGCGATAGCGAGCCAGCATTATATGAAGAAATCCGGCTTCGCCAGAGAAAGTTTTCTATCGAAAAATGTACAAATTTAGCTTGCTGTCAAACCAAAAATAAAAAAATATGCTGGCTCGCTACCACTCACAGTAAAAAAATTACACCTGGATGGGGATAAACGTCTTAAAACAGTAGACTGAATGGGGCCAAATGGATACAAGCCAGAGAAAGATAGAAAAGGACAGAACAAAAACAGGTCACCCCCCTTAACCCTAACAAACAGACCTACTAGACAGGAAATTCGTTAGATGTGAAGATTACGTTACTTAGAAGAGTTTATTAAGGGGAGGTTTTTAGTGTGTTTCCTAGACTTCCATCAAGCTTGAAATTACACCCCCTTGACCTCCTTTCAAGATAAATTTGTACATTTTTCGGTAGAAAAATTTCCAGGCCGAAGGCCGGTTCCTCGTAAATTGCAGGCTCGCTATCGCTCGCCTGGGAAAAATCGACACCTAAATGGCACGAAAGGTCTTAAAAGTGACATAAATGGGGCAAAAGTTCTTAAAATTGTCAAACTAATGTGGAGAACGTCTTAAAATCTCAAAAGCAATGGGACTAAACGTGAGGGAGAAAGGGGTAAATAAAAAAATCCCTCAAGTGGAAATCTCCCCTTAAGAACCACCCTAATCTAGCGTGATTCAGAAGAGGGTTAACCCTTTCAAGGTACAATAATTACGACTTTCCTTTCTGTTTTCTGGCTATTATAAGACGCTTTGTTTAAATTAGGAAGGCTATAATATGGAAGTCGAGGGTTAAGTGAGATAAGCTGTGGTGGAGTGATCTCGCCACTGGACTGGTAATCCAATGGACCCAGGTTCGAATCCCGATATGTCAATGGGAAGATATTAATGGGATGACATTTTTGCTGTACCTAGTATCAGTGCATTACCATAAAGCCCACCGAAACGCCAAAAAAATACCCTCATTTTTCCCTGAGTAAATAACACTGTATGAATATTCCCATATTCAAACTAGGCTATAGGGGGGGCAATGCCTAGTGAGTTAATTGCTCAATATGTGGGTTTCTGAGAGTGAGGGTCCGAGTCTAGGAGATGAGACAGTAAAGCACTGGAGCGAGGCAGCTTCAGAGATGGGGCTGCTTCGAGCCGTGAGTGTGCAACTAAGCCCCATGCATCCTGCAAAGACAAGATGGCAGGGGCTGGTTGCAGCTAAAAGTGCTTCACATGTCGCACTCCCAAGACTGGAACAAGACCTCACAGGCTTCACCGTGTTGAGCGGATGAATGTGCAGGCTCTCAGCCTATGCCCGAGAGGGAGTAGTTGGAATATAGACAACAAAAAATATCCTTCCTAAGCTGTATAGAATCGTCTAATGAGAGTCAGAATAAACTGGTAAAAAGTGTCATAATCATCTGAGGGTTAAGGGGAGCTTTTTACTTAAGGGGAGGTTTTTTACTTAAGGGGAGGTTTTTTACTTAAGGGGAGGTTTTTTACTTAAGGGGAGGTTTTTTACTTAAGGGGAGGTTTTTTACTTAAGGGGAGGTTTTTAGTTAGTTCGCTAGACTTCCATCAAGCTTAACATTACAGCCCCTAGACCCCCTTTCAAGATAAATTTGTACATTTTTCGGTAGAAAAATGTCCCGGCCGAAGGCCGATTCCTCTTAAATTACAGGCTCGCTATCGCTCGCCAGGAAAAAATTGACACCTAGATGGCATGAAAAGTCTTAAAATTGACAGAAATGGGGCGAAAGTTCTTAAAATCGCCAAACTAATGGGGCGAACGTCTTATAATATCAAAAGCAATGGGGCTAACCATGAGGGAGAAAGGGGTCAAGAAAACAATCCCTCAAGTGGAAATCTCCCCTTAACCAAGGTAAGACGAAGGAAATGTAGATGTCAAGGTGAAGAGGAGATGGTTAAGGGGAGATTATCCACTTGAGGATTTTTTTTTCTTGACTCCTTTCTCCCTCATGTTTAGCCCCATTGTGTTTCTAATTTTAAGACGTTCGCCCCATTATTTTGACGATTTTAAGAACTTTCGACCCATTTCTGTCAATTTTAAGACCTTTCGTGCCATTTAGGTGTCGATTTTATCCTGGCGAGCGATAGCGAGCCTATAGCGAGCCGGCTTTCAGCCGGGACATTTTTCTACCGAAAAATGTACAAATTTATCTTGAAATGGGCTCAAGGGGGTGTAATCTTAAGCTTGATGGATATCTAGAGACCAAACTAAAAACCTCCCCTTAATAAAATGATATATACCCCGTTCCAAAGAAGTAGGCTAAAACTCATTATCCTTAACCTCAATAGCGCACAAACGATAGAGAAATCGAGCTAATAGTTCTACCATTTGGGAAGGTGGTCTGCCAGGGAATAGGTGTGGCAATGTACAGCCCATTTGTTCTAGCCCTTGTTGAGTTACAGAGGTTAGGGTTCACGCTTTCTGGCCTTCGTATTAGAAACAGGGTATAGTGTCTCTTTGTAACGCTGTACCGAGAGGACCCTCCATGGTGTTTGGAGGACATTGGTGTTGGTGGCATTCCTTCTACGTATCGGTGATGACAATGCTCGAAGATATATTGTGATAATTTAGTTGTTACTTTTATTAAATATTTTTATTATTTTTGTAAACAATTTTTTTTTTTTTTTTTTTTTTTTTTTTTTTTTTTGTACACGTGTATGAAGGAGAGAAAAGGAACAGCTGTCTGTAACAAGTGTCTCCCCCAAAGTTGAAAGAGTGACAGAGAGCCAGCAAATTCTAGGTACGTTAGAGTCAAAATGTCTGGGCACACTTAGCTTAAAGCAGTTTAAGTCATAGGATGAGGGGAATACAGATTGAGGGAGAGAGTTCTAAGGCTTACTTATTGAATAAAAGAAAGCCTAGGAAAAACGTACGATGTTGTATTTTTTGTTTTCTATGTGTATGGAGGAAACAAAATGCAGGTTGCCTGTAACGAGTGTCTCCCCCAAAGCCAAAAGAGTGACAGAGCCAAATTCAAGGAAAGTTGGGGTCAAAATGCATGGTCACACAAAGTTTAGAGCAGTTTAAATCATAGGATAAAGGAAAGATTAATTGAGGGACAGAGTTCCAGAGTTCACTTGTTGAGCTGAAGAAAGACAGAAAATTCGCCAATTCTTGGGATGGAGAGCTGGAAAGAATAGGAGTGGGACTGTGTTGAAAGACGGGTGCCTCGCACTCGCTCTGAAGAATACTGATTGTTGTAATAGCGATAGTAGAGTGATAGAGATGCAACATTGCGGCATGTAGACAGAGATTGTAGGGAACTAGTGAGAGGAAGTGAGTTGAGGCGGCAATTTTTTTTTTACTCTAACTCTTTCGAGAAGTGCGGTACGGGTGGAGCCTCCCCACACATGCAAACAAATACTTAATACAGGGCCGCACTATGCCCCAATACAGAGCAAGAAGCTGTGCTGGGGTGATGAACCCCCGGAGACGGTTGAGCTTCAAAATATAAGTTTCATAGGCATTAACTACCTTCGATCCAGTTTCCGATTCCAATGCGAAAGAGCTTAAAAATATTACGCGAACTTGCTCATCGAAAATTGTCGGAAAAACGCTTGTGTGACACCGTTTTTACTCTCTCTCTCTCTCTCTCTCTCTCTCTCTCTCTCTCTCTCTCTCTCTCTCTCTCTCTCTCTCTCTCTCTCTCTCTCTCTCTCTCTCTCTCTCTCCTCTCTCTCTCTCTCTCTCTCTCTCTCGCTCTCACTCTGTCTCTCTCTCTTCCTCTCTCTCTGTCTCTCTCTCACTCTCTTCCTCTCTCCCTCTCTCTCTCTCTCTTCCTCTCTCTTCTCTCCTCTCTCTCTCTCTCTCTCTCTCTCTCTTCCTATCTCTCTCTCTCTCTCTAATTTTGTTTTCTTCCTCCTATTTCCCTCTTACTCAATCACTCCCTCTCCCTCCCTCCCTCTCTCCCTCTGCCCCTCTCTCTCTTTCTCTCTCTCTCTCTTGGAAAAACCTACCCAACGATCCGGCGCCCTATAGAAACTTCCTGACCCTGTTTTTGTTTTCCTGTTAACCCCACCAACGATATAGTCTTTAATATAGTTGTTTTTTTCCCTCTTACTCAATCACTCCCTCTCTCTCTCTCCCTCTCTCCCTCTCCCTCTCTCTCTTTCTCTCTCTCTCTTGGAAAAACCTACCATACGATCCGGCGCCCTATAGAAACTTCCTGACCCTGGTTTTGTTTTCCTTTTAACCCCACCAACGATATCGCCTTCAATATTTTCCCAGTGTGTGGGGTAAACTTGGGGTCATGGAAAATGAGAGAGGCATATATTGGAAAATGTGTGTAGGCATGTTGTGGAATTAGAAGGAAAGGTGTGTGTTTCTGTGTGCGTGTGTGTTTGCTGGCCTCTGTGTGTGTGTTTGAGTATGTGTTTGTTGTTGTGTGTATGTGTCTCTGTGTGTGAGAGTATGTACGTGTTTGTTTGCCTGTATGTGTGGAAGGGGTTGGATATTGTCTATGTCTATTTATTAAGTTGTTATTGTTGTTGTTGTTGTTCCCCAAGCTGCCTGGTCGAACAGCCCCAAGGCCCCGAGCAAGGCCAAGGCCATAACTATTTATTAAGTTGTGTTGTTTTATGTTCATATATATGTATATGTGGGTGTGTGTGTGTGTTTATATGTGTGTGTATACGTGTGTGTATATGTATATGTGGGTGTGTGTGTGTGTGTTTATATGTGTGTGTGTACGTGTGTGTATATGTGGGTGTGTGTGGGTGTTTATATGTGTCTGTATACGTGTGTGTATATCTAGACGTGTGTATACTTCGTTTGTGTGTGTGAGTGTTTGAGTGAGTGTGTGTGTGTGTGTGTGTGTGTGCGTGTATGTGTGTGTGTATCTAGAGGTGTGAATGCTTTGTATGTGTGTGTGAGTGCTTGAGTGTGTGTGTATATGTGTGTATCTAGAGGTGTCCATGCTTTGTTTGCGTGTGCGAGTGCTTGTGTGTGTGTGTGTGTGTGTGTGTCCGTGTGTGTGTTTATATCCATAAGAGTGCATGCTTTGTGTGTGGGTGTGACTGATTGAGTGTGTGTGTGTATCTAGATGTATGAATGCTTTGTGTGTGTGTGTGTGGGCGCGGGTTGGGTCAGTGTCATCACCAATTAATAAATGTCTGTATTTGTTAATTAAGTCTCTTTACACATACATGTATTTGATTCCATGTATAGGTGTGTGTGTGTGTGTGTGTGTGTGTGTGTGTGTGTGTGTGTGTGTGTGTGTGTGTGTGTGTGTGTGTGTGTGTTCGTACGTGTGTATATGTATAAATGTTTGTGTATAAGTGCGTCTGTGTAAATGCCTGAGTGTGTGTGTGTGCCTGGTTGTGTACGTGCGTGTGTGTATTCCTGGGTGTGTACGTGCGTGTGTGTTTGTGTGTATGCCTGTGTGTATGTATGCCTGAGTATGTACCTCTGTGTGTGTGTTTGCCTGGGTGTGTACCTCTGTGTGTGTGTTTGCCTGGGTGTGTACCTCTGTGTGTGTGTGTATGTGTGTTTGCCTGGGTGTGTACGTGTGTGAGTGTATATGTGTATGCCTGAGTATGTACCTCTGTGTGTGTGTGTATGTGTGTAAATACACATTCTAACCACGTTTCCTGAGCTAGCATGACCTTTCTATTTTAAATATATACAAGGATTTCCATACCTGCGTCAAAACAACTTTCTTCTTACCCTTTCAATATATATATATATTATTTAGTCTACTGGTCAAGAATTACTGGTTAAAATGGTCATGGTCTACTGGTTACACGGTCCAGTCAAGGATATATGTGAATATATTTCCCAGTATAGAGTTCAGTGCCCCTGTACTGTGTCAGTTACTTCTGGTTGAGCAACACAATTATTCAGAAACTAGTAGTGACGTTACGTTTAGAGGGAAAATTTTAGTTTCCTTCCTAAACCTCCAGCAAGCTAAGACAAATATTTAATACGCAAATTATATATATATAGACTCATCTTTGGTTGGTTAGAATTAAATGAAATCAATTTCGGCCCGAGTTGCGTCGGGACACTTAAGAATCCTTGTATGGTATTCTGGAATATGGATCCTACGACTAGGTATGAATTGAAATTACATTCTCCTAGTGGGTTTCCCTTCTCCTTAACATAAATAGGATAGAAGGTAGGGTGTCTATTAGACTGCCGTGGTGGAGTTAGTTAAAGCGTCGGCTATCGTCCTGACGGTCGACGGTTCGAACCCCACTGAGAGATTAAAACATTTAGTGGTTCACGCGTATTTGTGATATATACTTTATATATATATAGAGACAGACAGATAGATACATATGAACTTTATATATATAAATACAAAATAATTAAATATATAATATATGGAAGTGGAGGTAAAACAGAGAGTGTGTGAAGGAAGGAAGGTTTTCGGAGCAATGGGAAGTATGTGGAAAACGAGAAATCTCGGAGTGAAAGTAAAAAGTGCACTGTATCAAGGAATTGTTGTGCCAACAGTGATGTATGGGGCTGAGACATGGGCTCTGAAGAAAAAGGAGAAAAGAGGGCTGGATGTGATGGAGATGAGCTGCTTGAGGAGTATGTGTGGAGTTACTCGTAGAGACAGATTGAGGAATGAAGAGATACGTACGAGAGTGGGGCAGCAGGAACATTTGTCAGCCAGAGTGGACAGAAGGGTGCTGAGCTGGTATGGTCATGTTGAACGAATGGGAGATGAAAGGCTTACAAAGAGAATATGTGAGTCAGGTACAAGGGGAGATAGAAGGGCAGGAAGACCCCCATTGAGATGGAGAGACTGTGTAAGAAAGGCTTTGGATGATAGAGGAATGACTATAGATCAGGCAGGGGAAGTGGTGGTGGACAGGAGTGAATGGAGAATGCTTGTGAATAGTTGAGTGAACACGTGGTCATTTG
This sequence comes from Paralithodes platypus, assembly GCA_032716605.1. NCBI lineage: Eukaryota > Metazoa > Arthropoda > Malacostraca > Decapoda > Lithodidae > Paralithodes > Paralithodes platypus. The sequence goes on along the minus strand of CM064508.1, from coordinate 50,354,602 downwards.
GAGTAAGGGGTCGGGCGCAAGTTGGACTAGATAATAGTCCATCAGGCGCCTGGCCCGGGGAGACGATTAATATGAAGGGTGTGCCTGGAAGTGTGGTGGGAGGGCTTGTGGCTTTGGCTCCGCTGCATGTCTGCCTGCCGAGATCGGAACCTCTCCGGGTGGTCAGGGGCCGGGGGAGTGCTGGAGCGACCTTGGTAACCCTGGTCTCTGGGTCTTCTCCTGGGTGACCTGGATGTGTGAGAGTTTGTGTTTTTTATCTGTGTTTATTTTTTGTTTTATGTTGTTTTTGTGTTTTCCCTGTTCTTGCTCTGTCTTGAGTCGGCTACCCCCAAAATGGGGATTGGGCCTGAGCATATAGATAGATAGATAGATAGATAGATAATAAATAAAGAAAAAACTTCGAAATCTCTCTCTCTCTCTCTCTTGACATACCGGTAGTCTACCTACATTTTTGTTGACATGTCTACCTAGATTTTCAAAAGGCGTTTGACAAGGTACCTCACAATAAATTATTAGATAAATTAGAAATGCTCGGAATAAAGGGTAATATATATCAATGGATTAAAAGCTGACATGCAAACAGAAAACAGAGAGTTATTATTAATGGTGTAGAATCAGATTGGGTGCCTGTTACCAGCGGTGTGCCTCAAGGATCGGTCCTTGGTCCGATTTGTTTATCATATATATATATAAATTATATTGATGTAGGTCTGAATAACTTTATCTCCACATTTGCTGCCGATACAAAGATAGGGAACATAGTCTTGAATGAGGAAGACAGAAATAGCCTACAGTCCGACTTAAGGGGTGTGACCTGTTTTTTTTTATTTCTGTCCTTTTCTCTCTTTCTCTGGCTTGTATCCATTCGGCCTCATTCAGCCAACTATTTTAATACGTTTATCCCCATCTAGGTGTCGATTTCTTTCTGGCGAGCGATAGCGAGCCAGCATTATATGAAGCAATCCGGATTCGCCGGAGACATTTTTCTATCGAAAAATTTACAAATTTAGCCTCCTGTCAAACAAAAATAAAAAATATGCTGGCTCGCTACCACTCACCAGTAAAAAATTGACACCTGGATGGGGATAAACGTCTTAAAACAGTAGGCTGAATGGGGCCAAATGGATACAAGCCAGAGATAGATAGAAAAGGACAGAACAAAAACAGGTCACCCCCTTGAGTAAAATAGTGGATTGGTCAGAAAAGTGGCAAATGCTCTTTAATGTTGACAAATGTCAAATGTTGCACGGATGGAGGGTAAAAGGCCAATTCTCTGCCCCTTTAAGGGGAGATTTCCACTTGAGAGACTTTTTTCTTGACCCCTTCTCCCTCATGTCTAGCCCCATTGTTTTTGAGATTTTAATACGTTTGCCCCATTAGTTTGGTGATTTTAAGAATTTCCGCCCCATTCTGTCAAATTTAAGACCTTTCGTGCCATTTAGGTGTCGAATATATCCTGGCGAGCGATAGCGAGCCTGTAATTTAAGAGTAACCGGCCTTCGGCCGGGATATTTTTCTACCGAAAAATTTACAATTTATCTTGAAAGGGGGTCAAGGGGGTGAAATTTTAAGATTGCTGAAGGAGTAGGAAACAAACTAAAAACCTCCCCTTAAGCTTAAACTCCCTCCTTCCTACTCAAGCCACAACAACTCTCCCATGTATCCACTAAAGTACCCAGCTGACACACATACTCTCTCATTCTCACTCTCACTCTCTCAGTCACCATTAAACTTTTCAAGTAACCGATTTCCCTTCCCATTGCCAAGTGAGCACATCATGCCTCACTGTTTTCCTTCTATCCTCACCCCAATCGATGTCTGTATTCCTATATGGTAGCTAAAACGAAGTCATATCATCATCCGGTCCATGTGTTTCTTTAATTTAAGGGGAGGTTTTTAGTGTGTTTCCTAGATTTCCATCAAGCTTGAAATTACACCCCCATGACCCCCTTTCAAGATAAATTTGTACATTTTTCGGTAGAAAAATGTCCCGGCCAAAGGTCGGTTCCTCTTAAATTACAGGCTCGCTATCGCTCGTCAGGAAAAATTTGACACCTAAATGGGACGAAAGGTCTAAAAAGTGACATAAATAGGGTGAACATTCTTAAAATCGCCAAACTATTGGGGCGAACGTCTTAAAATCTCAAAAGCAATGGGGCTAAACATGAGGGAGAAAGGGGTCCAGAAAAAAATCCCTCAAGTCGATATCTCCCCTTAAGGGGGTCCACCTCGTTTTTCTCTCTCTCTCTCTCCCATAGTTACTTCTGGTATGAGTGCAGGAAGTTCTCAGAAGACCCTATACACAATATACAGTGGTGACATATCGTGGTGGTGGTGGTGGTGGTGGTGTGACGTTAATGAAGTCATAGCATCATCCGGCCTTTAATTTAAGGGGGTCCACCTCGTCTCTCTCTCTCTCACTCTCACTCTCTCTCTCTCTCTCTGGGTTGTATCCATTCGGCCCCATTCAGCCTGCTGTTTTAAGACGTTTATCCCCATCCAGGTGTCGATTGGATACAAGCCAGAGGAAGAGAGAAAAAGAAGCAGGTCACCCCCCTTAAGGGAGGTCACAGGCTTTTTGTTCTCTCCTTTTCTCTCTTTCTCTGGCTTGTATCTATTCGGCCCCATTCAGCCTACTGTTTTAAGACTTTACTCCCATCCAGGTGTCGATTTTTTCCTGGCGAGCGATAGCATGCCAGCATATTTTTTTATTTATTTTTTTTTACAGCAGGCTAAATGGATTTCTCCATACAATGCTGGTTTCTCTATCGCTCACCAGGAAGAAATGGACACCTGGATCGGTATAAACGTCTTACAACAGTAGGCTGAATGGGGCCGAATGGATACAAGCCAGAGAAAGAGAGAAAAAGAGAGAAAACAAACTTTCACCCCCCTTAACTACGTGGTCACATTTGCGACTTTTGGCGACCGTGAGATGCCTGGCTTCCCACCAAGTACATACGCAGATGCACTTTGTATTGGAGGGTAGTATGTGTAGGCTAACACAGGCTGATAGCAGCTTGGTTAGGGAGGAACCACCATACAATTCTCTCTCTTGCTATGGCCGAAAAAAAACTTTAGGATTTGGATGGAGACTCGAACCCTCGCCCTGGTCCTTGTGGTCAGCGCCTTAGACCACGGGACCACAGCGACGCGTATGTGTGTGTGTGTGTGTGTGTGTGTGTGTGTGTGTGTGTGTGTGTGTGTGTGTGTGTGTGTGTGTGTGTGTGTGTTCAAGCAGGAAGGAAAATCTGTATGCATTTGTATATGTCTACGTCCTATAAAGAAATGTGTGGGTAATGTGTAATGTGTGTGTGTGTGTGTGGGTGTGTGTACGTTCAAACAGGAAGGAAAGTATACATGTAGTTTTATGTACTTTATGTACTTGTACTGTGTGTCAACGTCAATTAAATGGAAGTACGGAAGCTGGTATCTGTGTATTGGGGGGAGGGGGGGTATGAGTGGGTGTTCATGTATGTGTGTATGTGTTGGTTTGCCTACGTGTCTCTTTCCTTGCTTAGTTGGGTGTGTGTGCTTTTGCTTGTATGTGTGTGTGTGTGTTTGTTTACTTGTGTGTATGTGTGTGTTTGTTTACTTGTGTGTATGTGTGTGTTTGTTTACTTGTGTGTGTGTGTTTGTTTACTTGTGTGTGTGTGTGTGTTTGTTTACTTGTGTGTATGTGTGTGTTTGTTTACTTGTGTGTGTGTGTGTTTGTTTACTTGTGTGTATGTGTGTGTTTGTTTACTTGTGTGTATGTGTGTGTTTGTTTACTTGTGTGTATGTGTGTGTTTGTTTACTTGTGTGTATGTGTGTGTTTGTTTACTTGTGTGTATGTGTGTGTTTGTTTACTTGTGTGTATGTGTGTGTGTGTGTGTGTGTGTGTGTGTTTGTTTACCGGCGACGTGTTTATGATTATAGTCTAGTTATATTTACAGGATTTTGTGCAAGTTAAGAAGGATCTGTGGGAGATAAAAGGGTTAAGTGAGACATTTCGAAGCCTGTTAATTGCTGGAGGTCCTTTTGAAACAGGATAAAATCGTCTAATAGTAGCCAAAATAAAGTTAAATGGACTTCGCCGGTACAGAAGGGGTTAAAGGAGTAGGTGTTATGCGTTTGTTTGTGAATTAACTTATTTATTAATTGCTTAGGCCAATCGGCTTTCTGCAGACTCCCATTTTCTTATGTTCTTATGTTCTTATGTTCTTATTATTATTTTAACTTCCTCCCTAGGCCTCCATCAAGCTTAAAAAACACCTCCTCAAGATTCCCCTTCGAGATTGATATGTGCATTTTCGGTAGAAAAAAATCCCAAAATTACAGACTCGCTCTCGCTCGCCAGGAGAAAAACGACACCTACATGGTACGAAAGGTCTTGATATTGACAAAGGAATGCTAGGATATTTGTCTACTGAAAAATATACCGGTATATTGTGGATTTTTTTTTTTAAAACTTGATGGAGGTCTAGGGAGAAAACTAAGAGTAAAAAAATAAAGAAATAATCAAATAGTTTAGTTAATAAATAAACTCATGGTAAACCACCTTAGGACCCCCCCCCCCCCAGCTCCACCGATAGTGTTGATGATTTATGACAGGGGGGTATAAGGGAATTCTGACCCCCCCCCCCCCCCCACCCCCTCCTCCTCTATATACCAAATTGTGTGTAGGAACGATATAAGTGCATGTATATACCCATGAATGGATGTATACAGTTTGTACATATATGGTACGTGCATAATTATATACAGGTATAGTATACACTATATCAACATCTATACATATACGGTATATTTGCAGTATAGGCCTATACAGTAGATGATATACTGTATATATATATATATATATATATATATTTTCTTTAATACATACGAGGTTGAAAGAAATGGCAATTTCTGCGTTGGAAATTTTATTATTCAAAGTGTCCAGGTCTCTGATGAGTTTTCGCTGGGTGGCAGGACTCATCAGAGACCTGGAAACTTTGAATAATAAAATTTCCAACGCAGAAATTGCCATTTCTTTCAACCTCGTATGTATTAAAGAAAATGTATTACCTGGCTTTACCAACATATATATATATATATATATATATATATATATATATATATATATATATATATATATATATATATATATATATATATATATATATATATATGTGTGTGTGTGTGTGCGCGCGCGCGCGCTCTAGGGTACAGCTTACCATCTATGACTATTGTACAAAAGTGTGTGTACGTATATGTGTGGTAGGGTATGTGTGTGTATATACGTATATGTGTGTGAGTGCGTGCGTGTGTGTGTATGTGTGTGTGTGTGGAGGAGCAGGAGGAACCCAACAAAAGGTAAGGTCCTGAGGCTAGACGGGTTAGTGTGTGTCTAACACGGGTACAGAGAGGAGTGCCTCCATCATCACCTCTCCCGTGTGTTGTGTGTTGTGTTGTGGTGGTGGTGTTTCTGTGTGTTATATGAAAGACAGATGATCACAAACACCTTTGACAATAACATTAACTTTATACTATATGGGAAAAACAACCCTTCCCAATATATCCCAGTATAATGTCGTTGATAGGCCTATCTTAAAAATACTGACAGTCTCATCGTATAGCTATTTTATATGTTTTATAGTTTGTCTTTATCTTTATGCGTTTGTTTTTTACAGTTGCCTACATTTATTATGTTCTATCCAACAACCAACTCTACTCCTAAAATCGAAATATTACAAACACATGTGGCAGTCCGTGGATTCGAACCCAGGACGCTCACACCGAATATCAACACCCTATGCATCACACCACGAAGGCAGTTAAAAGAATGGTGGACACTGCCTACGATTTATTATGCAACTTCGAATCCTGCATATCAATATAAGCATGAACACATATCCCAACTGCAACTCACGTAGGCTATGCGTATGTGAATGTAAAGAGCAATTAATGGGCCCTTAACCACTAGGGAAGGCCTCTCGATAAATTACTCCTGAACCAATAACAATTATTATGTTCTATCCAACAACCAACTCTACTCCTAAAATCGATTAATGAAATATTACAAACACATGTGGCAGTCCGTGGATTCGAACCCAGGACGCTCACACCGAATATCAACACCCTATGCATCACACCACGAAGGCAGTTAAATATTCGACTGTGTTTGTGTTTTAACCCTTTGAGGATTATGACGCTGTTTATTCTGGCTATTACTTGACGATTTTATTAAGGGGAGGTTTTTGGTTTGTTTCCTACTCCTCTAGCAAACTTAAATGTCACCCCCTTGACCCCCTTTCAAGATATATTTGTACATTTTTCGGTAGAAAAATTTCCCCGGCCGAAGGCCGGTTACTTTTAAATTACAGGCTCGCTATCGCTCGCCAGGATAAAATCGACACCTAAATGGCACGAAAGGTCTTCAAATTGACAGAATGGGGCGGAAATTTGTAAAATCACCGAACTAATGGGGCAAACGTCTTAAAATCTCAAAAGAAATGGGGCTAAACATGAGGGAGAAAGGGGTAAAACAAAAATCCCTCAAGTGGAAATCCCCCTTAAGTAGGCCTAAAGGAGGAAGGATCTGCGCAAGTCGAACGGTTAATTAACTGCCATCGACTTGACCCCTCTGATGGCTAGAGGTCGTTCCTAAGCTGTATACAAGCGACTATTTATAAATCAGAAGAAACTACCAAAACGTGTCATGATTCTCAAAGGGTTATTAGGAGAGAAATATTCTGTACTACACCGTGACCGTACACGTTATTCGATGTCATTAAACAAAGGCCATCCCAATTGACCACATGCGTATATTGGGGTTCCATAGGGATTGGGCCCATACGGAATATACGGAATTGGGCCCATACGGGATTGGAACCTAACCTAACCTAACCTAACCTAGGTTAGGTTAGCTGCATAATATCATCTAAATATTAGCTAGAATACAATATAACACACGTCGCTGGTACTCAAAGGGTTAATAAATCGGGTGATAAATCGGTATACGTATTTTAAGTTTGGTCACTAACCTTTCCCTCCCCTCCTTCGAAATAATTGTGTACGTTTTTTCTACCAGCCCGAAAACGGGTTCTTCCTAAATTTGAGGCTCATATTACCGCTCGCCAGGAAAAAAAACAAAAAAAAGACAGAGAAATTGGACGAAAGGTCTTAAAATTAACAAAGAAATGGTGCGAAAGGTCTTAAAATCGCCAAACTAATGGGGCGAGCGTCTTAGAATGCCTAAGCTAAAGGGGCGAGCGTCTTAAAGTTCTAGTGGGGCTAAACAGGAGGGAGACTTTGAGTTGAGAGCTTTCACCCGCGGCATTAACACCTCAGGCGGTATCGGTATATAAGATCAACAAAACCTCTCCCAATCGGCTATTTTTTATCTTTCTCTCCTTTTCTCTCTTTCCATGGCTTGTATCCATTCGGCCCCATTCAGCCTACTGTTTTAAGACGATTCTCCCCATTCAGGTATCGATTTTTTTCCTGGCGAGCGAGAGCGAGCCATCATTGTATGGAGAAACCCGGCTTCGACGGAGACATTTTTCTGCCGAAAAATGTACAAATTAAGACAGCTGTCTAAAACATAATCCAGAATATGCTGGCTCGCTATCGCTCGCCAGGTATAAATCGACACCTGGATGAGGACAAACGTCTTAAAACAGTGGGCTGAACAGGGTCGAATGGCTACTACTCAGAAAGAAATTAAAAGATAAAAAGAGCAGGTCACCCCCCTTAAGGGGAGGTATTTAGTTTGTTCCCTAGACCTCCATCAAGCTTAAAATTACACCTCCTTGAGTCACTTTCAAGAACAATTTGTACATTTTTCGGTAGAAAAATTTCCCGGCCGAAGGCTGGTTCCTCTTAAATTACAGGCTCGCTATCGCTCGCCAGGATAAAATCGACACCTGAATTGCACGAAAGGTCTTAATATGGGGTGAAAGTTCTTAAAATCGCTAAACTAATGGGGCAAACGTTTTATAATATAAAAAGCAATGGGGCTAAACATGAGGGAGAAAGGGGTCAAGAAAAAAATCCCTCAAGTGGAGATCTCCCCTTAACCCTTACAGTACGAGGGACGTCCTTTTAACATCCTTCTGGCTGCTATTAGACGATTTAATTCAGCATAGGAAGGACCTCTAGCAATAATAAGGCTTCAAACCATCTATCTCAGCCAACCCTTTGATTAACTACCACAGAGCCTTCCTAAGCAGCATATTATCGTCTAAATATAGTTAGAATAAAATACAAACACACGTCGCTGGTACTCAAAGGGTTAAGAATACGATTAATACAGCTTAACCCCTTCTTTACCGTTGAGGTCTTTCTAATTGGATTTTGGCTATATGTAGACGATTTTGGGCAGTTTAAGAGGGTTATGTGGTAGAAAGAAGGGTTAAGGGGAGGTATTTAGTTTGTTCCCTAGACCTCCATCAAGCTTAAAATTACACCTCCTTGAGTCCCTTTCAAGATAAATTTGTACATTTTTCGGTAGAAAAATTTCCCGGCCGAAGGCCGGTTCCTCTTAAATTACAGGCTCGCTATCGCTCGCCAGGATAAAATCGACACCTGAATTGCACGAAAGGTCTTAATATGGGGTGAAAGTTCTTAAAATCGCTAAATTAATGGGGCAAACGATTTATAATATCAAAAGCAATGGGGCTAAACATGAGGGAGAAAGGGGTCAAGAAAAAAATCCCTCAAGTGGAGATCTCCCCTTAAGTGAGATATTAGAAGCCTGTTAATTGCTGGAGGCCCTTTTTAAACTGAATACAATCGTCTAATAGTGGCCAGAGTAAGGTTAAAAGGACGACACCGGTACAGAAGGGGTTAAGGGGAGATTTATATATATATACAGTATATATATACCACCGGTATATATATATACGTACTGTATATATATATATATTTGTTTTTGTTTGTTTTTACTTTTTTTTCTAGGCCTCCATCTAGTTTTAAAATTACCCCCTAGACCCCCTTCGAGATAATTATGTGCATTTGCTTTCCTTCCTAAATTGCAGGCTCGCTATCGCTCACCAGGAAAAAAATCGTCACCTAAATGGCACGATAGGTCTTTAAATTGAAAAAACAAAATAGGGCCAAAGATCTAGTAAACGCCAAACTTTAAAAGGCGAGCGTCTTAAAATCTAAAACAATGATGGGGCTAAATATGAGGGAGAGAGGGGTCCAGAAAAAAGCTATATAGGATAAACAAAGCACTTCCCCTTTGTTTAACCCCTTCTGTACCGGCGACGTCCCTTTAATTTATTTGTTGCTACTATTAGACGATTATGTTCAGTTTAAAATGGGCCTTCAGCAACTAAGAGGCTTTAACCTATCTCACTTGACCCTTTTAACTGCCATAAATCAGTGATTAGGAACCAGGGTGCATGAGTTTTTCCGAAGGGTACATGGAAACAATGGGGTGCATGAAAGGGGTACATGGCATGATAGGTGTGTACATAGGAGTGCACAGCAAGAAAATATGTTTAAGGAAGAAATCTGTAAGTCTACTTGTAATGTAAGAAATTAATTTAAATTGCAGTTAAAGTAATGTAAACTTATGCAGTATAATAGTATATTAAACTCGGTATAAAACTAGCAAACTATATAGAACCATCCCACCCAAATAGGCAGATACAGCCCAGAGTGTGGGGGAAAGTATAATTTGGTATACCGGTACCTTTCATGACGAGTTTTCAGTCTAGAATCTTAAAGGATATAAGGGTACATGAGTTTCTAAATGGCTCCCGGAAGGGTGTATGAACTTAGAAATGGTTGAATAACACTGCCATAGATCCTTCCTAAGCTTCACACAATCGTCTAAATTGCTAGAATCAAATTAAATAGACGTCACCGGTACAGAAGGGGTTAAGAATGAGGTAAACATAATGTAAGTGAAGATTTTCATTTAAGGAAATGTTTTCTGTAACTTAAAAATAGGGATATACCTCACACTCTTTCTGGATAACCCCAGGTCTTTGTAATACCTGACGCGCATGTGTGTGCGTGTCTTTCCTCACGGCATTACACAATACAGTACAATACATTACATTTCCGCTGTAACTCCTAGGCCATATACTCTTGCCTTAACCCTTTGAGTACCAGCGACGTGTGTTATATTTTAGTCTACTGTACCTTTATTTATACGATATTATGCAGCTTGGGAAGGATCTGCGGTAGTTAAAAGGGTGGGTTGAGATAGTTTAAAGCTTTATTATTGCTAGAGGTACTTCCTAAGCTCAGTAAAATCGTCAGTTAGTTGCCAGAATATGATGAAAAGGACGTCCCTGGTACTGACTGTATGGGTTAAACCCTTTTATACCGGCGACGTCCCTTTAACTTTATTCTGGCTACTATTAGACGATTGTATTCAGTTTAAAAAAGACCTCCAGCAATTAACAGGCTTCGATGTATCTCACTTAACCCTTTTTACTACCACAGATCCTTCTTAAACTATACAAAATCGTCTAAATATAGCTAGAAAAAAAAATAAAAAGACGTCGCCGGTACAGAACGGGTTAAGGGAGGATGGTTAACTTTTTGGTCGATTTTGTCTATCTATCTATCTATTGCCCGACGCCCTGATCCCCGAAGGGGTGACCACGAACGAACCGCCCCCATGCACCTCTGTCCTCAGTCAGTCGACGCCCCTCCCCCCAACCAGCACCGCCTTCGTTCATATACTTCCTCACTTCATCCTTCCACCTCTCCTTCGGTCTACCTCTCCCTCTCTGTCCTTCCACCTCGCTCTCGTACACCTTCTTAGTCATTCTCTCGCTTTCCATATGTTTCATATGGCCGAACCATCTCAAGTTCTTCCTTTTCACACTTTCCAGCACATCTACCTCCACACCACACCTCCTTACTTCTTCATTAGTCTGTCTATCCCTCCATGTAAATCCGCACGCACTTCTTAAGTAATTAATTTCCACTGCTCTCACTCTTGGTCTGAGTCTCTCAACCAAAGTCCATGCTTCGCTTCCGTAAATCAGTGTCGGGATTACCACACTGGCATGCAAGGACTTCTTCACTTCCATACTGACCACCCTATTTCCTGTTACTGCTTTTAGCGTTCCTACAACCCTCTTCCCTTGTTGTACCCTCTCCCGCACTTCTTCATCCATAGTCCCATCTTTACTCAACCCACTGCCCAGATACTTAAAAAGAGTTGACGATCTCCATAGCCTGGCCTGACCGTTCAACTTCACCTCACACTCTGTGACTTCACCCCTTTCGAAGACCATAGCCTTGCTCTTCCCTGCATTTACCTTCAAATTCCGTTTTTCGCACCCTGTTCCAAACTCATTTACCAAACCCTGCAGCTCCCATTCATTATCACTCATCAGAACTGTATCATCCGCAAACAGCAGTATAGGCAGCTTCCACTCATTTCCCTCCCTTTTCAGCGATACACCAACATCCACTGCTCTTGATAGTATTTCTTTCATGACTCCATCCATATATACAGTAAACAACCACGGGGACATCACACACCCCTGTTTCAAACCAACATTCAGGTCAAAGAACTCGCTCTGCTCACTCTCCACACGTACTGCCGCCTTTGCACCCTCATACACACTCTTCACTGCTTTCAACAACTTGCCATCTACTCCGTATATTCTAAGTACTTTCCACAAACCTTCTCTATCCACTCGATTTTGTTAATTTATTTAATTATTTTTTCTAGTTTCCTCCCTAGACCTTTATCAAATTAAAAAAAAACATCCATTAGATCCTCCTTCTAGATTAATGTGTACATTTTTCGGCAGAAAAATTTCCCGGCCAAAGGCCGGTTCTTCCAAAATTAAAGGCTCACTTTCGTTCGCCAGGGAAGAAATCGACACCTAAATAGCACGAAAGGTCTTAATATTAACAAGGAAATGGGGCGGAAGGTCTTAAAATCGACAAACATCTTAAAATCTGAAAAATAACCCTTTGAAGATGGGGACGCATTTTGACCGTTTATTCTGGCTATCATTAGACGATTTTATACAGCTTAGGAAGAACGTGTGGGAGCTAGAGAGTTAGTGGAGAGATGATTTCCTCCCTTTCGATTCCTAGAGAGCCTTCCTAATCTAGTACACTCGGATGCTATAGTCTCTCATAGCCCATTCGTAAGTATTCGTGAACCCCAGCTATTTTCTGATTATGGAAGTATATATCTCTGGACACGAATTTAGGGTTATAATTGTCTATACATCAATGAACAAATTATATAGACTATTTATTGAAGAGCCAGTTCTATCGAAACATAAATCCAGTTAGTTATAAGTAACACCCGGTTCTTTAACATTAATATCAAATACAAACCCCCAATGTACTTGAATAAACTAATGAAAGCATATGGCCCTCTCGGGATTCGAACTCGGGACACCACACCCAGAACATAATTGAATACAGAAGAAATAGGGGGGGGGGGTCCACGTATTGAAATCAGAGGGGTAAAACTCTTATGCCTTATCCTTTGAACGTCGACTGATCTTTCCTAAGCTGAAGAAAATCGTCGAATGATAACGAGAATACAAACTATAAACGACCTCCACAAATAAAAGACAACTACCATGCCCCGCCCCTTGTCTAAGCCTCCCCCCCCCCCCCCCGCTATCGTAAGGAAATGGCCAAAGAACGTTTAAATGCATGCCCTTTGTTTAGCCTCAATCGGAATCAAGCACTTGACCTTTATAACGTATATGTATATATACTGTATATATATATATATTATACAGAATGACACGCTGCTTCCTGGTAGGTTTTTAGTTTGTTTGCTAGACCTCCATCAAGCTTAAAATTACACCCCCTTGAACCCCTTTCAAGATAAATTTGTAAATTTTTCGGTAGAAGAATTTCCCGGCCGAAGGCCGATTGCTCTTAAATTACAGGCTCGCTATCGCTCGCCCAAGAAAAAGTCGACACCTAAATGGCACGAAATATCTTAAAATTGACAGAAATTAGACGAAAGTTCTTAAAATCTCCAAATTAATGGGGGCGAACGTCTTAAAATCTCAAAATTAATTGGGCTAAACATGAGGGAGAAAGGGTTCCAGAAAAAATCCCTCAAGTGGAAATCTCCCCTTAGCACCATGACGCCTTTTTACCTTTGATACTAGCTGAAACTGGATTATTTTTTTCCAGTTGAAGAAGGACCTGTGTTATTAAGAGGGTTTATTGTGATCGCATTTACCCCTTTGAGTCCTAGAGCTAGATTATAAACTAGAGGAAAATCGTCTAATGGTAACCAGAATAGGATGAGAAGGTCGTAATATGGTGGTGAATGGTTAACACTATCCAATCTGAGGGGGTCTTTTTGGCCAAGCTCTTTCGAGGCGATTTTTAGACGTTTTAGACGAGCGATACCGAGCCATTAAATTGGGGGATACTTATTAATGTTTGGCATTTGTTAGTTTATGTATTATTATTATTTTTATTATTATTAATATAAGTATTATTATTATTTTTATTATTATTTCTATTATTATTATTATTATTATTAGTAATAGTAGTAGTAGTAGTAGTAGTAGTAAGTTGGAATACTTCACTTGACCTTCATTATTTAAACAAATAAAACAATGAACTAAACTAAAGTGTCCTGTTTACTCCATGTTCTGTTTCCGGTGGGTTTCGTTCGGTTTAACCCGTTCAGTACCGGTGCCGTCCTTTTAACTTTATCCTGGCTACTATTACACGATTGTATTCAGTATTTAAAGGTGGGGTATCTGGTTTTCTGGTCCCCCCTTCTCCCTCATGCTTAGCCCCATTACTTGTAAGAGATTGTAAGACGTTCGACCCATTAGTTTGACGATGTTACTACCTTTCGACCCATTATAGATTTTTCTCGAAGGGAGATTTTTTTTTTTTTTTTTTTTTTTTTTTTTTAGCTTGATCCCTAGACATCTATCAAGCTCTAAAAAAAACATTGGTAATTGTTTAGTGTATGGCCTCCTAAAGAAAATGGATTTTTGAGCACAGACTGAACCAAATGTTCACTACTGTATTTACATAGCTGGTCATTAACCTAACCTAACCTAACCTAACCTAAGGTAACCTGGGCATCCTGGGGTCTGCTGCCCCCAGACCCCCGCTGGTCTTGGGTTGAAAAGTGATAAAAAACACATATCTCTTACCTCATTATTCAAAGTTTTGTATTTGGTTTAATATACACGTCCCAGGTCATTTGAACAGTTCTATTGCTTCTATATATCATATAATACACCATAGAATACGTTTTTAATAACTAGAAAAAAGAGGACTTCGATTAAACAATTACGAAAACATTATACTATGAAAAAGAATGAAAAATAATATACTGTATATACCCCCTCTGTTTCGGGGCGACTTATCTTTTATTTTATTCTGGCTATATATAGACGATTATTTCCAGCTTCAGAAGGATCTGTGGTAGTTAAAAGGGTTAATTGAGATAGTTTGAAGTATGTCAATTGCTGGAGGATGTTCTTAAACTGAATAAAATCGTCTAATATTAGCCATCTTAAAATAAAAAGGACGACACCAAGTATTAAAGAGGTTAAAATACGAAACGTCTTCCTTTTGGTATTAACAAAAATCGTCTATACATATTATATCAACTGCGATTCTTTTCTTTTGTTTTCCTTTTTGATAATTTAGCTTACCTATTGTTTCAGGCAACACGCAATAAGGGCATTACATAGTATTTTATCATGAATGTTGACAAAAACCACATGTGAGTGAAATACCGCGTTGACAACCTAGCAAAAGACAATCCGTGTGACTCGTGGATTATAAAAGTCCAAGTGCCATAATATTTGAATACTATAATCCCACATAGTCAGAGAGAAACTGGATTATCGTGGGGATTTAAACCAGGGGCATAGTGGGAAACTCAAACGCTCAAAAAGAAAACGAGACTTCCATAAAGAGTTAGAAAACGTAAAGGAAATCAAAGGGTATACTTATAGAAATAAAAATAACAAGAAGAAAACCAAACAAAATTTAATGGCATAGAAATAACAATAATAAGAAGATAACCACACAATTTAAAGGTATACTGATATAAAAAATACTAAGTCCACAACAAAATCCAAGATGGTGCTAAGAGACAAGAGCACCCCCAAGCTCTACTTCGACAACCCCATGTACACCAACCCCCAGCATCCCTCCCCCCCTCAACCCAACCAACGCCTTCAAGCGGTCAGAAAGGAGGACCTCAAAGTCTCCAAAAGCGTCACCATCAACACCAACACACATAAACAACTTGACACGCGGCCCTCGAATCTGAGCCATGGCGGAGATTTCTTGGGCGACATCTTCACCGCCAACGACGCGAGAAAGTCCAGGACGCACTCCATGCTGGCTGCATCTTTGAGTCCCGACTGTGATTTCGAGGAGCACATCATCGAAAATATAAGGAACAGGGATTTCTGGTCCCGACGGTCGCGGACTAACCCCTTCTCACGGCTCCGGGCATCCGGGGTCAGAACGTCAGCACTTGCACAGACTCCACCCATACATGCGAAGACCCCAACGAGTGCGCAGACGCCCACCACACATGCACGAACCTCTGCATACCTCTCCTTGGCCTCATCCGCTAAGGCCACCACACCGAACCACCTCCAGGTCCCCTTTGAGTTCCCTGAGGATACCAATGCGCTTGAAACTTCTGAAAAACTCCCCAAAGGCGATGATGATGAGGAGGACCCCTCGGAGATGATGCTGGAGGCGCAGAAGGAGAGCCACCTGAGGGAGAACATAACCTGGCTAAGGGATTACGTGACACAGAGGTCGCAGGCTGACGGGGGGAACTTCAACCTTGAATCCTTCCTCGCCACCATGAGTAACAAGGTCAGTCATTGTTTGTATGTATGTATGTATGTGTATGTATATACTCAGGTTCATACCACTTAGCTGGGGGTGGCCGACTCGAGACAGAGCTTGAACAGAAACAAAATTTAAAGTTCCAATTCTTAGGGTTCGGAACCACTTTCGCGTTCCCTCGCCCCTTTCTCTGTCTCGTCTTGTAGTCAATTTTACAAGGGGAGGAGGATTCCTAACCTCTCGCCCCAGAAGTAGGAAAAGTAGTACAGGGAAAGAGATAGACAGAAATAGCTAAGGTTGGGTAGTGGATGCCAAACCTCACTCTGTAAACGATATTAATAATAATAATATTTAACAATAATTTTCGACCCAACATCATTGAGGCTGAAAATACACAATTCTGTACCCTATCTTATTCTAAGTGATCAATAAACTGATCTCAGCTGCCACGTGAGAACTTATGTATATATAGGGGGGTAGTATATAAGTAAAGGACCTAGTGGCCCTCTGAAAACAGCCCGTCCAGACCTAATCCTCATGACCAGGAAAGGGACGGCACTGGCACTGTACGGGTTAATCTCACGTGGACTGAGTGGGATAGAACCAAAATTACCTGGGTCAGCGATTTAAGGGGAGGTGTGTCGTTTTTCTAGACCCCCTTCTCCCTCAGGTTTAGCCCCATTAGTTTGAGATTTTATTATGTTAGTTCCATTGGTTTGATGATTTTGAGACCTTTCGCCCCATTCCTTTGTCAATATTACGACCTACCGTGCCATTTAGGTGTCGATTTTTGTCTGGCAAGCGACAGCAAGCCTGTAATTTTAGAAGGAACCTTTGACCAGGACATTTTTCTACCGAAAAATATACAAATTTATCTTGAAAGGGGGTCTAGGGTTTTTTTTTTGTTTAAGCTTAATGTAGTTATAATAATATAATATAATACCCAGTAATGATAATGTTGTTGGTGCATATAACTGAACATACATAGCCTACATACTAGCGAGGAAGCTGAAAAATATATCAATACATAAATATATAGACCCCAAAACAAGCACTACCCCCTTACAAACTACCCTTCCTACCCAACTACCCGCTAGTGTTGGTAGGCCGTGTGGGGTTAATACCATGGTGACAATTTATAGCCACTCACGAGGGTTTGTGTTTTCCTGGTGGCATTTCCTGGTTAAGGGAGCCCACCTCGCTTTTTTTTTGTCTTCTCTCTTTCTCTCCCTCATTGTATACATTCGGCCCCATTCAGCCTACTGTTTTAAGACGTTTACCCCCATTCAGGTGTCAATATTTTCCTGGCGAGTGGTAGCGAGCCAGCAAATATATATTTTTGTTTTGACAGCAAGCTAAATTTGTACATTTTTCGATAGAAATATGTCTCAGGCAAAGCCGGATTTCTCCATACAATGCTGGTTCGCTATCGCTCGCCAGGAAGAAATTAACACCTGGATTGGGATAAACGTCTTAAAACAGTTGGCTGAATGGGGCCGAATGGATACAAGCAAGAGAAAGAGAGAAAATGAGATAAAGAGAAAAAACAGGTAACCCCCCTAAGACGTGTCTTATTTGTCGTAATATTATACCGTTAGGAATTGAGGTTATATTATGTGTTTTTGTGTTTGCACATGTGTGTGTGTGTGTGTGTGTAGCCTTTTTACATTATTATCAAGGGCGACTACCTCGTGTGGATGTATACATGTGCCTGTATTTGTTTGTGTATTTGTGTGTGTGTGTGTGTGTGTGTGTGTGTGTGTGTACCTGTATATATGTGTGTGTGTGTATATATTGACCTAATTGTAGTATACAGGAGTTGTGCTTTTAGGCTCGTATTGTCCCGCTTCCTGAGTTATAATTGTCTAACTTTTCTTTAAAAATAAAATTGATATTTTTTGCACACACCACTTTATCTTCTAACTGATTCCATTTAGTTATACTGCTGCTGTAAGGGAAACTATACTTTCTCACATTTCCTTTACATCTTCCTTTCATTAGCTTATATCTATCTGTGTGTGTATGTAGGTGTGTGTGTGTGTGTGTGTGTGTGTGTGATCTGAAAGGATTGTTGTGATAGCCTTTGTATTTTAACCCATTTAGTACCGGTGACGTCCCTTTTCATTATATTCAGGCAATTATAATGACGATATTATTCAGCTTAGAAAGGACGTCTACCCATTAAAATAGGCTACAGACTATCTCCACTAATCCTTTTTAGCTACCATCAATCCTACCAAAGCTTCATAAAATCGTCTAAATGTTGATGAAATCAAATAAAAAAAGACGTCGTTGGTACAGAAAGGGTTAATGGTAGAGTCGCTTGCATTCCATATGTTTGCAGAAGAGAAATACAAGAAAACCATTTACATCAAAGTTACCGGTCAAATTAAACAAAAACGAGTTCAACATACAATAGTAAAAAACAATGTTGGAAAAATATTGCCAACTCACCTTTCAGCTTGTAAAACAGTTGAGTCTATTTGTGACTGTTTTCCTCTTCCTTATTACCCAAACAAACATCTAATTATTGTTTTGTTGATGTCATTATTATTGTCTTGTTTTATCCATTGCGTTTGTTTGTTGTTACGATTATTGTTGTTATTGTTATTGATTTGTCTTATCTATTGTTGTGTGTTTGTTGTTGTTTTGTTTTATCCAGTACGTTTGTTTGTTGTTGCGATTATTGCTGTTATTGTTATTGTGTTGTCTTATCTATTGTCGTGTTTATTGTTGCTGTTGTTGATGTTATTCTTTTGTCTTATCTATCGTTGTGTATTTGTTGTTGTTGTTATTGGGTTTCATCAGAGTTGGGTTGTAGAGGCAACAATGTTTACATGTCGCCATAATATTGACAAACGGAGTAGATAATGTACGGATTCATGTGTGTATGTGTATGTGTGTGTGAGAGAGAGAGAGAGAGAGTGTGAGTGTGTGTGTTGTGAGTGTGTGTGAGAGAGAGAGAGAGAGTGTGAGTGTGTGTGTTGTGAGTGTGTGTGAGAGAGAGTGAGAGAGAGTGAGTGTGTGTGTGTGTGTGTGTGTGTGTGTGTGTGTGTGTGTGTGTGTG
This sequence comes from Paralithodes platypus, assembly GCA_032716605.1. Lineage (NCBI taxonomy): Eukaryota > Metazoa > Arthropoda > Malacostraca > Decapoda > Lithodidae > Paralithodes > Paralithodes platypus. The sequence continues at coordinate 50,335,761 of CM064508.1, read as the reverse complement.
TGTGAGAGAGAGAGTGTGTGTGTGTGTGTGTAGATATATATGTATAGGCCTTGACCCCTGGAAAGTCCTGTGTCACCAAGGGTCACAGTAGAGAAGAGGCTTACCCAAGGTCAATATATTTGTACATACCCTGAAAAACCCACACCGATTTAAGGTTAACTCTTCTCTCTCTCTCTCTCTCTCTCTCTATCTTTATCTATATATCTATCAATCAATCTATATATCAATCTATATATCTATCTATCTCTCTCTCTCTCTCTCTCTCTCTCTCTCTCTCTCTCTCTCTCTCTCTCTCTCTCTCTCTCTCTAAAAAAGGTTAATTGAGATACTATAAACTTATCAACAATGTCATTAAAGCTACCCGAATTAGTATAAACTCACCTATTGGTATCTACAATCGAATTAAATGATGAAATAAGGAAAGGGTTAATTATCTATCCAAAATATACATTATTACGTATGAAGAGAATATAATTAACACCTTGATATATTATGACGCCTGTTGACATTATATTCTATCTGTTATTAAACTGTAGTCCGTTCATTCTAGGTTGGGCAAAATCGTAACCTCTAACCTCTCTAACTCAACAAGGGCTAGAGCAAATGGGCTGTCAATTTCCACACCTATTTCCTAGCCATGTCTTCCTGTTTGGTAGAAAAATTAGCTCGATTACTAGAGTCCTTTTTGAGTTACAGTGGATAGAGGGTTACGATTTCTGCCCAAGATAGAATGAACGGACTATAGGCTAGTTATCCTCAAATAGTGGTTGTACCGGTATTGCATTGCTATATTGTTTGTATTTATTTACATATTTATTCTTTTTGTTTTAGTTCCTAAGACTAAAAAATACATTTGTTTCTCAAATTATTAAAGCTCCTTCCTAATATTAGAGAAATAAATTAGTATACTCCTAATAGTTTTATTTATGTATTATTTTATTGTTTGTATCTATTTATATATTTTATTTTATCGCTTACTTGTTTTATTCTCTCCAGCACACACATTCTAGCGACAGAAAACAACAAATAATGAGGATAATGTTAAAGTTTTTGTTCTGGACCCCCTTCTCCATCATGTTTAGCCCCATTCTATTTGTGATTTTAGGACGTTCGTCCCATTAGTTTGGCGAATGTAAGACCTTTCGCCTCAATTCTCTGCAAATTACAAGATCTTTCGTACCATTTAGGTGTAGATTTTTTTCCCTGGCGAGAGATAGCGACCCTGTAATTTAGGAAAAACCAGCCTTCGGCCGTGGCATTTTCTACCGAAAGCTGTACAAATATATCTTGAAGGGGGGTCTCGAGGGTATTTTTTTAAGCTTAATGGAGGTCTAGGGGGCAATACAAAAAAATAAAAATAAATAGAATGAAGAAAAAAAACATCAATAAATAAATTCTCCTTTTAAATCCCATAACTACCACAGGGTTAAAAAAATTGGGTTGACGATCATAAAACAGTCGTGTGTGTGTGTGTGTGTGTGTGTACGTGTGTGTGTAAATGTCTGCGTGTTTGTGTGTGCCGAGTCACCCTGAGTTTCTTATGTAAAGATGGAGGCTTTTGTTATGGAGATGGATAGATAGATATGGATAGAGATAGATAGAGAGATATAGATATATATATATATACTGTAGATAGATAGAGAGAGAGAGAGGGAGATTAGAAATCTACCATATGAAGAAAGGTTGAACAAATTAGGCTTACATTCGTTAGAAAGACGCAGAGTTAGAGGGGATATGATAGAAGTGTGCAAGTGGTTCAGTGGGGTAAATAAAGGAGACATGAAAAATGTACTGAAGCTCAGTGATAGCGAAAGAACTCGAACAAATGGTTATAAATTAGATAAATTTCGTTTCAGAAAAGATATAGGCAAATATTGGTTTGGTAACAGATTTGTAGATGGGTGGAATAGGCTACCAAGTGATATAGTGGGATCAAGAACGATAGGGAGCTTTAAGATAAAATTAGATAGGCATATGGACGAGATGGGTTGGGTGTGAGGGGGATCTACCAGGTGTGGGCCAATCGGCGCTCAGCACACCCCGTTATCTTGTGTTAATCTCTGACCGTTTTGGTGGGTTCAGTACTCAAGGTATTAGTGAATTGGGCCTATAATTGGGCCTTGTAATTGGGGTTGGGTGTGACAGGGATCTGCCTTGTATGGGCCGATCGGCTTTTTTGCAGACTCCCATTTTCTTATGTTCTTATGTTCTTATGTAAGGAGGGAGGGATAATTAGAGGAGGGGTGGGGGAGGGGGGAGAGAGAAGGAAAGGAAGGGTGGTAGGAAGGGAGGGAGAGGGTGGGAGGGAGGGAGAGAGGAAGGGAGGGGTGGGGAAGGGAGGGAGAGAGGAAGACAGACAGGAGGATAGGAAGGGTGGGAGGGTGTAAGAAGGGAGGGAGGGAATAGCAAGGGAGAGAGAGGGAGGGAGGGGGTAGGAAGAGAGAGAGGGAGGGAGGGGGATAGGAAGGGAGGGATAATAATAGGGGGGGGGGGACGAGAACAGGATAGACCACAAGGATAGAAGGATAGATATTTTATTGGACACGCAGTTAAGGGCCGCCTTCTCCCTCACGTTTAGCTCCATTAGTTTTTTAAATTTTAAGACGTTCGTTTTATTAGTTTGGCGATTTAGAGACCTTTCGCCCCATTTCTTTGTCATTATTTAGACCTTTTGTGCCATATAGGTGTCGATTTTTCCTGGCGAGCGCTAGCGAGCCTGTATTTATAGGAGGAACCGGCCATCGGCCGTAACATTTTTCTACCGAAAAATTTACAAATTTATCTTGAAAGAGGGCCTAGGGGTTGTTATTTTAAGCTTGATGGAGGTCTAGTGAAGAAACTCAAAGGTAGAATAATATATAATTAAATAGACCAAAAAACAAGCACTACCCCCTTAAGATCGTATTTATACATAGGCTACACTGCAAAAAATCGAGTTGTCAAATGTATCAAATACATAACATATAAACACCATGTGAGGAGAAGCACTTTATTGGCTACGTTTCGCAGATAGCTTCACTTTTATCAACACATATATACACATAAAAAGTGTGTCATTCGTTTATGTGAGCAAATTCGGACACATGAACGAATTAAGCACATTATCATTATTTTGCGACATATGATTACATAATGTGTACAGTGTAATATGTACAGTAATAGAGGCATACCAAAATACATGATGCCACACAATTTGAAATTCATGTTCTTGATTTGATTTGATTTGATTCTTTATTGAGATAGTACAAATACATAACATACAAATACATTGTCTCAAAAGGGCAAAGGTGATTATACATTCCTTTACCCTACTCATATTTTACTTATATGTATACACACGAACAACAAAACATTAAATATAAATCTTAGAAGAACAGACCAAAGCCAAGGTTCCTACGGCTTGTTATGGAGAGGAGGAAGGTAAAGGGGGGAGGGGGAGGGGGCGGGGGGAGGGATGGAGAGGGTAGAGAGGATTATACGGGAGCGGTAGGAGGGAGAAGGGAAGGGAGGGGGGATGGGGGCAGAGGAAGGAGGGTTAGCGGAGGGGGTGGAGTACAAAGGAGTACAAAGGAAATCAAGCAACAACAGGTATAGTGACCCTTCTAGGCTGCTTGTCCTCCAAAACACTGAGGATCAAGTGTCCAAACATTGGTTTAGAGTGGGTAAGGGAACATTGGAAAGGGAACTACTGCCCTGGAACTAATGTCCGTGGCAGGATTAGGAAGTTAGTAGGGGACATATGGGTTAGTAACTGAGGGGAGTATAAAATAAAGTTATTCATTTACAAACACAGTCAGTCGCGGGTTTGGTGCGAGATATTTGTCTAGGCGGAGTTTAAATGAATCAACGGTGCTGCAGTCTATAACGTCTCAGGGAAGCCCATTCCACAAGTTGACAACTCGATTGAAGAAGAAATTCTTAGATTCGTGTGAGTTAAAAGATTTACCAATAATTTTGCAACCGTTTCCCCGCGTGTAATTAGATTGGTCGATAGTGAAGTACTTACTACAGTTTATATTGTCGATGCCTTTGATGATTTTGAACACTTGAATTAAGTCACCTCTTAATCTGCGCTGGGTTAAAGGAAATAGATTTAATTCTCTAAGATGCTGCTCTTCGTATGGTTTGTTCTTTAGGCTAGGTATCATTTTGGTAACTCTACGTTGAACTTGTTCTAGCTTGTTTATATCTTTTTGGTAATAAGGGCACCAGGATTGAACGCAGTATTCCAGAAGAGGGCGGACTAAGGAATTGTAAAGGGTTAGGATAACTTCTTTGGATTTATGCTCAAATGACCTGCCTATAAAGCCAATTATTTTGTTTGCCTGCTTAACAACTTCTGAACATTGTTGACTCGGTTTTAGGTTACTCGATATTGTTACTCCCAGATCGGTTTCTCTATTTACATTCTTAAGCTGAGTGCCATTCATCGAAATTCGAATAGTTTGCTTTCTCATTTAGGTATCCGATATGTAGTACTTTACTACATTTATCCGCATTGAAACTCATTTGCCAAATTTGGGCCCAACATGACAATTTATCTAGATTGTGTTGCATATCGTCAACTTGTTCTTTTGAGAGTACGCTATTTTCAATTTTTGTATCGTCAGCAAATTTTGAGATTGTACAGATGAGACCCTCATCTATGTCGTTGATGTAAATTAGAAAGATAATTGGTCCTAGTACCGATCCCTGGGGTACCTGGGGTACCTGGGGTATCCTACTCCGTTCAGCATAAACAGTCCGTTGGTAGGGCAGAACTTGACAACACTGTTTTACCCTCGCTATCAGCTGATAAGTTGATAATGGGGGCGAGAAACCATTTGCCCTCTCTCTCTCTCTCTCTCTCTCTCTCTCTCTCTCTCTCTCTCTCTCTCTGGGAGATGAAATTGTACTAACTTAATTATTAACGTGATTTTTATATACCCTAAATCTATATATATAATGTCTTAAATGATAAAATAAACTGTTGGTCAAAATATTCTGTGTGGCAGACTTTAAAGTGTTTGCTTTTATTGTATGGTTTTCTGTAATCATAATGAATGGGATACTTCTCTATAGTAGAAAATTATCCAGTGTTTCTGATGTTATGATTTTGTCCACACCACCATTGAGGTAAAAGTCTAGGTGCGTTTATTTGTTATAGAGGTTTCCCCAGTATGTACTGTATGTGAATACATATACAATACATATACAATACATATACAATACATATACAATAGTCGAGTCATGGGTGGAAAGGTTAAGGTGTTAAACCTGTGGGATCAAATGAACCAATTTAAAAATCATTAGGATGTATCATCAAGATGTATTAATCCTGTACAGTACTACAGGAGTTTAGCAGTAATCCTGTACAGTACTACAGGAGTTTAGCAGTACTCTCTTCAGTACAGAGACTAAACGCGCTTGGCTACCGTCACCGTCTGTCTGTCTGTCTGTCTGGATTTATCTCCGTCTACGCGCTTGGCTACCGTGACCGTCTGTCTGTCTGTCTGTCTGTATTTCTCTCTGTCTATCTGTATATCTGTCTGTCTGCTTGTGTATAGGTCTGTTTGTCTATCTGTCTCTCTGTCTGTACATCTGACTGTATCTTTGTTTGTCTGTATAGCTCCCTGTTTGTCTGTCTGTCTGTATATCTATGTTTTCTTATCTGTATATCTGTTTGTCTGCATGGTATGTACTTTATATCCGACTGTTTGTATATGTGTATATCTATATGTCTGTTTGTCTGTCTGTTTATATGTCTGTCTGTTTGTCTATCAGTATACCTGTCTGTCTGTCTGCAAATATATCGGTGTGTCTATCTGTATATATAAATGTCTGTATATCTGTATGTCTGTTTGTCTATCTGTATATGTGTCTGTCTGTCTCTGTCTATCTGTCTGTCTGTATGTTTGTATATATCTCTATCTGCCTGTCTGTATGTTTGTCTATATCTATATATTTCTGTCTGTCTGTCTATCTGTATATGTCTGTGTATCTGTTTGTTTATCTGTCTCTGTGTCGGTCCGTCTGTCTGTCTTTAGTTGTCTGTCTATCTGTATATATGTCTGAATATCTGTCTGTCTGTGTGTATATCTGTCTGTTTGTCTGTATATATGCCTGTTTGTCTATGTATATCTGTATATATGTCTGTTTGTGTGTATATCTGTATATATGTCTGTTTGTGTGTATATCTGCCTGTATGTCTGTCTGTATATATGCCTGTTTGTCTGTATGTCTGTCTGTATATATGCCCGTTTGTCTGTATGTACTGTATATCTGTATATCTTGACCAATATTTTGACCAATAGTTTATATTATCATTTAAGACATTATATATATAGATTAAGGTATATAAAAATCACGTTAATAATTAAGTTAGTACAATTTCATCTCCCAGAGAGAGAGAGAGAGAGAGAGAGAGAGAGAGAGAGAGGGGGCAAATGGTTTCTCGCCCCCATTATCAACTTATCAGCTGATAGCGAGGGTAAAACAGTGTTGTCAAGTGCTGCCCTACCAACGGACTGTTTATGCTGAACGGAGTTTTATAGTACCGGGAGAGGGGAGGGAAGAAGAGGGGGGAGGGATAGAGTAGTACAAAAACAGAGGGAATGGAGGGGAGAGGGGGAAAGGGCTGTGGAAGAAAGACGTTGTTTTCATGTGAGTGAAGGAAAGAAGGAGTGATATTAGGGAAGGAGAAAGAGCAAGGAAGGAGGGGGAGGGAAGACATAGAGGGTGGCAGGGAGGGAGAGGGATGGTTAGGGACGGGTCAGAGAAAGGAGATAGGGGGAGGTGGAGGGGATCATCTTCTAAAATATGCCTCTTTAGTCTGCCCTTGAAAGCTGGCTGGCATTTTAAGTCTTTGACTAGGTTGGGCAGGGCATCCCATACGGGGAAAGAAGGAGAGAGGGATGAGGAGGTAGGAAAACAAGGAGAGATAGAGGGAACGAAGTGAAGGAGGAAAGAAGGAAGGAGAGATGGGGGGAGGGAGGGAAAAAGGAGAGAAGGAAGGAGATGGGATGAGGAGGCAGGAGAACAAAGAGAGATAGAAGGGAGGGTGAACGAAGTGAAGGAGGAGAGAAGGGGGGGGGGGAGGGGGGGAAGAAGGAGAGAAGGTAGGAGATGGGGGTAGGGAAGAAGGAGAGAAGGTAGGAGATGGGGGGAGGGAAGCAGGAGAGAAGGTAGGAGATGGGGGAGGGAAGCAGGAGAGAAGGTAGGAGATGGGGGGAGGGAAGCAGGAGAGACGGAAGGAGAGATGGGGTGGAGGGAGGGATAGAAGAGTCTGGAAGTAAAAGCCACTGTTTAGTGTTGGGGATTCCCTCCACTCACGACCTACCTGGTATGTCAGCTGCAGCCATCTCTAACTCTCTCCTCAAAAAACACACACAGATACACTCAACACACACACATACATACAGTATATACAGTATATATATATATATATATATATATGTGTGTGTGTGTGTGTGTGTACTGTGTACACCGTGTACCGCCAACAAATTGTGCATAGGTTTTATGTTAATTTAAATGGATGAATAGTCGACTTCACAAATTATTCCCGATATTCCCGAGTATAAAATACATGGGAATTCCAAGTGGGCAAATATTGCGTGACCACTCTGTATGTACATAAAGTATACAGTGTATATCCCTCTCTGTGTGACATAGTGGCATTGAGAGTCTCCAAAGACATCTAGATACTTTACATGAATGGTTAATAAATTGGCAGATCGAGTTTCAACATTGATAAATGCACGGTACGGTATTAATGATAGGAAAATTGAATATAGATGCAAAATATATACTAGCAAATGTAGAATTAGGTAATTCAGATTTTGAAAAGGACCTGGGTGTACTCGTTAGCAATGATCTGAAACCTAGAAAACAATGTATAAGGGTTCGAAACAGGGCAAATAGGGTTCTGGGATTTATATCTAGGAGTGTGAGTAACAGAACTGCTAACGTCGTCTTGAAGCTTTACTTAACATTGATTATACCTCATTTGGACTACGCTGTTCAGTTTTGGTGTCCTTAATATAGAATGGATATCGACTCACTGGAGGCAGTCCAACGAAGAATGACGAAAATTATCCACAATATTAGACAATTATCATATGAGGAGAGGCTGAAAACCCTTGGCTTGCCTTCATTAGAAAGACGAAGATGTAGAGAATTCCGGTTTCTTATGTAACTCTGCCTATACCTGTACATTACGTCGTACGGAGCCATTCAGCCCCCCCCCCCCCTCCCCTCCCCTCCCCACAACTCACCACCCCATACCCTTCCTTCCTCATCAGCACAGCCCCCAGCCCCCCAGCAACAACCTCCCTCACCACAACTCACCCCTCCTTCCTTTCCTCTCTCCACAACACCTCCCCCTGCCCCCCTCCCCCCCCACCAGCAAACCCTTCCCCATAACCAACTCACCACCCCTTCCCTTCCTTCCTCCACAACACAACCTCCTTCCCCCACCCCCCGCCTCCTTCCCCCACCCCCAGCCTCCTCCCCCCAACTTACCCCCCTTCCCTTCCTCCCTCCACTACATAAACAACTGCCCCCCAGCATCCCCCCTCCCACAACTCTCCTCACCCCCTTCCCTTCCTCCCTCCCCAACACAACCCTTGCCCCCCCCCCCTCTCCCGCCCCCTCCCCTTCCTCCTCCACAAAATAAACCCCTGCCACCCCCTACCCCCTCAGCAACCCCCCTCCCCCCCCCCCTTCCTTCAACACCCCCACCAAATGGTTTATCAAGACCCAAACATTGTCATTTTTTCCAGCAGACTAGTTTTATACTGCGTCTCTGCCAAGCTAACCATGACCCAACAATCACAGGCCGGTATTTTTGGCAGCCATCCAATCACAAGCCGGTATTTTGCTTCATCTCTTTTAACCCCTTCTGTACCGGTGACGTCTATATAATGTTATTCTAGCTACATTTAGACTATTTTATGAAGCTTCGGAAAGATACATTATTATGTTCTCTCCACTAACCAACTTTACTCCTAAACTCGATTAATGAAATTAATTATGTTAGCTAGAAGAATACATCGAGATATTATGTAGCCTTTTAATTGGTAGACATCCTTCCTAAGCTGAACATAATTATCTAATAGCTGGCAGAATATAACGAAAAGGATGTCACCGGTACAGAAAGTGTTAACCCCTACAACACGATGACGCTCTTTGAATTTGTCTTCTAGCTAAAATTAGACAAGTTTATGCAGTTTAAGAAGGACACGTGATATTCAGAGGAGTTATTTGAGTTCTGGAGGTAGATTATAAGCTTAAGAAAATCGTTTAATGGTAGCCAGAAAACAAATCAAAATTACCTCTTGGGCTTAAGGGGGGATGTTTGGTTTTTGTGAACTCCTTTCTCCCTCTTGTTGAGCCCCATTAGTTTTCAGATTGTATGACGTTAGGGCGATTTTAATAGGTGATGTCCGCGATTTTTTATGAGTGATTGTACATACAAGGCGTACAAGAAACATTCGTTGACCTTACCTATTTCTAATGATGGAAGTATATCTCGGGAAACGAATCTATGCATATAATGTTCCATGCATACCGAAAAATGTACACATTTATCTTGAAAGGGGATCTAGGGGGTACTATTTTAAGCTTGATGGAGGTCTAACGAGGAAACTCAAAAATAAATATATAAACAAACAAAAACAAATGAAATGAGGGAAAAAGAAAAGAAAACAAAAATAGGAAAAGTGGGGATTGGGCCTGAGTAAATAGATAGATAGATAGACAGAATAAATACATAGACCAAAAACCAAGCACCTACCTCCTTAAAGATTGGAGTGGGTGTGCAGGTTTTATGGTCCGTGACTGTACATAAAAGGCCATACAGCCGTGAGCCATTACATAAACGTAAACACTGGATCGAACCCAAATGAGATAATGCACAGTGCTTTAGTATATCATAGAGGGTTTAGGGAGTGGCTTTAAAGGTCCATATATTCAATAGGGGGGGGGGGGGGGGTGCCTTTTATAGCTCACGATTGTACAGAGAGAGAGAGTGGCGGGGGTCAGAGGGAGGAGCTAAAATAATAATAATATCAGCATTTCCCAACTTGGGGGAAATTTCCCCCTGGGGGGAAATTTGAAGCTACCAGGGGGGAAATAATTACATGATTACACTGCCTACTACTACTACTACTAGCAATAAAAAAAAAAAAAAAATCTCGGAGATGGATTTTCTCATGCCCGAGAGAGAGAGAGAGAGTCACAGTGTGTTTCGACTACTCTTTCCCTTGTCCACATGAAGGGGGAAATTTGGATGGTTGAACTGGTTGGAGGGGGAAATGACAGAAAAAAGGTTGGGAATCGCTGAGCTAAATAGAGAGATAGTAATGTCATATTGGGTAAAATAATAGAAGTAGTAGTACTAGTAGTAGAGAGAGAGAGAGAGTAATGTCGCATTGGTAAAAATAATAGTAATAGTAGTAGTAGTAGAGAGAGAGAGAGTATAACCTGTTGCAAAGGCGGAGGAACTGCCAGATGTGAGATAATCTTTAGAAAGTTATAGGAATCCTAGAATCTGTTGCTAATAGTTTAGTTTGTGTTATTTCTTTTCATTGGAGATCATTTTCTTTAATATTTGCACAACTTAAATATTGTACGAATCTTTAAATCGTGATGTTCTGTTTCTAAATTCCTTATGATAAAACTTTGCGAATTTATGGAGTTCGTGGTATCAATAGGTATGTAAAATATAATATAATTAAATCAAAATATTAAATGAAAAACTGCTTAACCCGTTTAGTAAATAACGATGCATTCTTTCATTTTATTGAGGCTATTATTAGACGATTTTATTTAGTTTAATAAGGCTTTGTAGGGTTGATTTTTTGTTGTTGTTGTTTTTTTTTTCCCTCCTAAATTACAGGCCCTCTATAGCTCGGCATGAAAGAATCGGCATCTAAATGGTACGAAAGAACTTCAAATTGTCGAAAAATTGGGGCGAGAGGTCTTAAAATCGTCAAGCTAATGGGGCGAATCTCTAAAATCTCAAATTTAATGAGGCTAAGCATGAGGGAGAAGGGGGTCCAGAAAAAAAAATAATTCCTCCTTAACCGGGAGAGCCTTTTTTACCTTTTCGATGCCTAGAGCTTATTCCGAAGCTGAATAGAATCGTCTCGTGTTAGCCAGAATAAAATTAAAAGGACGCCATCATAATTTTGAAAGGGTTAAGGGGAGGCCTATATTTGTTCTGGACCCCCTTGTCCCTCATGTTTAGCCCCATTAGTTTCGAGATTTTAAGACGTTCGCCCCACTAGTTTGGCGATTTTAACACCTTTCACCCTATTCCGTTGTCAATTTTAATACCTTCTGTGCCATTCAAGTGTCGATTGTTTTCCTGGCGAGCGATAGCGAGCCTGTAGTTTAGTAGAAACCGGCCGAATTTTTCTACCGAAAAAATGTAAAAATTAAAAAAGTCCAATAAAAACTAGACAGACCCCCTTAAGGGGAGATTTCCACTTGAGGGATTTTTTTCTGGACCCCTTTCTCCCTCATATTTAGCCCCATTGCTTTTGATATTTTAAGACGTTCGCCCCATAATTAAGAACTTTCGCCCCATTTCTGTCAATTTTAAGACCTTTCATGCAATTTAGGTGTCGATTTTTTCCTGGCGAGCGATAGCGAGCCTGTAATTTAAGAGGAACCGGCCTATGGCCGGGAAATTTTTCTGCCGAAAAATGTACACATTTATCTTGAAAGGGGGCCTAGAGGGTGTAATTTTAAGCTTGATGGAGGTCTAGGGAACTACCGTAACTAAAAACCTCCCCTTAAGCTTGATGGAGGTCTAGGGAACTACCGTAACTAAAAACCTCCCCTTAAGCTTGATGGAGGTCTAGGGAACTACCGTAACTAAAAACCTCCCCTTAAGCTTGATGGAGGTCTAGGGAACTACCGTAACTAAAAACCTCCCCTTAAGCTTGATGGAGGTCTAGGGAACTACCGTAACTAAAACCTCCCCTTAAGCTTGATGGAGGTCTAGGGAACTACCGTAACTAAAAACCTCCCCTTAAGCTTGATGGAGGTCTAGGGAACTACCGTAACTAAAAACCTCCCCTTAAGCTTCATGGAGGTCTAGGGAACTACCGTAACTAAAAACCTCCCCTTAAGTTTGTGACATGTTATGCTCGGTTCACACATACACAAATTAACGTCCCGTCCGTCCCCGACCCCTTGAGGATCAGGACGCGTTTATCACCGTGTGTTCTGGCTATCAGTAGACCATTTCATGTTCTGGCTATCAGTAGACCATTTCATGTTCTGGCTATCAGTAGACCATTTCATGTTCTGGCTATCAGTAGACCATTTCATTCAGTTTGGGAAGGCCCTCTAGCAAGTCAAAGGGGTAAAAATGTCGTCCCGCAATTATTATCCTTTTGACAATAGAGAATAATCGAAGTCAGACGATTTTATTCAGCTTAGGAAGGGAACGTGGAAGCCAGAGGGGTTAATTGGGATAGTCTTGACCCTTATATAATTCCCACAGATCCTTCCTAAGCTATATAAAATCGTCTAATGATAGGCAGAATAGTGTCCAAACGCGTCATGCTCCTGGAGGGGTTAATTGGCGTGAGTATGTGAGGTGTTACATAAATACTACACAGACAAACACATGCACAGACAAACGCACGTACTAATGTACCCAGAAAATATGTGCCTGTGTGTGTGGGGGGGGGGGGGGGGGTTGAGGGTGTGTGTGTAAGTGGGTGAGGGGGGGGGGTGGATGTGTGTGTACGTATCTCCGTGTGTGTGTGTGTGTGTGTGTGCGTATCTCCGTGTGTGTGTGTGTGTGCGTATTTCCGTGTGTGTGTGTGCGTATTTCCGTGTGTGTGTGCGTATTTCCGTGTGTGTACATTTGTGTGTGTATCTCCGTGTGCGTATGTGTGCATCTCCGTGTGTTTGGACACTTGATCCTCAGTATTTTGGAGGACAAGCAACCTAGAAGGGTCACTAGACCTGTTGTTGCTTGATTTCCTTTGTACTCCTTTGTACTCCTTTGTACTTTGTATGTGTGTGTGTACCCAAAGTAAGCTACCTGTCAGTGTATGAAGGTGTGTACGTGGGTGACTACAATTGTACGGTGTCTTGCTTGCCAAGGTCAGCCAGTTATGATGGTTACACTTATACGAGAGGATTTAATATATATATATATTTTTTGTTTGGAAGATTCACCAAACCAAATAAATAAAATACAATTTATCCTTTACTTGCAAGTTGGCATGCACATCCATAATCCTTAAACGCTTGTAGCTAGGCTGTCTATGGCCGAACAGTCCCGAGCTATTAAGGAAGACCACGACCGAGACCGGCTTTTCCCATTAGTTTGGCGATTTTAAGACCTTTCGCCCCTTTTCTATGTCAATATTAAGACCTTTCGTGTCATTTAGATGTCCATTTTTTCTGGCTAGCGATAGCGAGCCTGTAATTTCAGAAGGAATCGGCCTTCGGCCGGGACATTTTTCTATCGAAATAATTAAAAATTTATCTTAAAAGGGGGTCTAGGTTGTTTTTTTTTTAAAGCTTGATGGAGGTCTAGCAAGGAAACTCAAAAATAAATTGATGGATAAATATATAGACCAAAATACAAGCACTACCCCCTTAAGACATTTCATACCATTATTTTGGCGAAAATAAAATGCTTCACCGCATTTAGGCGTCGATCTTTGGTCAAATTGGATTTTCGGTCACGTATATGTTTTTTGTATTATAATACTTTTTCTCATCAGTTCCTTCATTGATGTGTGTGTTTTAAGGTGTTTTTCCTTCTTCAAATTAATTTTTACCCATTATTTTGCAATATTAAAACATGCCCCTTAAACCATATTTTGTCATTACCCTAACCTAACAACCTAACCTAACCTGGGGACTGCCGCCCCCAGACCCCCGCAGGATTAGCATTGATGTAGAATATGACAAAATACTAAAAATACGGTAAAAAAGTGAAAAATATTAGTTCTCAGCTGATCCAAGATGGCCGCCATTTTTCCTTCCACCCTTATTTAACCCACAAAGTCTAAGGAAAAATAATTTAATATGCAGCGGTAAAGACATCTATTGCGGTGACTAATACTCTATGACAAAGCTATAGTACACATTTAGAACATTATATCCCATACGTGACCTAAAATCCAGTTTGTCCAAACATCTAATTAATCAAAACAGTGAAGCTCCAAAAAGACCCCCATCGGATGAAATAATACCCACAAACAGGTATCTTGAAGGTGACCCCGAGCCAAGGACTCCAATGGAAATAAGCCTACCGGCCTTATTGGGCTATCCTTAGTTGGAATTATGCAAAGCTGGTACATGTCATATTTGTAACATATTATGTGGTACCAACATTGTAAAATGCTAACTGAATAAATATTATTATTATTATTATTATCATTACTATTAAGACAAATTTCCAGTGTTTATATTTTGGGTGAGTCTGGCCTATTGTTTTACGTTTTCTGTAATACACTCACGCACCCACGTTTTCTTCCACTATCACAATTCCAATGGTTCCGTTTTCTGTACTATATCAATCTACCCCGCCCTTCTATCTATCTATTCTACGCTCTCTTGCTCTCGCTCGCTCTCGCGCTCTCTCTCTCTCTCTCTCTGTGCTATCCTTACTTTAATTTTTCTCATACTCACTCTCACTCTCTCTCTCTCTCTCTCTGCATGTGCTATCCTTCTCACTTTCACTTTCACTCTCTCATACTCTCTCTCTCTCTCTCTCTCTCTCTCTCTCTCTCTCTCTCTCTCTCTCTCTCTCTCTCTCTCTCATAGTTTTAGGTTGCTGGGCTCATCATCATTAGTTCCTTCAAAACTGAATACGACGGAGGTTAGGAGATCGTATGTGTTTGTTTGCTGGCCTTGTATTACCTTGCAAACAGGATTATCTGAACCAAAAAAACAAAAAATCTACCGGTAGTTGCTAATATCAAGATTGCACCAAAAATCAGTAATACCCAATATGCCCGTGAAGCACTGTAGACAATGACCATCTTGTTGCGGTTGTATGGACATAATACGGTAACAAATGTAAGAGACCCCGGACAGCTGTTTTACTATTATTATTATTATTATTATTATTATTATTATTATTATTATTTTTTTTTTTTTTTTTTTTTTAAAGATTAGGTAAAATGGCTGTCCGGGGTCTCTTCAATTTTTACCCATAATATTCATCAAATATTAATGTAAAAATCATGAACTGTACTCACATGTAGAACAGCAGTTATCTGTAGGTGCCACGATCCTTTATCTTCAGTCACTTAACCCTTTCACGCACATATGACGCAGAGGTTGCCAGATTAGCAATAAGAAATAGAGTTCTCTCACTCTTATAATTACCTCTCCAAAATTAGTTTTCTGCCCACAGCTAACTCAAAGACAACGGCAGAGGTTGAAGTAACTAAACTAAAGGTTTCTAAATACCCCTGATGGTAACAAAGGCTTTAAAGTATCCCCAATAGGCTCAAAATCGCGTCATATGTCGGAGAGGGTTAAGGGGGAGGGGGGGGGGGGGACCAACTTCTCCCTCGTATTTAGCCCCATTAAGTTTGGCTACTTTAAAACGTCTGCTCCATTAGTTTGGCTATTTTAAAACGTCTGCTCCATTAGTTTGGCTATTTTAAAACGTCTGCTCCATTAGTTTGGCTATTATAAAACGTCTGCTCCATTAGTTTGGCTATTTTAAAACGTCTGCTCCATTAGTTTGGCTATTTTAAAACGTCTGCTCCATTAGTTTGGCTATTTTAAAACGTCTGCTCCATTAGTTTGGCTATTATAAAACGTCTGCTCCATTAGTTTGGCTATTATAAAACGTCTGCTCCATTAGTTTGGCTATTATAAAACGTCTGCTCCATTAGTTTGGCTATTTTAAAACGTCTGCTCCATTAGTTTGGCTATTATAAAACGTCTGCTCCATTAGTTTGGCTATTATAAAACGTCTGCTCCATTAGTTTGGCTATTTTAAAACGTCTGCTCCATTAGTTTGGCTATTTTAAAACTTTTCGACAGATTTCTTTGTCAATTGTAAGACCTTTCGTGCCATGTAGGTCGATAATTGGACAATATGTATTTTAGGTCATGTATGGGATATACAGCATTTTATATCTGTTTTCAATAGCTTTGTCGTACAGTATTAGTCACCGGAATATGTCTACCGCTGAAAATTAAAATATTTTATGGTACTTATTACCGAAATTACCACGAATTTATTCTTAACATTTGAAGTCCCATATTTGTTTATATGTGTATGAAGGAGACAAAAGGCAGGATGCCTGTAACGAGTGTCATAAAAATGTGTTTCAACCACCGGAAAGGTGCCTTAAAACACTAATAAACCAAATAGGCTAACTGATGAAAGAAAGGGTAATAATACCAAAAAAAAAACACATGTGATAAATACATGTTGAGTTTTGTTTTTCTCTTCGTCACGGTACGTCAATGTTTTCTTGTTCTTGTCCTGCAGGAAAAGAAGTGACTATTCACAACCAGTCATAAAACAGTCTCGTTTTGCTAGTCATTATTATTATTATTGTTGTTGTTTTTATTATTATTATTATTATTATTGTTGTTTTTATTATTATTATTATTATTATTATTATTATTATTATTATATATGCACAGTAATGTTTGGGCTTTACCGTGTTTATTATTATTTATTATTATATCCTTGTAAGGGTTGGAGCGGCTCAAACAAGGCACTTCGGTAGTAATCCCTTCGGTACCGTCTTTCTAGTTACATTGTAGCTGTATTTAGACGATGTTGTGCAGTTTAAGAAGGATCTGTGGTAGTCAAAGGGGGAGATAGTTCGAAGCCTGTTAATTGCTGAAGGCCCTTTGTAAATTAATGCAATCGTCTAATAGTAGCCAAAATAACGTTACAAGGACAGCGCCGGTACAGAAGGAGTTAATCGTCTTGTATTCCTTCTCGTATTCACTCCAGTCGCAACTCCTAGAAGACTATGATGTATTTTACCACTGTATACCCCTTTGATGTCTAGAGGTCATTCCTAAGCTGAGTAAAATCGTCCAGTGTTAGCCAGAATAAGATGGAAATTACGCCACCGTACCGAAAGCGTTTACTGCTTCATCTCGACAAGATCATCATGTTATTATTATGTCGGCTATTATTACACGATTTTAGTCTGCTTAGGATCGATGTATATGATTTAAAAGGCTAATAACTATCATAATTGATCTCAGACTCCCACAGATTCTTGCTAAGCTGAGAAAAATAGTTTAATAGTAGCCACACACGCACAAAACACACTGCCCCCTACACAGTCTAGATGGACACTGAGGGGTTTTCCTGATTGTGGACTGATTCACTGCTTCGAATCCATAAGGGTGAAACGAAACAGTTGAAGCAGGTAGTTTATTTGGTCACTCCCGAGTTTCAGGCTAAAGGAAGTTCGAGCTGTAGACATCAATGTTTAGCCGAATATATATACCACTCGTAACTCGAAATTGTGAAGGGACTGGAGTTCTCGAAAAGGGGCTCCAGTCCTGACGATATTCTTGACTTACAATGTGCTGGCTTAATAATCCAGAAGAGTTTATAGCCTCTGAAGTCCTATTTTAACTTTTAACTTGTTTTGTTTTTCTATGTGAGTGAGGGAGACAAAAGGCAGAAGTGCCTGTGGTGAGTGCCTCCCCCAGAGTTGAAAGAGTGACAAGGCAAAAGCAAGGGACGTTCGAGCCAAAACGCCTGGACACACGGAGTTTGAAGCAATTTAAGTCATAGGAAGAGCGATAGACTGATTCTGGGAGAGAGTTCAAGAGCTCAGCCGTTGAATAGAAGAAAGATTGAGAATAACATTTCACTCCTGGGTTGGAGAGTTGCACAGAGTAGGGGTGGGATTGTGTTGCAAGACGGGTGCTACGTGCTCTACGATGAGGGGGGGGGGGGGGTATACACAGAGAGCTCTGAGGAATACTGGTTATTGTAGTAGCAATAGAATAGGGAGATACATTTTGGCAAGGGACTGGAGTTCTCGAAAGGGGCTCCAGTCCTGACGTTATTCTTTACTTACAGTGTGCTGTCTGAATAATCCAAGAGAGTTGATAACCTCTGATGTCCTATTGTAACTAAATTTGTCAATTTTAATTTAACCACCTCACCCAGACAGCTCTGAGGTGGGTCTGTTAAGGGGAGATTTTCACTTAACGGGGTGTTTTTTTCCTGTACCCCCTTCTCCCTCATGCTTAGTCCCATTAGTTTTGAAATTTAAGACGTTCACCCCATTAGTTTGGCGATTTTAAGACATTTCGCCCCTTTTCTTTTTTCAACTTTAAGACCTATCTTGCCATTTAGGTATCAATTTACTCTTGGCGAGCGATAGCAAGCCAGCAAGGTAGGAGGAACCAGGCTTTGGCTGGGACATTTTACTACCGTAAAATGTACACATTTATCTCAAAGGGGGTCTTGGGGGTATTTCTATAAGCTTGATGGAGGTCTAGGGAGCAAACTAAAAAAAAAAAAAAAAAAAAAAGATAAATATACAAACAAATAAATATAATCTCCCCTTAGTACTGCCTTAACCCTTTCACGATACAATATGCATTTTATTCCTTGGCTATTATTAGACTATTTTATTCAGATTAAGAAGGGTATATGGAATTCAGTGGGTTAATTGAGATTGTCTTTACCCTTTTGATTCCGACAGATCCTTCCTAAGCTGTGTGTAATCGTCTAATGATAGCCAGAATAGCTGTCAAAACACGTCATGATCCTTAATGAGTTAATTATTTAGGTTTTCTACAACATGAAGATTCCCGAAAATGCGGAAAAATATTAAATACAGTAAAGGTTTGATAGATATTTTATTACTAATAGATATTTTTCATCACCGCGTTCTGATTTATCTCCAATATACAATGGCTTTACGGTATACAAAAATATATACACGACATAATTACTGAATATTTGTTTGGGATTATTATTTTGTATTTACCTTTCAGTCCAAGCCCCAAAACTTATGGGAACGTTGTGACTGAAGGCCATGCATATACAAAGAAGGTATTACAATATAATTAAGATTAATAGTTATAGTGAATACTAAGGACATTAAAAACAAGAGCTATTTGTCAATACTATCGTACAGAGAACATGTCAAAATAATGAATTAGTTACCGATCTACGTTACTAAACTTGTCAAAGAAAACGAAGAGACCTTAAGTTTTCTTTGAAGCTTTTATAAGGCTAACTAATATAGTAGAACTCTCGCGCGAGCCCTTAGTTTAGTTCGTTGTTGACTGTAGACAACCGAAGAGGGCTGTTCTACGATATCATGATGTGCAGGATTTGGGGAAAAGGTTTAGGGGAAGATCATACTATTCCATAACATAGCTTAACTACAGATGACATATTTAGATGGTTTCCGGATAAGTCAACCAGTAGTTAAGTCATAGGAAGAGGGAAAGACAGACTGAGTGTGTGTGTGTGTGTGTATGTCAACCAGTGCCAAATCAACCAGGGACAACTTAATATGTACCAACATTGAAGCTCTAACCTAACTCTACCAAACCAAGCCTAGCCTAACAGTATTGGTTGCGTCAGCACTGGTTGAGAGCTATTGGTTGAAATGGTCTACTGGTTGAGTTGTCCGGTCACCCTACCTGGATACCTCGACCCAACCAGCACATCCTATCAGTTGTATATTGTGCTGTAAGACCTCTCATAATAGCCTAACACAACAACGTACCATACCTATGCTGTTTTATAGTTGTCCAAAAATACTTTCCATGATAATCTACAACCACCACACCTTTATGTTATTTTCAGTAGGTGTCTATGAATGATTGAGGTGTTATATTAATCGAAAGTACTCTCTTTCTCTCCATCATCGTCAGCATCATTATGATAATTTCGTGATCATTATCGATTACAGTATTATCATTAGAAAAATCATGATTACAATTTTCATCATCACCATCGTCACTGCACTAATACCTGAAATAATCACCAGACTACACCACTTTATCACCATCACTATACATCATCACCGGTCACCACACTTCACCATCAACACTATATCATTAATACCACGTACTATACAGCATCACTACAGCACCTCTCCTCATCACCTTCATCACCACTATTACCACCACACACCTCTTTTCATCACCATTCACACCACTATACTATGCAATCACCAATACTCCCACCATACACCATCACCACACCACCTCTCTTCATCACCATCATCACCAACATGCTATTACTACCACCACACACCATAACCACACACCTCTTTTCATCACCTTCATCACCATTATACCATAAATCACCACTATTACCACCACACACCATACACGATCACCACACCACCTCTTGTCATCACCATTTACACCACTATACTATTACTGCCACCACACACCATACACGATCACCACACCACCTCTTGTCATCACCAGTCACACCACTATACTATGCAATCACCATTACTGCCACCACACACCATACACGATCACCACACCACCTCTTGTTATCACCATTCACACAGCTATACTATGCAATCACCATTACTACCACCACGCACCATACACCATCACCACACCACCTCTTTTCATCACCATTTACACCACTATACTATTATTGCCACCACACACCATACACGATCACCACACCACCTCTTTTCATCACCATTTACACCACTATACTATTATTGCCACCACACACCATACACGATCACCACACCACCTCTTGCCATCACCATTCACACAGCTATACTATGCAATCACCATTACTACCACCACACCACCTCTTTTCATCACCATTTACACCACTATACTATTATTGCCACCACACACCATACACCATCACCACACCACCTCTTGTCATCACCATTCACACAGCTATACTATGCAATCACCATTACTACCACCACACCACCTCTTTTCATCACCATTTACACCACTATACTATTATTGCCACCACACACCATCACCACACCACCTCTTGTCATCACCATTCACACAGCTATACTATGCAATCACCATTACTACCACCACACCACCTCTTTTCATCACCATTTACACCACTATACTATTATTGCCACCACACACCATACACCATCACCACACCACCTCTTGTCATCACCATTCACACAGCTATACTATGCAATCACCATTACTACCACCACACACCATACACCATCACCACACCACCTCTTGTCATCACCATTCACACAGCTATACTATGCAATCACCATTACTACCACCACACACCATACACCATCACCACACCACCTCTTGTCATCACCATCATCACCACAATATAATTAACCCCTTCTGTACCGGCGACGATTGTTTAATTGTATTTTTGGTATATTTAGACGAGTTTGTGCAGTTTAAAAAGGATCTGTGGTAGTAAAAAGGGATGAGTATGATAGTTCGCAGCCTGTTAATTGCTGGAGGCCCATTTTAAATTTAATTAAATCGTCTAAAAGTAGCTAGAATAAAATTAAAAAGACGTCACCGGTACAGAAGGGGTTAATCACCGTATACAGACTAACAACACACATAACAAAGCCACCCCAACAGCTTCCTCTCTCTCTCTCCAACACTCCTTCTCCCATTTTCAACACACACTTCGACGACGTATACAGACTAATAACACACACATAACAAAGCCACACCAACAGCTTCCTCTCTCTCTCTCTCCAACACCCCTTCTCCCCTATCTACACTCTTCAGAAAATAGGGAAAGTAGAAAGTAGCTATACGAGGTGCCGTTGTAAAGGCTTATCCCTCAATACCTTCACAACCTGACCTAACCACCTCCCCCCCCCCCCCCCACCACCACCACACCATGTCCCCGTGACTAACCTAATAGCCCTTCATTAATCACCTAAGTTAAGGGGAGGGGGGGGGGGGATGTGCGTCTTGATTTGCTCATTATTTGTTTTATTTGTTTTATTTTATTTTTATTTTTTCCTCCCTATGCCTCCATCAAGCTGTAAAACACACCCCCTAGACCCACCCATCAAGATAAATTTGTAAATTTTTCGGTAGAAAATTTTCCCGGCCAAAGGCCGGTTACTCTTAAAATTACAGGCTCGCAATCACTCGCCAGGAAAGATCGACACCTAAATGGCACGAAAGGTCTTAATAATGACAATGAAATGGGGCTTAAAGTCTTAAAATCGCCAAACTAATGGGCCGAACGTCTTAAATCTGAAAACTAATGGAGTTAAACACGAGGAAGAAGGGGGGCCAGAAAAACGACCCATCTCCCCTTAAGCCTGTGGTGAAACTTGTGGCTCTCTCTACAGCTCTATGTCCCTTTGTCTAACTGTACCCTGTTCCAAAGAGGTAGGCCAACACTCTTGAACATTAACCTCTATATATCTCAAACCCTGCACCTCTATAGTTAGTTAAAATAGGATTTCAGAGGTTATCAACCCTAGTGGATTATTAAGGGGAGGTATTTAGTTTGTTCCCTAGACCTCCATCAAGCTTAAAATTACACCCCCTTGAGTCCCTTTCAAGATAAATTTGTAGATTTTTCGGTAGCAAAATGTCCCGGCCGAGGGCCGGTTCCTCTTAAATTACAGGCTCGCTATCGCTCGCCAGGATAACATTGACACCTGAATGGCACGAAAGGTCTTAATATGGGGTGAAAGTTCTTAAAATCGCTAAACTAATGGGGCAAACGTTTTATAATATCAAAAGCAATGGGGCTAAACGTGAGGGAGAAAGGGATCAAGAAAAAAATCCCTCAAGTGGAGATCTCCCCTTAACCCAGCACACTGTAAGTCAAGAATCGCGTCATGAGGACTGGAGACCCTCTTCGAGAACTCCAGTCCCTTGCACCTCTATAGCTTACACCACCTGTTGCCGTCCCTTCAGTCTAGACACACTATACCCTGTTCCAAATTGGTAGTCCAGAAATCGTGAACCCTAGCCTCTGTAACTCATAAAGGGCTAGAGCATAATTATGGGATGTAATTTTCCACACCTATTCCCGGGCTGATCCTTCCCAAAATGGTAGAAATATTAGCTTGATTACTCTGGTCGTTTGTGAGTTCTAAAGGTTAATGATACTTACTTACTTACTTACTTACTAACTCACTTACTCACTTACTTACTTACTTGGAACAGGGTATAAGACCTAAATCCTGGCCCAATGTGAACTCTCGAACAGCAAAACGAAGCTCCGAATTGACCACTTGCGAGTTTCGTTCTATAAGGAAGTTGGAGTTGTAGACATCGATATTTAGAAGAATTACCAGCTAAAATACGGTTGTAGTGTAGCCTATACATACAACCCAATTCAACATATTCTTTAGCCATCAGAAACTTACATTATTATTGTATTTCTATTTACTATCGATGCCTACAGCTCCAACTTCCTTATAGCCTGAAACTCGTAAGTGGTCAATTGTAAATATTAGGTAAACAAATTAATGAGAAGCTTTGATTCAGTTCGGGATATCTTCAAAACCTTAAGACCTCGATTTATGTCCTCGAGTATACATTTGCCCAGTGTTCACATCTTATCTACTCGACAAAGTTAACCCTTCCTTCTTCCCCTTCATCAGGAGTTACTGGGTCGGTGGTTCATTCTGTAGTGTGTGTGTGTGTGTGTGTGTGT
The DNA here is from genome assembly GCA_032716605.1 of Paralithodes platypus. Lineage (NCBI taxonomy): Eukaryota > Metazoa > Arthropoda > Malacostraca > Decapoda > Lithodidae > Paralithodes > Paralithodes platypus. The sequence goes on along the minus strand of CM064508.1, from coordinate 50,312,159 downwards.
GTGTGATCCATTTATATCCACATTGATCTAACGCATCCCCTTCTTCCCTTCTACAGGAGTTGCTGGGTTGGGGGATGTTTCCGTGTGTGTGTGTGTGTGTGTGTGTTATGTCATCCTCATATATCTCCCTACTGATCTAACGTAGCCCCTTATTCTCCCCCTTCTACAGGAGTTGCTGGATGCATGGTTCTTTCCGTGGTGTGTGTGTGTGTGTGTGTGTGTATGTGATCCATTTATCTTCCCATTGGTTTTAACACACACCCTTCTTCTTCCCCCTCTACAGGAGTTGCTGGGCCGGTGGTTCATTCCGTGGTGTGTTACTCAGTTACTCAGTTACTTGTTCGTCAAGGGGAATCCACGCAATGCGAGCTAAGCTCATTATTATCGCGCCTCCTTAACTGGGAATGTATTGCGTGAAATGCATGTTAAGTGTTTTATGTACTGTTGGAATGGCTGTGGATGTGTGTGTAGTCTGTATTTTAGCCAATTGGCGACATCGGAAACGAAGGCTTAGGGTGGATCTGTATGGTACCATTCTCACTATAGACGGTACCGTCTCGCCCGAAGGCTTAGGTAGCCATCAGCTTAGGTGAACCATATGATACCCATCTCGCCTTGTACCATTTTTGCCAACCCCAGATGGGACGTCACAACGTCGTCCACTTATTCCAGGTACCTATTTACAGCTAGGTGAACTGAGGCTAACACATGAAAGGAGACAAGCCCAATTTGTCTCCGCCCGGCCGGGGTGTGTGTATGTGTGCGTATATGTGTGTGTGTGTGTATATATGTGTGTGTGTATGTGTGTCTCCTGTCATCCCCCTATCTTCCAATTAATCTAACACCCCCCTTCTTCTGCCCCCTCTACAGGAGTTACTGGCCCGGTGGTTCTCTCTGTGGGACGTGCGGGGGGACGGGGAGCTGCAGCAGGAGGAGTGGATCGACCACCTCAAGTTATCCACCACCGCTTCTGGGTAAGTAGGCCTACACGTGCGTTGTTGGGGGGATGGCCGTATTTATTTGGTCGCATTTATTAAATGTATTATTTTAGTTTCCTCCCTAGAACTCCATCAAGCTTTAAAAAAAAAAAAAAAAAAAAAAAAAAAAAAAATAATAATAATATGCCTAATAGTAAAAACAACAAATGAGACCCTCCTCCAATATATAATTGCACATTTTCCTTCCTAGACTTTCATGGAGCTAAACAGAAACAAACAAAAACCCTAAGATCCTCCTTAAAGATGTATTAGTACATTTTTTGGTAGAAACATTTCCTAGCCAAAGGCCGGTTACTCTTGAATTTACAGGCTCGCTATCGCTCACCAGGAAGAAATCGACACCTAAATGGCACGAAAGGTCTTAATATTGACAACAAAATAAGGCGAAAAGTATTAAAATTGCCAAACTAATGAGCCGCCTCTGGGGAAGTACAGCATAGTGGCGCTAATAAGTCATGCCTCACCTGTCATCACATAATTGCATTTAGATGAGGGGTGGTAAGCTCTAGGCCACCCTTATGGGGAAATACTAAAGAAAATGCCCTTTTCAACAGGCCATATCTCTGTAACAAGTAACATTTGGAATTTTACTTATAGATTTTTTTATAATTAGAATATTTGTCCTAACCTAATCCTGAATTTTGGCACGTCTATTTCGGGACATCCTGTATATTGTATAGTATTGTTCCGAAATATGATCTATCTCTCTCTCTCCCTCTCTCTCTCTCTCTCTCTCTGCTATAATTGCCGGGAAGTTGGGTGATCTGTTGCCACTTCATTGCTGAAGGGAACATAATGGAGGGAAGGAGGTGACTTCAAGATACGTCGTGATGGGTGAGAGAGTGTGTGTGTGAGAGTGAGAGTGTGTGAGGGTGAGTATGTGAGAGGTGAGAGAGTGTGTGTGAGAGTGGGAATGTGTGATAGTGTGTGTGTGAGAGAGAGAGAGTGTGTGTGAGAGTGGGAATGTGTGATAGTGTGTGTGTGAGAGAGAGAGAGTGAGAGTGAGAGTGTGTGAGGGAGAGTATGTGAGGGTGTGTGAGAGTGGGAATGTGTGATAGTGTGTGTGTGAGAGTGATATATAAAGTAGATATACTGTATATATATATATATATAGAGAGAGAGAGAGAGAAAGGACACCTAGGGGTTGGCATGAATGATGATGCTGGTCTCTTCCCCTCTGCCCGCCCACCCCCTCTCCCCTCTCCCTCCCACCCCCTATCCCCTCCCTAGGCGTGTTGACCTCCCGTTAGTAGGGGTCAAGGAGGAGGGTTACACTAGGTCGTATCACACCGAGGGTCATCACCATCTACCACTCACTAAGTCACCCTCGACCTCTTGTTAAGGGGAGATGAGCTGGTTTTTCTGGCACCCTTTCTTCTCTGTTATATTGGAAGGAGGGGAACATGTTAAGGGGAGGCTATATTTATTTGATTATTTATATATTATTTATTTTTCTTTGTTTCGGGGTTTTCCTTCCCTAAACATCCACCAAAGTAAAACAAAAAAGTCTCCCCCCCCCCCCCCTCCCCTCCCTCAAGACCTCCTTTGACATAATTTTGTACATTCCTCGGTAGAAAAATATACCCAAGAGCTCACTTTGAGAAAATGTTGTGCTTTTTTTTTGTTAGAGGTTCGAATCTGGCTGGGAGTATATATATACTCCCAGCCAGACTATTTTTTATTAATTAATTTATGCATTTATCTATCAATCTATCTATCTCTCTTTCTCTCTCTCTCACACACACACAAACCTACCATTAACACCATGTTCGCCAACAGTACTCCATCGCCTCTCCGACAGGGTAAACAAAAGGAACGACCGAACAGTATAATTATCTCACTACCCATGCATCACTATCATACCGTACTTTCTTCCTCCCTCACAGGATATTATAAAACATTTCGGCTTAACCATTGAGTTACCCCTTCGTTGAGTAGTTGAGTAAAGGATGATAAAAGATGGAGTTAATATGATATAGAGTTTTGAAATACTTGTAGGAAATGTCGTAGAGTTTTTGTTATACAGTACAATGCATAATATACACTGTAGTTGGATAAGGCAATATTTTACCACCGGAAATGTTGTGAGTCTGTGTCAAAGGATTAAGGTATTTAAGAACTTAATGAGATACAAAGATTTGGGTGGAGATACATAGAAGTACAAATTAGTGTACACTCGCGATCACAAGTTCTATCCATTCTTCAACACTTTAACTTTCTCTTTCTCTTTTCATATAAACGGAAAGAAATGAGGCTTTTCGAAAAAATATGAATACGTATGAGACACCTTAAAATATTACTTGCTCTTTCTTTATATATATATATATATATATACAGTATATATACCGGTATACTGTATTACTTTGTTCTTCTCCTTATTTTTATCTTATATGGAAAGAGGAAGATCAAATTGAAATGTTGAATAATGGATACAACTTCTGAGCGCGAGTGTACATCAGTCTCTCTCTCTCTCTCTCTCTCTCTCTCTCTCTCTCTCTCTCTCTCTCTCTCTCTCTCTAAAACCACGACCTCTTGACACGGCCAACCAAAAAGCACTGAGCGACAAAACGTGCCTTTAAAAAAAAAACAGATGAGCGGGTTGGGTGACGTTAAAGAGAGAGAGAGAGAGAGAGAGAGAGAGAGAAAGAGAGAGAGAGAGTGAGACAGACAGACAGACAGACAGAGCGAAGAGAGGGGGGGGGGGGGCGAGGTAGTAGGTTTGATAGGTTCACTAAGCACAAAATAATACACACCAGAGAGAGAGAGACAGAGTAAGAGTAAGGGGGCGTGGTCTGACCTGTGACGTCACCAAAAGGGGTGGGGCATGACCCGTGACGTCAGAGCCCCCTCCTCCCTGAAGTGAAGATGGGTAGAATGGTGTCAGTGTGTTGCTGGGTGTGGTGGTGATAGTAGTGGTAGTGGTGGTGATAGTGGTGAAGATGGATAGAGGGTGTCAGTCTGTTGTTGGGTATGGTAGTGGAGGTGGTGGTGGTGAAGATAGGTAGAGGGTGTCAATCTGTTGGTGGGTGTGGTGTTGATAGTGGTGGAGATGGTGAAGATATGTAGAGGGTGTCAGTGTGTTGCTGGGTGTGGTGGTGATGGTGGTGGAGGTGACGATGGTGATAGTGGTGGTGATGGTGATAGTGGCGGTGGTGATGATGGTGGTGATAGCTTACGATGTCAGTGTGGTGGTGGTGGTGGTGACGATTGTATTCAGTTTAGGAAGGACGTCTACCCATTTAAAACGTTTCCAGACAATCAATCCTTGTAGCGACCATATCGATATCTCTCATAAGCTTCATCAAATCTTCTAACTGTAGCTGAAGTCAAATAAGAAAGACGTCACAGGTGCAGAGAGGGTTGAGTATTGTGAATAATGTCATTTATCACTGGCCTCTCCTCCATACAAAAATCGTAAATCGTAAAACATAAGGCTTACTTTTTTGCATAAATTTTCTTTACAATTTTTAGGACTGGGGAGCGAGCGTGCAGGTGTGTGTGTGTGTGGGAGAGAGAGAGAGAGAGAGAGAAAGCAAGAGAGAGAGAGAGTGTGTGTGTGTGTGGTATAGATAAAGTTAAGCCCTTTAAACAATTAACTCACATATACAATCTTACACAATCATCTCGCTCATTTTCTTTTAAAAGGAGATGGGTCGCTTTTCTGGTCCCTCTTTTTCCTCATGTTTAGCCCCATTAGTTTTCAGATTTTAAGACGTTCGGCCCATTAGTTTGGCGATTTTATGACCTTTCGCCCCTTTTCTTTGTCATTCGTGTCATTTAGGTGTCGATTTTTCATGGCGAGTGAGCCTATAATTTTAAGAGAAACCTGCCTTCGGCCGCAAACATTTTTCGTCCGAAAAATGTACAAATATATTTTCAAGTGGGATCCCCATTTTTTTTTTAAAGTTTGGTGGGGGTCTACGGAGGAAACTAGAAAAATAATAAATACATGAAAATATCGACCAAAAAACGAACCATTCCCCCCTAATCAGTCCCTAGTCAGCCCCAACCTCCACCTCCTTAACCCTTTCAAGATGATGACGCATTATGTGACAGTTTGTTCTGGCTTTCATTCGATGATTTTGAACAGTTTATGAAGGATCTGTGGGCATTACAAGGGGGTAAAGACATAGCATTATTATCCCTCTGACTTCCACACACCCTGCCTAATATGAGTAAAATCGTCTAAGAACAGCCAGAGGGCGGAAAAGAAACGCCTCACCCCTTCTGTACCGGCGACATTTTTTGTATTTGATTCTGGCTACTATGAGACGATTTCATTCAGTTCACAAAGGGCCTCCGGCAATTAACCCCTTTAGACTCATATGATGCAGAGGTTGCCAGATTAGCAATAAGAAATAGAGTTCTCTCACTCTTATAATTACCTCTCCAAAATTAGTTTTCTGCCCACAGCTAACTCAAAGACAACTGCAGAGGTTGAAGTAACTAAACTAAAGGTTTCTAAATACCCCTGATGGTAACAAAGGCTTTAAAGTATCCCTAATCGGCTCAAAATCGCGTCATATGTCGGAGAGGGTTAACAGGCTTCCGACTATCTCACTTAACCATTTTGACTACCACAGATCCTTCTCAAGCTGCACAACATCGTCTATATATAGCTAGAATAAAAATTAAAAGACGTCGTGGGTACAGAAGGGGTGAAATAACAACAAGCAAATAACAAATAAATAATAATTAACAAAAACAACAACATTTATTTCTTGGTCTTTTTTTAATGATGATGGGATGAGATAAACAGAAGAAGCTGATTATTGTTGTTGTTGTTGTTGTTGTTGTTATTGTTGTTTAGTTATGTTAGGTACGGGGTATTATCTAAATGGTGATGATGGCAGTTGTACACACACACACATATACACACGCACATACTAATACATACACACACACTCACACACACACACTCAGTCACATATTTACATAGATAAATTTACATAGATACACTGGCCACACAAACCTTACGATCCCAGCGAGGTGGTCAGGACTTAATTATAATAGAAATAGCAAACCCAAAAGTAAGGGACAGTGGTGGAAGGAAAGGAGAGCAAAGAAGCGAGCGAGAGAGAGAGAGAGTTAAAATAGGACTTCAGAGGCTATCAACCCTATTGGATTATTAAGCCAGCACACTTCAAGTCAAGAATAACGTCAGGACTGGAGCCCCTTTTCGATAACGCCAGTCCCGAGAAAGAGAGAGAGAGAGAGAGAGAGAGAGAGATGTGAGGTGGAAAGGGGGGGGGGGGGGGGATAACAGACAGACAAACAAACAGCCATCAAGCCAGAACCCCCCCCCCCCACCATTACACACATCATCATTACTAAATCAATTACCTCCCTCTGCTTGCAGTCTAATATTAAAGGGGCCCACCTCAATTGTTTTATCTTTCTTTCCCTCTCTCTTTGGCTTGTATCCATTCGGCCCCATTCAGCCTACTGTTTCAAGACGTTTACCCCCATCCAGGTGTCAATATTTTCCTGGTGAGCGGTAGCGAGCCAGCATATATATATTTTTGTTTTGAGAGCAAGCTAAATGTGTACATTTTTCGATAGAAAAATGTCTCCGGCGAAGCTGGATTTCTCCATACAATGCTGGCTCGCTATCACTCACCAGGAAGATATCGACACCTGGATGGGGATAAACGTCTTAAAACAATTGGCTGAATGGGGCTGAATGGATACAAGCCAGAGAAAGAGAGAAAAGGAGATACCAAAAAAAAAGCAGGTGACCCCCCTTAATGCTTCTTCGGATTACACGGTTGTCGCTCGCCAGAAATTGTTATATATTTCGCTCATATTTTCCGCTAAATTGGCTGGTAATTTCTCGGTGTATACTTTCTAATGTAACTCTTTTAACCCCTTCTGTACCGGTGATGTTTATATATATATATATTTGGTTTTCTAGCTCCATTTAGACGAGTTTGTGCCGTTTAAGTAGGACCTGTGGCTGTAAGAAGGGTTAAGTGAGATAGCTCGAAGCCTGTTTATTGCTGGAGGCCATTTTTAAGCTGAGTAGAATCATCTCATAGTAGCCAGAATTAAGTTAAAAGATCGGAACCGGTACTAAAAAGGTTAAATACTGGCAGGAATCGTGGAGGTAGTGTTTACATTTCCTTGAGTTGGCTGTCTTATTGTTGACATTAAAAAAACAGTAATTATTGTTCATATTACTTCACTAATAACCGAGTCAATGAGGGTTAACCCTTTGAAGATTATGACGCATTGTGACAGTTTATTATTATTATTTTTGTTCTATGTGAGTGAGGGAGACAAAAGGCAGAACTGCCTGTAGCGAGTGCCTTCCCCAGAGTTGAAAGAGTGACAGGGCCAAAATCAAGGGACGTTCGAGCCAAAATGCCTGGACACACGGAGGTTGAAGCAATTTAAGTCATACGAAGAGGGAAAGACTGATTCTGGGACAGAGTTCCAGAGTTCAGCAGTTGAATAGAAGAAAGACTGAGAATAACGTTTCACTCTTGGGTTGGAGAGTTGCACAGAGTAGAGGTGGGATTGTGTTGCAAGACGGGTCCTACGTACCCTACGTAGAGGAGGTGGTATACACTGGGAAAGCTCTGAGGAACACTGATTATTGTACTAGCGATAGAATAGCGAGAGAGATGCAACATTGCGGCGAAGAGAGAGATTGCAGAGAGTTGGTGAGTGGACGGAATTTAATGATACGAAAGACTTTCCTTTCTACTTTGTCTATGTCTGCGGTGTGAGAGGATCCTCCCCACACATGTGAACAATACTCAATACAAGGACGCACTGTGCCTCTGTACAGAACCAGAAGCTGCCTTAGTAAGACTGGTAAAATAGTCCTTCCAAGTGAGAGCAGAAGAAAAAGAGACACCGAGAATATTGAGAGATGAAGGATTGATTTTTGTATTGTTGAAGTGTAAGGGATAGTCCTCTGGCTATCATTAGATGATTGTATACAGTTTAGAAAGGATCTGTGGGAATTATAAGGGTAGATGCTATGTCATATATGTCAAAGACTTATTTTCATTTAACTATAAAGACAACTAAGCTTGAACATAATTGTGAAAAGTTCTACAGATTTTAATGAACAATTCTGACACTCTGATGAAGTATTTTGAAATATTCTCTTAAGGGGGTAGTGCTTGAGTTTTGGTCCATGTGTATATTTATTATTTTATTTTTGAGTTTCCTCGCTAGACCTCCATCAAGCTTAAAACAACACCCACTAGACCCCCTTTCAAGACAAATGTGTACATTTTTCGGTAGAAAAATTTCCCAGCCGAAGGCCGGTTTCTCCTAAAATTAAAGGCTCGCTATCACTCGCCAGGAACAAATAGACACCTAAGTGCTACGAAAGATCTTAATATTGACAAAAAAATGGGACGAAAAGTATCAAAATCGTCAAACTATTGGAACGAACATCTTAAAATAACAAAACTAATATGCTAAACATAAGGAAGAGGGTCCAGAAAAAGCGACTACCACCCCTTAAAATATATACCCGAATCGTGGTTTTCCCTCGTTCACTGTCTCAGGATGTTGATTTGGTTAATAGAGAACTTATAATATTTAGCTGCAGATATGACTACACAGACGAAAGAAAACAAGACTATTTCACGGAATATGTATTATACAGTATATTAAATGAGAGAGAGAGAGAGTGTGTGTGTGTGTGTGAGAGAGAGAGAGATAGAGAGAAAGAAAAAGAGATTGTGTGTGTATCAAAGTAGTGTGTGAGAGAGAGAGAGAGTGGTGTGTGTGTGTCAGAGTGGTGTGAGAGAGAGAGTGAGAGTGAGTGGTGTATGTATGTGTGTATCAGTAAGTGCGTGCGTCACTCGGAGCTACTCCTAAATTCAAACACGAAACATACATCAAGGGACTGGAGTTCCCGAAAAGGGGCTCTAGTCCTGACATTATTCTTGACTTAAAGTGTGATGGCTTAATAATCCACTAGGGTTGATAGCCTCTGAAGTCCTATTTTAACTCATTTTAACTAATGAAACACACACCTAAGCTTCGAACCGCTGTGAAGCCTGTATTGCGGCTCTCTGGGAATGTAAACAAACCGGCCCTTGCGTTCATATAGAGATCCTGGGCAGCACCACCACACCCCGCCTCTCAGTCTCAAATACTCAGGTGACTCGTTTATATACATGTGTAATTTTATCCAATACCAGTGGCTTTTATTTCATTACAGTGTCATTAATTCGATTCCAGCAACATTTACCTAGTGGCCCGTCTCTCGTTCCAATTGCGTGTGGCTTTTATTCGTTCCATTTTAGTGTCGATTACTCCATCCTGGCGACGTTTATTCCATTTTAGTGACATATGTTCCAATCCAGTGGCGTCTATTCAATTTTATCGGCATTTTGTTCCATTCCCGTAACATTTATTCTATTCTTATGACATCAACTTCATTCCCGCTGCATTTATTCTATTCTTGTAGCATTCATTTCATTCCAGTAGCATTTATTCAATTCTAGAGGGATTTATGCCATTCTACAGTAGCATTTAATCTATTCCAGTGACATTTATTAAATTCTAGCGGCATTTGGGTGTTTTTTATTATATTTGAGTGGCATTGTTTCCCTTTCTGAAGCATGCATTCCATCGTATTGGCATTTATTCCATTCCAGTGAGTCTTTTTTCCATTTTGGCGGCATTTATTATATTCTAGTACCATGTGATCCATTTTGGTGGCATTTAACTCTTTGAGGATATGACTCGTTTTAGCAGTTAATTCTGGTCGGTAAGGATGTAGTATTCAGGCGTATCGCCGGCTTTGTTTACACTATTCGTATGCTCGCGATCCCGTTCCCGTCTATTTTGACTGCCGTGGGATACAATAATAGCTTGAAGGGGGCTTTGCCCCCCTCACCCCCCACATGACTTATTGTCATCATTATACATATTGCCAGCAGGGGCAAATAACACAGAAAAAAAGTCAAAACAGACGGTAACATAACCACGAGCGTTCGAGTAATGTAAACAAAGCTGGCAATACGCCCGGATACTACATCCTTCCCTTCTGGCTATCATTAGACGGTTTTATACAGCTTAGGAAGGATCTTCTGTGGAAATCAAAGAGGTAAAGGATATCTCAATTAACCCTCTGATATCCATATACCCTTCCTAATTTGAATAAAAGAGTCTAACAATAGCCAGAAAACAGAAAAGAAGTGCATAATCAATCCTCAGAGGGTTAATGCATTTTAGCGACCTTTATTCTGCTTCAGTGGCCTCTGTCCCAATCTAGTGTCGCTTATTCCATTCTATTGAAGTGATTCTTTCATTCTAGGAACACTTATTATATTCCAGCGTCGTAGTTTCCAATTCAGTAGCAAGTATTTTATTTTTGTGTGTCGTAGATCGAAACATGGTGGTCAGAAAGTATTGTAACTATTAGCTTGGGTCTCTGGGTTATTCTCCTGGGCGACCTGGATGTGTGTGATTTTTGTGTTTTCCTGTCCGGGTTCTGTCTCGAGTCGGCCATCCTAAAACAAAAATAATAATAATAAAAGGGGTATATATGTGCCAGCGTATATAGATAGATAGATAGCTTGGTGGTGGTGAGATACAAGGTGTCATTTGGTTAGTTGGTGGCGGTGTAGAAGGTGACGGTGTAAGCTCCTTGTTTTGTTTTTATAAGCGAGTGTTATTGAAAAAATGGAAGCACAGTATTATGGAACTGAAAAATAAGAGACGAGCGATATTTTAGAATTGTAAAAATAAAGTGATATTTTAGAACTGGAAATCTACAAAGCAACATTTGAAGCAATTTGCAACATAACACAGAACTATGATATGAGTTAAAGTAATGTATCGAAATCCACAAGAGATGGAATCAGGCTTATCGTGAATAGTGGTCGAACCGCCGCATTTGATCGAACTATATAGAAATAAATAGTTATATGTAACAATCTGGTGGAAGAATAAATGGTACGAGGCCCATAATTCAGTCGACGAGTGACTTCCCAGACAATTTGAAGGCCTGACAATCAAAGGTAAAATTCTAGCAATGGCTCCAAATTTATTTTAGCATGGATTCTTGTTTTAATTCCACCGTCTCCCTTCATATTTTATGTTTTCTGATATTCAGAATTGGCGCAATTTAGTTTGTTTATTAACCTAACCTAGTATAATTTCAAAACTAAAATGCCCCAGTTTATGATACCAGAAACCAATAAGTAAGGACATAAATAGATTAACGGAAATAATTAAGGGTGGCCACCTCGCTTGTTTTCTTTTTCTCTCCCTCTCTCTTTGGCTTGTATCCATTCGGCCCCATTCAGCCTACTGTTTTAAGACGTTTACCCCATCCAGGTGTCAATATTTTCCTGGCGAGCGGTAGCGAGCCAGCATATATATTTTTGTTTTGACAGCAAGCTAAATTTGTACATTTTTCGATAGAAAAATTTCTCCGGCGAAGCCGGATTTCTCCATACAATGCTGGCTCGCTATCGCTCGCCAGGAAGAAATCGACACCTGGATGGGGATAAACGTCTTAAAACAGTTGGCTGAATGGGGCCGAATGGATACAAGCCAGGGAAGGAGAGAAAGATAAAAAGAAAGCTGGTGACCCCCTTTAAAATACCCAAATCGAGTTGGAGCCACTGCTAAAATTATGCCAAATCAAAGCTTGCCAAAAGACGATAAGATAAGGAATGAATAAATAAGGACAGAAAAAAAAATACAATAAGAACAAAAGCCGAAAAGAAAATAGATAACAAAGCTCCATCACAATGTTCCATCGCGGGTGGGTGAAACGTTTTGTGGCTCGCTACTACGGAGACCCTATCTGGCCGGAAGAGGACGACGAGTTCACCGAATTTGTGGACACTTTGGAAGGGTGAGTTGTGTGCAGTTTGTGGACGATGTGTGTTGTTGTTGTCTTGGTACGTATTATTGGAGTTTAATTCAGTTACGGCTGTAGGAAAACAAAATAATGAGAATACATAATACACACGCGCACACACACGCACACACAAATACATAATACACACGCGCACACATACACACACACACACACACACACACACACACACACACACACACACACAAATCGAGAGCCACAGAGTCCACTGGTTCTTCTTTGGCTCAAGATGTGTGTATGTGTATAATGTTTTCTTATAATTTTTGTTTTCAATGTGAATGAAGGAGACGAAAGGCAAAGCTGCCAGTGACAAGTATCTCCCCTCAAAGTTGAAAGATTGATAAAGAACCAAAGTCAAGGTACTACATTAGAGTCAAAATGTCTGGACACATGGAGCTTGAAGCAATTTAAGGCATAGGATGAGGGAAGGACAGATTGAGAGAGCTCCAAAGCTTATTACGCAGACTAGCCCAGCTGGACCTCAAACACAGATTCCTCCTAAACTGGATAAAATAATCTAGTGGTAACCGAAATAAGTCAGGGTCAACCAGACTGAACCACTGCGGAGATGTGAGGTGAGAATGTTAGTATAATAGTCTTCAACACAACACTGTTCAACACATTTGGTCATGGATGGTTGGAGTCTGGGGAAAACCCGTGCAAAGGCGATTATAGTGAAAGGTAACGGAAATATACGTTCTTGTGAGTCATTGTTGCATACCTAGCACTGAGAATTTAATATTTTCCCAAGCCCACCTAACCTATCCTAGGGGCTAATCTCTTATTATCTGAGCATTTACCATTGTTTAATGTAAACACCATACGAGGAGGAGCACATTATTGGCAAGGTTTCGCATATAGTATAGCTTCATGAGGCCAATGACATATAGTATAGCTTCATGAGGCCAATGACATATAGTATAGCTTAATGAGGCCAATGACATATAGTATAGCTTTATGAGGCCAATGACATATAGTATAGCTTCATAAGGCCAATGACATATAGTATAGCTTAATGAGGCCAATGACATCTAGTATAGCTTCATGAGGCCAATGACATATAGTATAGCTTTATGAGGCCAATGACATATAGTATAGCTTCATGAGGCCAATGACATATAGTATAGCTTCATGAGGCCAATGACATATAGTATAGCTTCATGAGGCCAATGACATATAGTATAGCTTCATGAGGCCAATGACATATAGTATAGCTTCATGAGGCCAATGACATATAGTATAGCTTCATGAGGCCAATGACATATAGTATAGCTTCATGAGGCCAATGACATATAGTATAGCTTCATGAGGCCAATGACATATAGTATAGCTTCATGAGGCCAATGACATATAGTATAGCTTCATGAGGCCAATGACATATAGTATAGCTTCATGAGACCAATGACATATAGTATAGCTTCATGAGGCCAATGACATATAGTATAGCTTCATGAGGCCAATGACATATAGTATAGCTTCACGAGACCAATGACATATAGTAGCTTCATGAGGCCAATGACATATAGTATAGCTTCATGAGGCCAATGACATATAGTATAGCTTTATGAGGCCAATGACATATAGTATAGCTTGATGAGGCCAATGACATATAGTATAGCTTCATGAGGCCAATGACATATAGTATAGCTTAATGAGGCCAATGACATATAGTATAGCTTTATGAGGCCAATGACATATAGTATAGCTTCATGAGGCCAATGACATATAGTATAGCTTCATAAGGCCAATGACATATAGTATAGCTTCATGAGGCCAATGACATATAGTATAGCTTCATGAGGCCAATGACATATAGTATAGCTTCATGAGGCCAATGACATATAGTATAGCTTTATGAGGCCAATGACATATAGTATAGCTTAATGAGGCCAATGACATATAGTATAGCTTTATGAGGCCAATGACATATAGTATAGCTTAATGAGGCCAATGACATATAGTATAGCTTCATGAGGCCAATGACATATAGTATAGCTTCATGAGGCCAATGACATATAGTATAGCTTCATGAGGCCAATGACATATAGTATAGCTTCATGAGGCCAATGACATATAGTATAGCTTCATGAGGCCAATGACATATAGTATAGCTTCATGAGGCCAATGACATATAGTATAGCTTCATGAGGCCAATGACATATAGTATAGCTTCATGAGGCCAATGACATATAGTATAGCTTCATGAGGCCAATGACATATAGTATAGCTTAATGAGGCCAATGACATATAGTATAGCTTAATGAGGCCAATGACATATAGTATAGCTTTATGAGGCCAATGACATATAGTATAGCTTCATGAGGCCAATGACATATAGTATAGCTTTATGAGGCCAATGACATATAGTATAGCTTCATGAGGCCAATGACATATAGTATAGCTTCATGAGGCCAATGACATATAGTATAGCTTCATGAGGCCAATGACATATAGTATAGCTTCATGAGGCCAATGACATATAGTATAGCTTCATGAGGCCAATGACATATAGTATAGCTTTATGAGGCCAATGACATATAGTATAGCTTTATGAGGCCAATGACATATAGTATAGCTTTATGAGGCCAATGACATATAGTATAGCTTAATGAGGCCAATGACATATAGTATAGCTTTATGAGGCCAATGACATATAGTATAGCTTCATAAGGCCAATGACATATAGTATAGCTTCATAAGGCCAATGACATATAGTATAGCTTCATGAGGCCAATGACATATAGTATAGCTTCATGAGGCCAATGACATATAGTATAGCTTCATGAGGCCAATGACATATAGTATAGCTTTATGAGGCCAATGACATATAGTATAGCTTTATGAGGCCAATGACATATAGTATAGCTTCATGAGGCCAATGACATATAGTATAGCTTAATGAGGCCAATGACATATAGTATAGCTTAATGAGGCCAATGACATATAGTATAGCTTTATGAGGCCAATGACATATAGTATAGCTTCATGAGGCCAATGACATATAGTATAGCTTCATGAGGCCAATGACATATAGTATAGCTTCATGAGGCCAATGACATATAGTATAGCTTCATGAGGCCAATGACATAATATACACCAAACAACAAAGTTTCTGCAGTTAAGGGGACTGACCCGCTTTTTATTCTTTCTGGGTAGTAGCCATTCGACCCCATTCAGCCTACTGTTTTAAGACTTATCCTCATCCAGGTGTCGATTTACACCTGGCGAGCGATAGCAAGCCAGCATATTTTGGATTATGTTTTAAACAGCTGACTTAATTTGTACATTTTTCGGTAGACAAATGTCTCCGGCAAAGCCGGATTTCTCCATACAATGATGGCTAGCTCTCGCTCGCCAGGGAAAAAATAAATTTTTGTGTGGCTTACCGAATTGTCATATCACATAATACATTGGTATATAGCCTATGTCTGTATTGTCGGAAATGTATTATTAGGGAGTCCCCCCCCCCCCTACTGTAAAAATATATGTGAATGTCAATAAGTCCTTGGGGGATGAGGAGGGCTTCCCCCCCCCCCCCCTTTCCCCCTCAATTATTTATGTATCCCGCGGAAAATGGCTATTACCAAATTATAACATATACCTCTGTATATCCTTTATAACTCTACATTTTATCTTATCTTCATAGCCTTCCGCACTAGTAGTGGCCGAGTTTAGCCTATAGATGGTTGGATAATTGGTAAATACTCACTATCTGCAGTCCTTGCTACAAAACGAAGACACGGTACACATTTAGCCAACATTGCCGCGGTTTGCCACTCTAAACTATACCCTGTTCCAAATAAGTAGTCCAGATATCGTAAATCCTAACCTCTGTAGCTCAAGAAAGGCTAGATCATATGGGCTGTAAATGTACACACTTATTCCCTGGCTGACCCTTCCCAGATAGTAGACATAATTATTAGCTCGATTACTAGGGTAGTTTTTGAGTTATAAAGGTTAGCGGTGAAGATTACTTGCCTACTTATAAGGAATAGACTATAGCCATGAAAGGTGTTAGTGGGATAGGGGGCTTATGTTTGACTTTCTCCTTTACCATCTTGGCTTCGCGAGTGGACACAAAGGGCGTAATGGAATCCCTCACGTCACCATTATGAATTATACACATCCAAACATGGCCGCCAGAAAGAGAGCGAGAGAGGAACGTAGGTATGGGAATATGACCTGATATATATATATATATATATATATATATATATATATATAAACACGCAGACAACAAGCATAGCTAGACAGACAAATGG
The DNA here is from genome assembly GCA_032716605.1 of Paralithodes platypus. NCBI lineage: Eukaryota > Metazoa > Arthropoda > Malacostraca > Decapoda > Lithodidae > Paralithodes > Paralithodes platypus. The sequence goes on along the minus strand of CM064508.1, from coordinate 50,296,035 downwards.
AGAGATGAGTTTGTTTACCTCTCTATCAACAAAGACAATGCACAGTCACGTTCATTAATCACGTCACCCCTTCACTGTATCATCATTAGCTTACCTTAGGAGACTTATTAATATTGTGGTCAGCAGCCTACTACACCCCTCATCGTGTTTATGTTGGTAGGATGATCGTATTTATTTGCTTAATTATTTGTTCTTTTATTTATTTTTTAGTGTTCTTGCTAAACCTCCACCAGGCTTAAAATTACACTCCCTAGACCCCCTTTACCTCCATCAAACTTAAAATTACACCCCCCTAGACCCCCTTTACCTCCACCAGGCTTAAAATTACACTCCCTAGACCCCCTTTACCTCCACCAGGCTTAAAATTACACTCCCTAGACCCCCTTTACCTCCATGAAATTTAAAATTACACCCCCCTAGACCCCCCTTTCAAGATAAATTTGTACATTTTTCGGTAGAAAATGCAGCGGCCAAAGGTCGGTTCCTCTTAAATTTCAGGTTCGCTATCGCTCGTCATGAAAAAAATCGACACCTAAATGGCTTGAAAGGGGGTCTAGGGAGTGTGTGTTTTTTTTTAGCTAGATGGAGTTTTAGCGAGGAAACTAAAGAAAAAAATAAATAATAATCTATCAGTATAATTATAGGCCTACACCATGTGTGTGTGTGCGCGCGCGTGTCAATTTACCTGCTAGTTAATCCTTTTTTCGTGTTTACTCATTCACACTTTTTTTCTCTCTCTCTTATTCTATCTCTCTCTCTCTCTCTCTCTCTCTCTCTCTCTCTCTCTCTCTCTCTCTCTCTCTCTCTCTCTCTCCATATTCGGGAGTGCCTATAATTCATTAGCCTATGGTAAGGAGAAATTCCTTTACATTCATAAGCCGATGATGATGATGATGATTGTGGTGGTGGTGGTGATGGTGAATGTGATGATGATTATGATGGTGATGGTGAATGTGATGATGATTATGGTGATGATGAGGATGGTGGTGAATGTGATGATGATGGTGGTGATGATGATTATGGTGGTGATGATGATGATTATGGTGGTGATGGTGATTGTGATGATGATGATGATTATAGCGGTGATGGTGATTATGGTGATGATGATGGTAGTGGTTGTGATGCTTCTATGGTCGTGTCGATGAAGACACAATGATTTTTATGAGCTGATAAAGATGATATTGATAGTAATGGTGTGGATATGATTATTAGAAGTATTGTTTATTTATTTTTATTATTATTATTATTTTTTTTTTTTTTTTTTTTTTTTTTTTTTCTCCCTAGCCCTCCATCGAGCTTTGGAAATAAAACTCTGCGATATTATTTGGTGTATTTTTGTGGTATAAGAATGCCACGGGGGCTAAATACGAGGGCGAAGGGGGTCCAGAACAGTGCTCCCCCCCCCCCCCCCCCTTAATGAGGTGATAATCAGGTAATTAAGATGGAACTAAGTAATTATAGACATTAACTATTGACTAATTACGCGTGAGTTAATTGGGGGGAGGGAGGGGGGGGGGGACATTGTATCCTGCCTATGATGGGTAGATAGATACATGATTAGCTGAGTAGATAAAGTGGTGGGTAAGTAATTTAAGTGGTAGATTAGGATGGCTCATATTAAGTGGTAGACGCATAGAGGAGTAGATAAAGTGATGGACAACTATATTATACAAGATTAGCTGAGTAGATAAAGTGATGGGTGGGGAAGTTAAGTGGTAGATTAGGAGGAATCATATTAAGTGGTAGAAGCATAGAGGAGTAGATAAAGTGATGGACAACAATATTATACACAATTAGCTGAGTAGATAAAGTGGTGGGTGGGGAAGTTAAGTGGTAGATTGGGATGGATAATATTAAGTGGTAGACGCATAGAGGAGTAGATAAAGTGATGGACCTTATTATACACAATTAGCTGAGTAGATAAAGTGGTGGGTGGGGAAGTTAAGTGGTAGATTGGGATGGATAATATTAAGTGGTAGACGCATAGAGGAGTAGATAAAGTGATGGACAACAATATTATACACAATTAGCTGAGTAGATAAAGTGGTGGGTGGGGAAGTTAAGTGGTAGATTGAGAGGGATCATGTTAAGGGGACAGGGCCGGTTTTCTGGACCACTTTCTCCCTCATGTTTAGCCCCATTAGTTTCAGATGTTAAGATGTTTGCTCCATAAGTTAGTCGATTTTAAGACCTTTTGCCCCATTTCTTCGTCAATATTTAGACCTTTCGTGCTATTTAGGTGTCGATTTTTTCCCTGACGAACGATAGTGAGCCTGTAATGTTGGAAGAACCGGCCTTCGGCCGGGAAATTTTTCTACCGAAAAATGTACGAATTAATCTAGAAGGGGGATCTAATGGATGCTTTTTTTTTTTTTTTTTTTTTTTTTTTAAATTTGATGGAGTTCTAGGGATGAAAATAGAAATATAATTAATACATGCAAAAATCGCCCAAAAAGTGAACTTAAGTGGACGGCACCGGTACTCAAAGGGTTAAAACGATTCGTAAGAAGATGAAGCAGTAGATAAGAAGACGAATTGGTAGTTAAGTAGATTAAGTGGTAGATGGATGAAGGGCGGAGGGGGTCACAGGGAGGTCACAGGTCACAGGTCACACTGGATGGTTGGGTTTTCAATAGCTCATTAGGGGCCCTCTGGTGACAGCTGCTGGTACCATAGAGATAGCTCCAGTGTGTTGCTGTCTCTTTCATAAGAACATAAGAAACCGGAAATCTGTATAAGGCCGATGACCCACACGAGGCAGATCCCATTCACACCCAACCCATATAATTAATATGACTATCCAGTTTGCACCTGAAATTTTCTACCGTTCCTGAGCTAATCACTGCACTAGGCAATCTATTCCACACTTCTACAACTCTGTTCCCAAACCAGTGTTTACCTATATCTTCTCTCAAACCAGTGCTTACCTATATCTTCTCTCAAACCAGTGCTTAGCTATATCTTCTCTCAAACCAGTGCTTACCTATGTCTTCTCTAAAATGGAACCTATCCAATTTGAAGCCATTTGAACGGGTTATCTCGCCGTTATTAAACTTTAATACCTTATTGATATCTCCCTTATTGATGCCTTTCATCCACTTAAACACCTCTATTATATCTCCTCCACATCTTCATCTTTCTAATGAATGCAAGCCAAGGGTTCTCAGCCTCTCCTCATGATAAATTTCTAATATTGTGGATAATTTTTATCATTCTTCGTTGGACTGCCTCCAGAGTCAACATCCATTCTATGATAACTGTGTGTTATTTCTCATAGGTAAGGCCCATCTGGGCCATCTGGGTAGTCTTAAGTACCAGCTGTCACCAGAACGCTAATGATTCATTCACTACCCACCCATTCTTGATGACCCTGCACCCCCTGTGTGTGTGTGTGTGTGTGTGTGTGTGTGTGTGTGTGTGTGTGTGTGTGCCGAGACTCATACAAGGAGTTACAAGGAGCATGTAACATCTTGCAGACATTGTTGATCATCCTAAGGAGATACTTTACATAAACTATAAAATGCATTGTATGATACACTCATAACAAAGTGTGTAAAATTGTCTACTCTCTTCTTGATCTGCTCTATTTAAGGGGAGGTGGGTCTTTTTTCTGGGCCCCCTTCTTCCACATGTTTCGCCCCATTAGTTTTCAGATTTTAAGACGTTCGGCCCATTAGTTTTGTGATTTTAAGACCTTTCGCCCCATTTCATTGTCAATATCAAGACTTTTCGTGTCATTTAGGTGTCGATTTTTTTCCTGGCGAGCCTGTAATTTAAGAGGAACCGGCCTTCAGCCGGAAAAAATGTCTATAGAAAAATGTACACATTTATCTTGAAGGAGGGTCATGGGCGGACGTTTTTTTAACCTTAATGGAGGTCTAAGGAGGAAGCTAAAAAATAATAAAAAGATACCTAATTGAGCAGATAAATACGTCCGTCCCCCCTTAAGAATGTCTCAAAATTCTGACGAAGTTTATTCCAGGTAGAACAGACCTATTAAAATGCGAACAGTTTGCACATAGCTACTTGTACTAAACCTCTTCAACTCTAGCTTCTAGCCATAATTGCTTGTTTTATTATATTGAACCTAACCATCTTTTGTATTACACATTATTAAATCCATATAATATTTAAATATTATAACGAGTTGGCTTCACAGTCTCTCTCTCTCTCTCTCTCTCTCTCTCTCTCTCTCTCTCTCTCTCTCTCTCTCTCTCTCTCTCTCTCTCTCTCTCTCTCTACCAAGCTTTTGTAGCGAGATAGGTTGCTAATTGTGAAAACTTGGCAGTCATTTCACGCAGACATAGCAGTATCATATTTCTCACATTAAGGGGAGATCTCCACTTGAGGGATTTTTTTCTTGACCCCTTTCCCCCTCATGTTTAGCCCCATTGCTTTTGAGATTTTAAGACGTTTGCCCCATTAGTTTAGCGATTTTAAGAACTTTCACCCCATATTAAGACCTTTCGTGCCATTCAGGTGTCGATTTTATCCTGGCGAGCGATAGCGAGCCTGTAATTTAAGAGGAACCGGCCTTTGGCCGGGACATTTTTCTACCGAAAAATGTACAAATTTATCTTGAAAGGGACTCAAGGGGGTGTAATTTTAAGCTTGATGGAGGTCTAGGGAACAAACTAAATACCTCCCCTGAAGAATTGATGAATCAGATGCTAATTTACCATCAGCTGGGCATTTTTTTTTTTTTTTTTACCTATTCATTGTACCTCCTTGTAAGTGTAATGACGGTAACCCGGGTAACCCTCTTTAACCAATCAGTGGCAGGAAGGGCATCCGGGCACTCTCCATAAAGCCTTCACTGATTGGTCCTCTTACTTAAGTTAGTCTAAGGCCCACCTGCTGTCCAACTCTGGCGAGGGAGAAGCGATTTTGGCGAGATTAGCATTATCTGCACACACGTTTGTTCCCATGGAGATAGGCCTACCCATATATGTGTATACAGTACCTTTTCGTACATACAGAGTGACTCACGAATTGCATGCACGATCCCCTCATTATTCCCCTGCACAAGTACACTCGGGTGAAATAATCTCTAGCCCACTCATAAATATTCGTGGACTGCACACATTGCTAATTATGGAAGTGTATCTCTGAAAACTAATTTATGAATATGATGTTCTATGCATCAACTACAAAACTATACAAATTATACGGTACCGTTTATTGAGAAGCTAGATATATCCTAAACTTAATCCAGATACTTTTAATTACATACAGAAAAGCATAGGAGTCCACGGCATCCGAGTGTACATTATGTAATAGTGAATAGGGTACATCATTGTAATAGGGCACATCATTGTAATAGGGCACATCATTGTGTAATAGTGAATAGGGCACATCATTGTAATAGGGCACATCATTATGTAATAGTGAATAGGGCACATCATTGTAATAGGGCACATCATTGTAATAGGGCACACCATTATGTAATAGTGAATAGGGCACATCATTGTAATAGGGCACATCATTATGTAATAGTGAATAGGGCACATCATTGTAATAGGGCACATCATTGTAATAGGGCACATCATTGTAATAGGGTCACATCATTGTAATAGGGCACATCATTGTAATAGGGTACATCATTGTAATAGGGCACATCATTGTAATAGGGCACATCATTATGTAATAGTGAATAGGGCACATCATTGTAATAGGGCACATCATTATGTAATAGTGAATAGGGCACATCATTGTAATAGGGCACATCATTGTAATAGGGCACACCATTATGTAATAGTGAATAGGGCACATCATTGTAATAGGGCACATCATTGTAATAGGGCACATCATTATGTAATAGTGAATAGGGCACATCATTGACCCAAAAGAAAATACTTAAAAATAGTACATCACCGCATCATAATTGATTAAAAACATAACAATTATGACTGAAGTGGATTCTATTTTATATACTGGCATGCTCATAATGAGATTGCAAACATAAACTATGCACTTATGAATATATATCAGCCTAAGAGTACATAACCATGCTCCTCAATATATATATATATATATACTGTATATATATATAGAGAGAGAGAGATTTGTTTATTTATTTATTTATTATATTTATTTTTATATATACAGAGAGAGAGAGAGAGAGAGAGAGAGAGAGAGAGAGAGAGAGAGAGAGAGAGCGCGCGCACTGGCTCAAACTAATCACAAATTGCAAGGGCAGATAAAATAATTAATTTTTATTCAATTAAAGAATGATTTGTATTGGTTTATGATGGACGGATTTATGATATAATTATTATACATGTTGCTGGTCTGCAGGTTAAGGGGAGGTTGTTTTTTCTGGACCCCCATCTCCCTCATGTATATCCCCATTAATGTTGATATTTTAAGACGTTCGCCCCATTAGTTTGTCAATTTTAAGATCTTTCGCCCCAGTTCTTTGCCAATGTTATGACCTTTAGTAGGTAGGGTAGTTCGCAGGTAGGGTAGGGTAGTTTACATACATACGCACACACACAGCTAAATACACACACACACACATCTACACACGGCTGAACACACACACACACACACACACACAGCTAAACACACATATGCACTTAATACCATAATACCACTCTTACACAAACACATATACACACACAACTCTCTCTCTCTCTCTCTCCCCCTTCACACACACACACACACACACAACCACAAACACTCACACACACTCACACACACACATACACACCTAATACCACTCAGAATTACCCATCACTATTATCTCAGATGTTCAATGCTACATCCGCTTCCAATATTACTCAATTATCTCTCTCTCTCTCTCTCTCTCTCTCTCTCTCTCTCTCTCTCTCTCTCTCTCTCTCTCTCTCTTTCGTGTCACCAGACCAACCAACCAGTCCTAAACTCATTCTATTGTTGTACTTCAGGGAAACCAGACTTAACCACAACTACCAAAATTACCTTAACTACCACAATTACCACAACTACCAGAGCAGCCATACAACTACTGCCACAACTACCATAATTACCTTAACTAACACAATTATCTTAGCTACCACAACAACCACAATTATATTAACTACCACAACTACCACCAAACAACCACAAGTCCTGTAACTACGCAACCAAAGCAAACCCGATTATCAACATTGCCACAAACACTATGCCTAACATAACTATACAAACTACCAACACTACTATAACTACCACAACTACCATAAAATACCACTATTACTTTAACTACCGTAACTACCACAATTACCACATCTACCACAATAATATATTAGTTTAAGGGGGAAATTTTGTTGTTGTAACAACAACAACAACAACAACAACAACAGCAAACTCTTCCAATAACTCAACTTAGTAAATGAATACCTGTTGGAAGGAAGAGGTATTGCTTCCGTTCAGAGAGAGAGAGAGAGAGAGAGAGAGAGAGAGAGAGAGAGAGAGAAAGATAGAGAGAGAATGAGAGTGAGAGATTGAGAGTGAGAGTGTGTGAGATAGTGAGTGAGAGTGAGTGAACGAGCGAATGAGAGAGTGAGAGAGAGAGTAAGAGTGAGCGCGAATGAGAGAGATAGAGAGAGAGATGATAGGTTTATGTGATAGATTTATTGTAATAACTATAATACCCTATTAGGTTCATAGCTATAATGTCCTGTCACTTTATAATCATATTACTTGATAGATGTGTGTGTGTGTGTGTGTGTGTGTGTGTGTGTGTGTGTGTGGTATGTACAGTATATACGTATGTGTATTTGTGTGAAGAATGTTCATTATCGCTCTCTCTCTCTCTCTCTCTCTCTCTCTCTCTCTCTCTCTCTCTCTCTCTCTCTCTCTCTCTCTCTCTCTCTCTCTCTCTCTCTCTCTCTCTCTCACACACACAATAAATCACACCCGTATATAACCACACACAATCTATCAACTAATATAATTATAAAGTGACAGGACATTATAGCTATGGAACCTAATAGGGTATAATATACAGTAGTTATTACTATAAATCTATCTCTCTTATATCACCATCATCGTCATCATATCTCTCTCTCTCTCCCCTCTCTCTCTCTCTCTCTCTCTCTCTCTCTCTCTCTCTCACTCACTCACTCACTCACTCACTCACTCACTCACTCACTCACTCACTCTCTCTCTCTCATTCTCTCTCTCTCTCATTCACTCACTCTCTCTCCCTCCCCCCCCTCTCTCTCTCTCTCTCTCTCTCTCTCTCTCTCTCTCTCTCTCACTCACTCATTCTCTCTCACTCTCTCATTCACTCACTCTCTCTCTCTCTCTCTCTCTCTCTCAGGTTGTGACAGGTCGTGAGTAAGGTGAGCTATGTATCCTTTCCTTCCATACAATTACTTTTACCCATCTATCTATCTATCTATCTATCTATCTATCTATCTATCTATCTATCTATCTAGCCGACAGTGTATATATCTTTTAACCCTTTGTGTACCCGTGATATCTTTTGGTATATACCATTTCAGCTACATTTAGACGGTTTTATGAAGCTTAGGAAGGATGTATGGTAGCTAAAAGGATTCGTTGAGATAGTCTGTAGCCTTTTCATGGGTATACGTCCCGGCTAAGCTGAATAAAAACGCCTTATAATTGCCAGAATATACTAAAATTGACGTCACCGGTACAGAAAGGGTTAATGAGGGGGGATGGGGGAGGGGGTTGGAAGGGGTTAGACAGGGAAGAAATAAATAGTGAGATTTGCCATATTTTTTGCCATTTTTTGGTCGATTTTGTTCATGTATATATTATTTTTCTATTGGCCTCCCTGGACCTCCATCAAACTTAAAAAAAAAAAAAACAGGATTCCCCCCCCCCCCTTCAAGATATATTTGTACAATTTTCTGTACTTCCTAGATTACAGGCTCGCTCTCGCTCGCCAGGACAAAATCGACACCTAAATTACACGAATGACAAAGAAAAGGGGCGAAAGGTCTTAAAATTGCCAAACTAATGGACTGAATGTCTTAAAATCTGAGAACTAATGGGGCTAAACATGAGGGAGAAAGGTGTTCAATACAATATATTATTATTATTTATATGTCTCGAGTGGGCCCCCCCCACCCCAAAAAAAAAAAAAAAGGAAAAATGGAGTAAGTGGCAGAGAACATACATACATACATACAAACAAACAATACTATAATTATTACTATTGGTATTATTATTATTATTATTATTATTATTATTATTATACTGTTTTCCAGAGAGGTGGGCGCGCGGGAGTGGGCTGAGTTACTGGAGGTGTTGGCTTACGTGGTGTGTGGTGAGTCTGGAGTGGTGACTGAGGGACTCTTCACCACTATCCTTACATCACGAGGGGTAAGTCATCATCACACTCTTATACATTGGTCATCACTCTTTATGGCATTTGTTCTGAAGGGATTTGTTGTATTGATTGTGTGTGTGTGTGTGTGTGTGTGTGTGTGTGTGTGTGTGTGTGTGTGTGACAACAATCATCCTTAGAGTGCTGGGGCTTGCACTAAAGGATGACAAATTAAAACAGGATTCTGGCCTGAGAATTAACAAACCATTTTGTTAGCAATGATGTAACTGGAACAAGTATTTAATAGGCTAATGAGAGTTTTATTTGATTTGTGTTCTGCTTGTTCTTGTGCTATCGAGGTCAGATTTGATAGGGAAGTAAGTTTCAGTGATAGCGAGTGTTCTAATTTAGTTTATGGATAAGAAAACTGCATACAGAACCTTGCATAACTGAGGGATACACTTTGTATTTGTTGCCGCAATAAGTGGATTTTTTTTCTTTTTTCAATCATACATTCTTCCATTCATTCATTACCACATACCAGCAATTATCACCACTCACCACCAATTATCACCACTCACCACCAATTATCACCACTCACCACCAATTATCACCACTAACACTCTCCACTCATTCATCACTACTCACCACTAACACTCGTCACCACTTATCACCACTCATCACCACTAACACTCTCCACTTATTCATCACTACTCACCACTAACACTCGTCACCACTTATCACCACTAACACTCACCACTCATTCATTACCAATTATCACCACTAACACTCACTCATCACTACTCACCACATATTACCACTCACCACTAATCCTCACCACTCCTCTCTCCCCCACGCAGGTATTGGAGAAGCTGTTTCGTCTGGTGAACAAGGATAGTCAAGGGCTGGTGAGCAGACAAGAAATCATGGACTTTATAGCTAACCTAACATATGCACGGTAAGTCCATAGTAGTAGTAGGAGCAGTAGTAGTAGTAGTAGTATTTTAGTTGTTGTTCTTGTAGTAGTAGTAGTAGTAGTAGTAGTAGTGGTAGTAGTAGTAGTAGTAGTATTTTAGTTGTTGTTGTTCTTGTAGTAGTAGTAGTAGTAGTGGTAGTAGTAGTAGTAGTATTTTAGTTGTTGTTGTTGTTCTTGTTGTAGTAGTAGTAGTAGTAGTAGTAGAAGACCTAACGGTAATATTATCTATATATTATATTTTTCTAAGTGAATGAGGGAGACAAAAGGCAGAGCTGCCTGTGACAAGTGCCTCCTCCCGAGTTGAAAGCAGGTAGGGAAGAAAACAACTCAAGCCAGACCGAATAAACCCAAGTGGGGACGAACAAACTACCGAGACCAGACTCAGCTTGTTGGGACGATTTTTTTTTTTTTTTTATACAGAAAGAAGTGTGGTGTGCTTGTTTAGTGTAGTGACGTAGATAGCAGGAGGAGGTGTTTGTGAGAGCCAGCTGGATCACACTCTGTGTAGTTGTAGCGTATTCAAAGCTTCTATAATGCTGCGTGAAGAGTATCCGGCTTATTGGTTGTTATATGGGTTAAGATTATCTCTCTCTCTCTCTCTCTCTCTCTCTCTCTCTCTCTCATCATTTCCTCCACACTATCAAAAAGGAAATTCGTCTTCCAAACGAATCTAGATATATCTTTCAGCCTGTTATCAATTGTCGTCATAGATTATCAGATTATTGTTCAAGGTGTTTTCTGAGTTATCTAATTGCTGTATCGATGTCTAATCAATTTCACTGATATTAGGCGGAAAATACATGGGTGTAAAATTAAGTTAAGGGGGTCACCGTGTTTTTGTTGTTTATCTTTCTCTCCTTTTCTCTCTGCTCCTGGCTTGTATTAATTCGGCCTCATTCAGCCAACTGTTTTAAGGCATATATCCCCATCCAGGTTTCGATTTCTTCCTGGCGAGCGATAGCGAGCCAGCATTGTATGGAGAAATCCGGCTTCGCCGGAGAAATTTTTCTATCGAAAAATGTACAAATTTAGCTTGCTCTCAAAACAAAAATATATATATGCTGGCTCGCTACCGCTCGCCAGGAAAATCTTGACACCTGGATGGGGTAAACGTCTTAAAACAGTAGGCTGAATGGGGCCGAATAGATACAAGCCAAAGAGAGAGGGAGAGAAAGAGAAAAAAAAAACCGAGGTGGGCTCCCTTAAAATAGGACTTCAGAGGCTATCAACCCTTCTGGATTATTAAGCCAGCACACTGTAAGTTAAGAATAGCGTCAGGACTGGAGCCCCTTGTCGATAACTCCAGTCCCTCGTGTAATTTGGTTGTATCCTCGTCCTTTCATTCGGAGGGGGTTGCCGATTAGTCTTCAGAAGTAGAATTATCTTAAGGGGAAATGGGTCTCTTTTCTGGTCTCCCTTCTTCCTCGTGTTTAATCCCATTAGTTTTTCGATTTTATGACGTTTGGCCCATTAGTTTGGCGATTTTAAGACCTTTCGACCCATTTCTTTGTCAATATTAAGACCTTTCGTGCTATTTAGGTGTCGATTATTTTTCTGGCGAACGATAGTGATCCTGTAATATATATATAATTTGCTGGATAGATACATATTGTGAGAGAGATTAAGTTACCGTTCCCATTTCTAAAAGTATAACGTCATTTACCGACTTAAGGGGAGGTATTTAGCTTGTTCCCTAGACCTCCATCAAGTTTAAAATTACACCCCCTGGAGTCCCTTTCAAGATAAATTTGTACATTTTTCGGTAGAAAAATTTCCCGGCCAAAGGCCGGTTCCTCTTAAATTACAGGCTCGCTATCGCTCGCCAGGATAAAATTGACACCTGAATGGCACGAAAGGTCTTAATATGGGGTGAAAGTTCTTAAAATTGCTAAACTATTGGGGCAAACGTTTTATAATATCAAAAGCAATGGGGCTAAACATGAGGGAGCAAGGGGTCAAGAAAAAAATCCCTCGAGTGGAAACCTCCCCTTAATTCGTCCATCTCCGGCGCTGTGAAGGGAAAGGATTGTTTATGAGTACAAGCCCCACATTGTCAGTACTGCCCTTGTTGTGTAGTGGCGGTAACGGTGGGATTAACAGGGATTAATAGGGATTTACACTGAGGGATTTATATGTTTATTATTGTTGCTTGGAAACTTTCGGCCGGCATCTGTCTTATTTATGGCTATATCCTGTGTGTGTGTGTACAAAGGAGTACAAAGGAAATCAAGCAACAACAGATCTAGTGACCCTTCTAGGTTGCTTGTCCTCCAAAACACTGAGGATCAAGTGTCCAAACAGTGGTTTAGAGTGGGTAAGGGAACATTGGAAAGGGAATTACTGCCCTGGAACTAATGTCCGTGGCAGGATTAGGAAGTTAGTAGAGGACAGATGGGTTAGTAACTGAGGGGGGGATAAAATAAAGTTATTCATTTACAAACGCAGTCAGTCGCGGGTTTGATGAGAGATAATTGTCTAGGCGGAGTTTAAATGAATCAACGGTGATGCAGTCTATAACGTGTGTGTGTGTGTG
>CM064508.1:50060764-50280764 GCA_032716605.1 Paralithodes platypus | reverse complement strand
AAACTGTGCAAAAGGTCTTACAATCGCCAAACTAATGAGCCGAACGTCTTATAATCTGAAAACTAATGGGGCTAAGCATGAGGGAGAAGGGGGACCACAAAAACCGACCATCTCCCCTTAACCCATGTTCGTGCACGGGGACGCGTTTCTTCGGTCTGTATTTACTATCATTAGACGATTTTATCCAGTTTAGGAAAAATCTATGGACATCAGTGCTAATTGAGGTACTTTTATGAGGAGGTTTTAGTGCGTTCCCTAGGCCTCCATCAAGCTTAAAATTACACCCCTAGACCCCCTTTCAAGATGATTTTGTACATTTTACGGTAGAAAATGTCCCAGCCGAAGGCCGGTTCCTCTTATATTACAGACTCGCTATCTCTCGCCAGGAAAAAATAGACACCTAAATGGCACGAAAGGTCTTAGAATTGACAAAAATGGGGCCAAAGTTCTTAAAATCGTCTAACTAATGGGGCGAACGATTTAAAATATACAAACTAATGTGGCTAAGCATGAGGGAGGGGGGGGGGTCCAGGAAAAAAAACTTTAAGTGAAAATCAGCCCATAAGGCTTTCACATTCCTAGAGATCCTTTCTAAACTGCATAAAATCGTCTCATGTTAGCTAGAATAAAGTTAGAAAAGTGTCATCGTCTACTGGAACGGATGACTCGTATCGGAATCGCAGACTTCGATATTTTCCGTCGATAATTATTGTCCGTGTGATACTGTGTTATGTTCTTATCTATTTGTATTAGTCGTATTGGAATCGCAGACTTCTATATATTCAGATTTGTTCGTGTGATACCATGTTATGTTCTTATGTATTTGTATTAGTCTTACCGAATCGCAGACTTCGATATTTTCCGCCGATGATTATTTTCCGTGTGATACCGTGTTATGTTCTTATCTGTTTGTATTAGTCGTACCGGAATCGCAGACTTTGATATTTTCCGCCGATATTTGTTTCCGTGTGATACCGTGTTATGTTCTTATCTGTTTGTATTAGTCGCACCGGAATCGCAGACTTTGATGTTTTCCGACGATATTTGTTTCCGTGTGATACCGTGTTATGTTCTTATCTGTTTGGTATAGTCGCACCGGAATCGCAGACTTTGATGTTTTCCGACGATATTTGTTTCCGTGTGATACCGTGTTATGTTCTTATCTGTTTGTATTAGTCGTACCGGAATCGCAGACTTCGATATTTTCCGCCGATAATTTGTTTCCGTGTGATACCGTGTTTTGTTCTTATCTATTTGTATTAGTCAACATTGATAAGGATATGGCCGGCCTTCTGTGATCCGGCTGTTATCGTTTGCAATGTATTATGATGATTGGATTAATCTTGTCAAGGAGCTAGGTGATAGTCATATACGTACACACACACACACACACACACACACGCTCATACACTAAAACACACACACACACACACACACACACACACACACACATATCCCCAAGCGCATATGCACATACAAATCCACCGCCCCTCCTCCCTCACCCCCCCACCCCCCCCACACACACAAACATACCCATACCCCATTCGCATATCAACCCCCAACCCCTCAGCCCTCCACACAAACATACCCATACCCTTAAGCGCCCTTGCACCCCACCCTCACACATACATACCCATATAATTATCATTCGTATATTAAGCCCCTCTCCCCCACCCCCACCCCCACCAACAGAAATACCCATACCCCATTTGCATATCACCCCCCACCCCCCATCCCAAACCCCCCACACACACAGAAATACCCATACCCCACTCGCATATCAAGTCCTCTCCCCACCCCCAAACCCCCAACCACGGAAATACCCATACCCCATTCACTCATTAAGCCCCCCCCCCCCCCCCCAAGCTGCCAAGATAAGTCCAAGAAAACTAGGTCAAAACACACCACCACCCACCAACATTTCGCTATTTCCTTACCTACATTAAATACGTCATCCCCCTCAGACGGAACTCTGAGATAAGGGTAGACACGAGGGCAAAAGTTAGGGGTGTGAAAGGGTTAATTACAAGTGGCTGGGTTAATATACTAATATAACCCTTTGAAGTCATGTTGCTAAAGAATATACCCAGCTTGTAGAAAGGATAGAAAGGTATATCGTTATCAGTATACCCGGTGATCTTGTATACCTCTCTTCGTAGCCAATTGACACCCGGGAATTTTTGCCAGTGCGGAAGGAAGCGAGTAGGGATTGGCTGGCTGATAACTCGTCTTTCCCTAGTGGGGTATATATATATAAGATGGGAGAGGGAGGGATTGTCACAGTTGTAGGGAGGGAAGTGGTGAAGTGAGGAATAACGAGCCTATATATTTTTTAAAGTGTTACGTAATTGCGTTGAACGTGGATGACTTTTTCTCAATTTCAGTCGACAACTGAATAATTGTAATTAATATACATATCCATTTAGGCGTATTTTATGTATATACTGTACAGTATAAACATATATATTTAACTACAAACAGGTGAACTCAATCTGAATCTCTTAATGAAAGAAACCTGTTGTTAATCTTCAAACTGCCAAAAATAAATAGATAAACAATAATAATAATAATAATAATAATAATTTTCATAAATTCGAAGCCAATTAAAACACCTCAATACACTTAACCTAGCTACCCTGATCTCAAAAGGGTGAAAAGCAGCTGCAGAAACCCATATGATAACCTCTAAACCGGAAACAGAACTACACCCAAGAATAATAAAAATACAAAAACTTCAACAAGGATGGCCACCGTGCGCCCCAATACTTCCAGCACACCTTGCTCCCTCTCTGACAGCGAACTGGCGATTCAATCCGAGGAGTCCGGCCTTAGTTCGGAATTTACGAGTAGCGACAGCAACGACACCTCCCGGAGAACCTCGGACGCTGAAATGGCTGGACCTAGGTTCGAATCCCGGGGAGGGTGTTCTCGGAGGGGTGGACTAAACAAAACGGCGGATCTGGCGGACTGTGCCTTCTGTACCGTCACTGTGGATTCCTGGTGAGAGAGAAAGAGCGAGAGCGAGAGGGAGGGAGAGAGAGGGGGGGGGGAAGAGGGGGAGAGAGAGGTAGAGGTAGAAAGAGTGTCAGATTCGATAACTGAGTGATTACTATAAATACGACAAAAAAGTTAGATAATGAAATGAAAATGAATAACAGGAAACAATGAGAGAGAGAGAGAGAGAGAGAGAGAGAGAGAGAGAGAGAGAGAGAGAGAGAGAGAGAAATGGATAGACTAGATAAAGAATGGGGGTACAGCAGGGAACACCTCTAAAATTAATGTGACAGAAACCTATTTAAGACCTACCATGACTCGGGGTGTTCGGGGGGGGTTTTATCAACACTAATTACGTCTTTCCCTCATCCTATGACTTAAACTTCTTCAAGCTTCGTGTGTCCAGACATTTTGACATTTGTTGATTTCATTGATTGAGTTTGGAAGTGAAGTTGGTTGGTGAAAAAATATAATACCTTGTGTTTGACTCGCTATCACCCTTTCATCTTTGGGTGAGACACTTGTTACAGTTAGCTTTGCCTTTTGTCTCCTTCATACACATTGAAAAAGGTGTATTATGATGAGAACAGTGACAATTGACCACTTGCGAGTTTCAGGCTATAAGGAAGTTTAACATGTTGATAACGATATTTAGCAGAATTACATGCCAAAATAGGGTTGTATTGCATATAAGAAACACATGACCAAATTCAACACACTTTCTATCCATCATAAACTCACATTATCGCTGTATTTTTTGCTAAGTATTGATGCTCATGGTTCCAACTTCCTTATAGCCTGAAACTCGCAAGTGGTCAATTACAATGCACTGCAACTATTGTGTGTTCAAAGGTGACACAAGTGGTACATATGTGTTTCAATCGTTTATGTGTTCAATTTAGCACACCTAAACCAGTGATAATTTGTGTTACATTTAATCGCAATTCTTACAGTGTAGAAATGTTAGATAACAGTGAATTTAGGATTAATGATGCTTACGTTAAACACATTTAAGTTACTTGAGTATTAAAAATGCGTTGCTGATTATATCCGCCAAAGAAATGTGCCGAGATTATGTGATCGTCGCTATCTATCCCTTTGTTTGTTTGTTCGTAGGCAGAATTTATCAGAAACTAATGGAAAGATTCAGATGAAACTTCGTCAGTCTGGTACCAGAATAGAAGCTACTAACTTTAAACCAACATCCAATGATCTTCTGCCCTAGTCCAACCCCCAAATATACCCACTAAAATATGATCATAAGAAGATTTTGGCCAATCCTCACCATACTCATAAGGAGACTAACTGGGTACATAAGGACTTCATAAGATCTTGACACAAAACATATGGTAGTGATTGCAGGACCCCAACTAGGGGTTTAGGGGCTTAACCCCTAAAACATAATAGGCCATTTTCGGAACATATAGATAGATAGATAGATAGATAGATAAATAGGTAGGTAGATAGATACCTTATTTAGCCCATCTAATATAACTTTCTTCTACATTTTCCAGCCCTCGCACAGGGTTCACACGTGAGAACCTAGAATGGCTGGAGCAACTGTTCCGGCAAGCCCTCGGTCACAAACAGGAGCTCTCATTCGAGGACTTCAAGAAGATCGTACACTCCAGAAATGTGAGTTCAGGATGAAGTGATTTTTATGTATTTTAGATTTATACTTGTTGAAACAGTAACTGGACAACTCAACCAGTAGGCCACTTCAACCGGTAGACCATATTAAACAGTACAACATTTCACCCGTTAGAAATCATCCAGAACAACTTTATTATCTTCTAGTTAGTAATTTGGTTAATAGTTACTATGTCATGGATCCCATTTCAATTATGCTAAACAATATGCCCAAATCACTTATCAACATCGATTGGTTGTTTCTCTTCCAGAGCTTCTTCGCCGAGAGAGTATTCCAGATTTTCGACCGGGACAACAGTGGGACGGTCTCGCTCTCGGAGTTCCTGGACGCTATGCACCAGTTCGCTGGAAAGTCTCCCAACGATAAAATCAAGTTCCTGTTTCGTGTTTACGATCTTGATGGTGAGTGTTCTATAGCTGTCTCTCATTGGAATAGGTTGCAATGTCTTTGATCGAACGAAAACACATTTCCGACAGCCTACTGGGACAAAGCCCTTGAGAGGCAGCTTATGAGGCAAGCTTTAACCCTTTACACAGTCAGTGACCAAATTTGAGGGATTGACAAAATTCAGATCTCCAAAAACATTCCGGCCCACAAAGGTTAATCACCTAAAAATAAGGTTGTCAACTAAGTAAATACATTTTCAGTTTAGTTTTCTATACCATTACAAAAGATACCATAAATGTTGTTGACATTTGTTTGCCTTCACATGTTGAGGAACAAAGCTCTCGTGTTAATGGAAATTTCATAAACTCTCAGGCGACGGGGTGATCCAGCAGAGCGAACTGCAGCAGGTGATGAAGGCCTGCATGGAAGAAAACGGCATGAACTTCAGCGACGACCAGATCAAGGACCTCACCCTGGCCATGTTCGAGGACGCCGACACGCAGAACACCGGGGCCATTTCCTACGAGAGTCTCAAGGCGCAGTTGGAAAAGCATGATGGACTTTTGGAGAACTTGTCTATTAGGTAAGTGAGACTGTGGGCTTCATTTAAGGGGAGGTTCTTTTTTCTGGACCCCCTTCTCCCCCATGTTTAGCCCCATTAGTTTTGAGATTTTAAGACATTTACCTCATTAGTTTAGCGATTTTAAGACCTTTAGCTCCATTTGTTTGTCAATTCTGAGACCTTTCGAGCTATTTAGGTGTAATTTATTCTTGGCGAGAGTTAGCGAGCCTGCAATTTTTTTTTTTTCTTCTACATATTCCAACTTCTACCTCCGGACGTAGGCTTGAAGCCTGTAGGTTCAACCACTCAACATGGTGAAGTCAAGAGATCTTATTCCAGACTGTAAGGGAGGCATAGAGACAGTTGGAGCGTTGCAACCAGCTCGTTCGTAGTTTTACCTTCGTAGACCTACGACGCCTGGTTGTCTGCCAGTGGCCCAGTACAAGCTCCGACTCCTCGAAGCTGCATCTCTACTGTCCCACCTCACAGTCTCGGACCCTCTCTCTCTCAAACGCCACCTATGGAGCTGTTTACTCACTAAAGGTGCAGTTTTAGAAGCTTGACAGCCTGACCTGAAGAACGTTGTCAATAAAGTGCTCCTCTTCAAATGGTGTTTCTATATATTCAGATTATTTGGAGAAACTGTCACTCCGAAGGCCACCGACCGTACTTATTTATGCTAGTAACTTTTCATCTTTTCACTTCTGGCTCGGTATTGTAGTGGAGGACGTCTTGGTCTTCTATCTGGGAGATCCGACTATAATCCCCCACTCAGGTAGGAAGTTGTTTCGCATACACTGGTATCCGGTACCATTTCCCTTGGGCAAGGGAATGGGTAATAGTCTTTCAGTAATATAGTCTAGTATATATATCAGTATGTCGATCGCTATTGAATCTCAAAGCGAGGGCTAAAGAGAAATGGCACTTATTAAAAGACCTGAAGATTATTATTGTTATTATTATTTATATTATTATTATTATTGTTTGTATTATTATAATTATTTTTATTATTATTTTTATTATTTTTATTATTTTTATTATTATATACACTTTGGATCCCTACTTAAGCCTGACCAACCTTCCTCCAGTATTGACCGGTGGCTAGTCCCGCCGAACCTGGGAACGGACACCAAGGACAGCCTGATGAAGAAGGTGTCCAAGCTGTGGCCGTACCAGATGACCCTGCCCTACCTCCGCAACAACTACGTCTACCTCTCCTTCCTCTTCGTCTACCTCAGCATCAACCTAGGCCTCTTCATCTCTCGGGCGTGGGAATACCAGAACAGCAACTGGTTAACTATCGTGGCCCGGGCTTGTGGTGAGTTCCTAAAATTTTAGTCACCCATTTAGTTGTGCGATAATCTATAAAACACATTGTTTGTATTGTTGTGGGGAGGTTATTTCTAAATTAAACTTTCTTGACCCAAAAATCTTCATGCATCCTGACAATTATATTTTTCTTCCTGAGTCCCCAAAAGCCCCCTTCACTATCCCAAAATCCAATTTTACTCCAACACTTGTATCCATCCCTGTCTGACCCTCAATAACCTTACGGACTCCTAAGGTTGCTTCCTTATCTCAAGTATTCTCATTCTAGCCACAACATAAACGTCTTAACCTCAAAATAACCTACGTATGTCACTCTCTCTTCTGATCAGGTCAGTGTCTCAATAACAACTGCATGTCCATCTTGGTTCTAATGCTGCCACAGTGTATCATGTAACTGTGGTTCATGGGCGTCTACTCTTGTGTAGCCCTCTGACCAAGACCTGTACCCAAAACATCTCCTTCCTGAGGACATAATCCCCTTTTGATGCCTTTCATTTCATTCCTGTTGCCCAAATCTTGTTCTAAAGTCCTACAATCTCCATCCAGTCTCCCAAATTCCTCTCTTGTCCCCCAAATCTCCCTTTTAGTCCACCTTCCAGACATCAAACCCTATTATACCACTCTCGGACCACATAATCCATCCCAAATCTTAATGTATCTATTTCTACTCCAAATAAGTCAGTGTCTCAACTTCAACTGCATGTTTCTTTTTGTTCTGATGCTACGGCAGATTCCCCCTCCTACCCTTCAGATTCTTTTCCTGACGCCCTCCAGATCCATAAATTTCCTTCAAGACCCCTTAAAACCCCTTTGTGGCTCCTAAACAAGCTTCCTTACACTAAAATAACCTATTCAAATCTTTCGTTTTCCCAAACAGGTCAGTGCCTCAACTTCAACTGCATGTTCGTCTTGGTCCTGATGCTCCGGCAATGCATAACATATCTGCGGTCCTTGGGCGCCTCCGCTTTCCTGCCCCTGGACCAGCACCTGTACCTGCACAAGCTCTGCGGCTGGTTCATCTTCGGCTTCTCGCTGGTCCACACCCTCATGCACCTCATAAACTTCGGTGAGTATAAGTTATTAAACCACTCTATTTTTTTTTTTTTTTTATCTGTCTCTTTGTTGTCCCTCCCTGCAATCTCTTCATGTAGATCATCTTTGGCTTGATGGTCTAATGCTTAGAGTGTTTAAGATTTGTATGTGGTAACCCAGGTTCCAGTCCCGGTAGGATCACATGCTTTCATTAATTTCATTGGGAAGTGTTTGATGCTTGGAGTGAAATAAATAAATTAGATTGTTCTCTTTACTCCAAACTCACATCTATATCTGTCTATCTATCTATATATTTAACCCTCTTTTTTTCTCTCTCTCTCTTCCCCAGCCATCTACATAGTACCCGCCACGGGGGACGACGAACTGAACGAGGAAGAGTACGCCCTGTGGGAATGGCTGCTCACCATGCGCCCAGGGTTGTTCGGCCTCATACCAGGTATCGCCAATCCCACCGGAGTAGCGCTGATAATCATACTCACTATCATGGTCATCTGCTCACTGCCCTTTGTTAGGAAGTCCGGCAGCTTTGAGGTGAGTTAGAATGAGTGAAACGGTGAGTGATAGCGTGTATAGTATAAGGGAGTCAATATTAAGACTTTTCTTTCATGCAATTTTGATGTCGATTGTTTCCTAGCGAGCGATAGCGAGCCTTTAATCTAGGATGAACCGGTCTTTGGTCAGGATCTTGTTCTTCCGAAAAATTTAAAAATTGATCTTGATAGAAGTTTAGGTGTGGGTGAATGTGTGTGTGTGAATGTGAGCGTGTGTGTATATCATGATCATACAGACTGTCATGGTCAACTAATCCTTATCATTACCCTTTGTTTGAATGTCCGTATGTTTATTATGCCCCATACAATGTAATACAATTGGTATACTATGATAGAGTATGTATTTGAAGAAAAACTTAGAAGTATTCAATTATATAGTATGTAATTTAGATTCTAGAACACTTTTTACAGTGCTAACTAGAGGGGCACTCGGGAGAGCGCGATTCTCCGCCTACACTGGCGGAGGTATGAGCTCTATCAATCTCCGCCTAAATTGAATCACTTTTTCATTGGCGCATATCCTATCTGACCACAAAATTTCGTGAATATCGGTTCATAACTTTGTGAGACACCTTGTTTACAGACAGACAGTTAGATAATAATAAGAGTTAAGGGAACCCACCTCTCTTTTTTTTCTCTTTCTCTCCCTCTCTCTTTGGCTTGTATCCATTCGGCCCCATTCAGTCTACTATTTTAAGACGTTTACCCCCATCCTGGCGAGCGGTAGCGAGCCAGCATATATATATTTTTGTTTTGACAGCAAGCTAAATTTGTAAATTTGTCGATAGAAAATGTCTCTGGCGAAGCCAGATTTCTCCATACAATGCTGGCTCGCTATCGCTCGCCAGGAAGAAATCGACACCTGGATGGGGATAAACATCTTAAAACAGTTGGCTGAATGGGGCTGAGTGGATACAAGCCAGGGAAAGAGAGAAAAGGAGAGAAAGATAAAAAAAAAAAAAATGGTGACCCCCTTAATAATAATAATAAATGTTAATATATCCCTTGTATCCCACCCCCCTCTCCTCCCCTAGGTCTTCTACTGGACCCATCTGCTATACATTTTATTCTGGGCCCTCGTCATCCTCCACGGGCCCAACTTCTGGAAGTGGTTCGTGGTTCCCGGCATCATCTTCCTGGTGGAGCGCATTCACAGGACCATCCGAATGAAGACCGGCAGGGGCAACACTTACATCAGGTACGTTGTTGTAGTAGTAGTCATTCTCTAGGCTGCCTGGCCAAACAGCCCCGCGTTGTTATTGTAGCCCCAAGATGCCCTTTATGGGAATCCCACGGCATCCAGGTAAACTAGGAGCCGCACTTCCCCGAGGAGAGGTAGGGTATACAGTAGTGAGATCTGTTTGTGAGAGGGCAGCAGCGGAGGTCAGTTTTCTGCTGGGTATCAGGTGTTAGTGAGATCAAAGTATATTCAATATTGGTGTAAAATGTATTGTACTTTGGACAAAACGTGTCGGATTATAAGTCGATATACAGTCGGTTCCCCGTATCCGCGCCTTACTGGTACCGACTGCGGTCCGCGGATACTTGAAAACGCGGATACATGGAGTGTATTTAACATAGGTTTCAATGGGAAATAGGCTTAGCTCGTACCTGACTCGTCCATCTTGGACCCTCAAACCATTATTTTGACCTACATATTATTTGAGGAGAATACTTATTAGGCCTAATACATATTATGAGGAGATAACTTACCACACAAACTTTATTTGAAATCAGTCATTAGGCCTAGGCTAGCCTTACGCATCGGCATAATTTGCCCGCTTTCGTCCGACAGCGTCGGTACGCTTGCTCTTTGTTTAGATGGTCCCGGGCACTTATTTCCATCATGATTACCATCAGGCCCACTGTCCCTATCACTGAATGCTCTAAAGGCCCTAATAAATGCGGGAGATAAGAGGTTCGTGCAGAAAAAAGCTTGTAAACAGGTGGTTTTCAACTTTTCCAACACTGGTCTGTGAACTGCTGCCTCAGCTGGGACGCTGTGTTGACGTCACGCAAGAATGCAAGATGGCCGACCAAAGCAAGAATCGGGATGCGCACCGACCCGCCCGATTCAAATCCGTGAATAGCTGGTATTTTGCTGTTTTTTTGCGCGGATGATGAGTAATGGGATATTTAGGGGTGTCCGCGAATAGCAAGGATCGCGAATGTATGGAGCGCGGATACAGGGAGCCGACTGTATATTGGATTTTGGGTCACTATACTGTATTTAGGGCCATAGTTTACAAATATTACAGTCCTAACTCCACCTTCCACCTTTCTCTCCACATTAATTCCAGGGTGCTGCTGCCATCCAAAGTGATTCATCTGGTTATCAAGCGTCCACTCAATTTCCACTTCCACCCGGAGACTACATTTACATTTATTACAGCCGTCCACATATATTAGCCCTGACTCTACCTGTTACATACGATCCACAAACATTACGATCCTAACTTCATGAAACCCTTAACTAATTCCACTTTCCACCTCTCCCCAATTTGACCTTAACTCCACCTTCCACCTCTCTCTCGACATTAGTTCTGGGGTACTGCTGCCATCCAAGGTGATCCACCTGGTGATCAAGCGTCCACCCAACTTCAACTTCCACCCCGGCGACTACGTTTTCATCAACATCCCGGAAATCGCCAAGTACGAGTGGCATCCTTTCACCATCTCCTCGGCTCCGGAACAGTATGGTAAGGTGCTATGTTCTTATTTCTGTCTTTTATACAATTTTCCACCTCAGTACTAAGCTTTTCAGTATCCTGTATCTCTTGCAAGGCTACGAGATTGTCAAGGGAAGCTTCAAGATCTTGGTTGCTTTATTGCTATGCTAGATAGTGGCACTTTTACTTATACATGCCACGTGTTGATTGATATATGTTGCCATATTTTTGACACAGTATATATTAAAATGACTGGACATCTTTGGTGCTAGTTGATATTTTTAGAACACTATAGAAGTATGAGACCGAGAAATCACCTCTTTAAGATAAAAGTTAAAATTAAAAGTTGGATTACTAACCCTACTAACATTACACCTTCCCCCAGACGTGTTATGGCTACACATCCGAGCGGTAGGACAGTGGACCAACCGCCTGTACGACTACTTTGAGCGGGAGCAGCAGCGGTGTGAACGGGAGAGGTGTGAGCTGAAGATATCCTGTGGCCAGACATCCCTTGCTCCCATGACCACACTCAACGGTTCTGTTGAATATAATACGTAAGTTCCAACTTCTATAGCTAAAATGCATCATGTATATGTAGTTGAATACTGTCAGACGTCTCTTGCTCCCATGACCACACTCAACTGTTTTGTCGTTTATCATACATTAATTTCATCATCTATGGCTAATTTTCATCAAGTATGTATAGTTGCATCCCGGTCATCTATGATTGAGTTCTGTCATTCATAATGCTTAAGTTCCGTCAACTACAGTATAGCTAATTTTGATCATGTATAAATAGTTGAATCCCGTCATCTATGATCGAGTTTTTTATCATTTGTAATACGTAACTTTCGTCATCTATAGCTAATTTTCATCATGTATATGTAGTTGAATCCCATCGTCTATAATTAAGTTCTGTTGTATACTGATTTTTTTTTTTCTTTTTTCTTTTTTCATCAACATCACTAAGACAAAATAATTATTCTTTGCTCTTTTTCAGAGTTAAGGATGACGCCCGGAACACCAGCGTCAGTGTCTACGAAACTCCTCGCTCAGGTACGCAGTGTTTGTTGTGTACCTCCCCTCCCGACACTGCAGAGTTAAGGGGAGATTGTCACTATAGGCCGTGTTTTTTCTGGACCCTCCTTCTCCCTCATGTTTAGCCTCATTAGTTATGAGATTTTATAACGTCAGCCCTAATAGTTTGGCGAATTTAAGACCATTCGCACCATTTCTGACAATTTTATGTCTTTCTGTGCGATTTAGGGGTTGATTTTTTCCTGGTGAGCGATAGCAAGCCTGCAAATTTAGAAGAATCGGCCTTTGGCCAAGATATTTTTCTATCAAAAAATTTACAAATTTATCTTGAAAGGGGGTCTTTGGGGTATTGTTTTTAAGCTTGATGGAGGTCTAGGGAGAAAACTAAACAAATAATTACTAAATAAAAAAATAAAAACTTAATTAATATATGAAAAAATCTACCAAAGAGTGAACCATCCCCCCTTAATTTTGGTTTGTTTTCCTCACTGTAGCTCCCCGCCTGGCCATCAAGAACGGCATCACCAACGCAGCCTTCGAACCGGACACTGAAGCCAACGGAGGGGGGGCGACGGTCCCTAACCCCCCTGGTGCCCTCCCCTCCTCCCCCTCACTTCCCCCCTCCCCTAGTTCCTCCCCCAAGGCCCCCTCCCCTCGCAAGAGGAGGCTGAGGAAGAGCTGCTCCGTCCCTGAGGTGGAGAATAATGCCAAGATGAGGGAGATTGTCATGTGAGTGGGAGAAGAATAGGTTTTGTTTATTAAGTGAAGACGGTGGTAATACCCCTTGAGAGGTATTTATTCTTAATATTTCAAATACATAAGTTAATGCCAGATTAATGTTTAATCAATAAATCTGCCCCCATACATACATACATAAATTTAAAGACAGAGTGCTTCACATGAAGTGCGTTTCTAGTCTCGCATCCTAATGTGCCAGTGCTCTTATAATCTTACCAATGAACTCACTTGTTCATACTTGACTTCTTATTTGACCCTTGAACCAAATCTGTTATTGTATCTACCTGTTTCTGACACCTTAACAACTACTTTCTCTTATAGCAATTTTTTTCTCCATACATAGTGCATGCATACATACATGCAAGTTTAACACTCAACCTGTAGGCATATTGGCCTGAAATTACCTTCATTCCCTGCTCCTTTTTATGTATAAGCAAATGCTAGAGTTTAATACAATTATATATCCGTGAAAGTACAGTAATAGAGCTTTCCAATCACACCTGAATCATCATCTAGTTGTCTTGCAACGATATGGTTCAAGTTGGCCAAAATCACTAAAAATTAGCGATTTTTACCTGTTTTCGCTATGTGTAACGCTGCAGAGGTGAGAGGGAACTCTCTCTCACTGTTCAGTATAAGCCCAGACTCAGTGGGCTCTGGGTGAGGTCCCCCCGCGCTGCCTGCAACAGCTGACCTCGCTCCCAGGCCACATTATAGGCGGAAATCAGCGCCCGCCAGGTGAGGGTTAAAGACCGCTTCATCCACAGAGAGCATGGTTTGTTTCTTTACTGTTGTACAGTACAATAAAGACTTGCCACAAACACAGCCCCATCATTTCATCTCGGTGGCCAATGTTGGTATAGTGCTAACAGTGTATCAGTAAGACTCAACAAAGTCGCCCCTGAAACACACTCTCATTTGACTTTAATCTATCCTCCCATATATGACCTCCCCCACACCATATTCTGCTCATATTTAACGTCTTACATAATCCCTTACCTAACCTACACATACATTCCACCAACCCTCCCATAAAATACCTCCCCACACCATATTCTGTTGATATTTTATGTCTTACATGATCCCTGACCCAACTTACACACACATCCACCTCTCTCTAAACTCCTCTTCAACCTCCAGGCTGCGCGATGCATCAAGGTCCAACTCTGACATCCAACTGGACGAGACGACCCTATGGGAGGCCCAGCAGGTGGCCATTGGGGATCCCGCCACCAATGACAGGCGCCCCTTCTCCAACCCTGGCCATGCTATGAGCTTCAAGTAAGAACATTTAGTTTAAGTATATGAGTTTTGCCTGAACCTCAGTAGGCTGGTTAATCAAATTTTACAATAATGATAATATAATAATTATAATATTTATAAACAGCCATTGAGGATCCCACTAAGCATAACACTAGTTCCACCGCCAACCTGGGGCATTCTTTATTTTAAAGTAAGGTAGTTTAACTATGGTATATTAATGTCTACCACTCTCATTTAGTTGATGATAAGCTCTTGTATGTAGCTACGCATTCAAGAGGCATTTTATACACTTCTTGGGAGTACTGGGCTCCCTGGGCTCCCCAGAAGAGTTCGGATACATCTCCTCCTCCACTCTTCCCCTATAGATTAGGGTTGTCTATGGTGTTAGGCGGTCCCCCTGTAATAGGGGTGTCTCTGGTGATAGCTGTCCCCCTGGTATCTAAAAGGGGTGTGGTTCCCCTATAATAGGGGTGTCTCTGGTGATGGCTGTCCCCCTGGTATCTGAAAGGGGTGTGGTCCCCCTGTAATAGGGGTGTCTCCTGGATAGCTGTTCCCCTGGTATCTGAAAGGGATGTCTCTAGTGATAGCTGTCCCCCTGGTATCTGAAAGGGGTGTGGTCCCCCTGTAATAGGGGTGTCTCTGGTGATAGCTGTCCCCCTGGTATCTGAAAGGGGTGTTTCCGGGTGGATGGGACTCGATAACCTTGGCGGGCAACCTATCAAGGGGAAAAAAAACCTACACAAATTACCGATGGGCGACATGCTAATCGGTGCCACTTACAGGTGGCGATTTTTATAACATACAACAACAACAACAACTGTATTCTGTGTTTATGTAATGTTTTTGTTACTTAATAAACATTTGATGATACAGTATATGTTAAATATATATTAGATCTATAAATCAAGGTACATATTTCTTGACTCGTTTTACCAGGTACATTAGAAGAAACCCGACAGTGATCTGCCTGGACCTGCCCTCGGAAACCGAATCTTCACAAGGAGACGAGAATGACTTCCAGGATGACCTAGATGATGAGTTCGAGGAGGACAAGGATGAGGACGAAGGACAAGGTGGGGATGTGATGCTGACCATAGAGGGGACGTCTGCCTCTACCTTGCCTGATACCCAAGGTACCGTATTGTTGAAGCTTTTGGTACAATTATAATTTTGTCAGCATATTCTAGCTATCAATGGATGATTAGTTTCTAATTTAGAGAGGATCTGTGGAAGTCAAATGTTTAGAAGCTTAAAGTTCCTTACTGAGTGATGCCCATAGGGAGTGATACTGTTGATCTACAAGCCCAAAAGTTCCCCAAGGAAGCGGTCACTCAGGTCATAACATTGGGTCAGCCAGGCAATATTTGCATCAGCAAGTAGAACTATTCCCCCCTACCCCTACCCCTTGATCAAAGTAATAATTGATAACATTTTGCAGTGATGAAAATATCTTTCACAGCCTGATCTTGGGCCACCAAGGAATTCAAGTCACTTATCATTACACTGGTAAATGCTAAGCTCATTGCCAATAACAGTGATTGGCATCAGCAATAACACACAGCCACTTAAAACTTGTCGTAACAGTATGATATTGGCTCTACTCTGGTATTAATGTGGCCACTGGAACACTGATGGCATCCTGCTGTGTGTTGGTGTTGGGGCACAATCTGGCAGAGGAAACAGGACAGCTGATTTTCTGGATTGTCACTTCCATACAGTACAAAGGAGTACAAAGGAAATCAAGCAACAACAGATCTAGTGACCCTTCTAGGCTGCTTGTCCTCCAAAACACTGAGGATCAAGTGTCCAAACAGTGGTTTAGAGTGGGTAAGGGAACATTGAAAAGGGAACTACTGCCCTGGAACTAATGTCCGTGGCAGGACTAGGAAGTTAGTAGGGGACATATGGCTTAGTAACTGAGGGGAGGATAAAATAAAGTTATTCATTTACAAATGCAGTCAGTCGCGGGTTTGATGCGAGATATTTGTCTAGGCGGAATTTAAATGAATCAACGGTGCTGCAGTCTATAACGTCTCGGGGAAGCCCATTCCACAAGTTGACAACTCGATTGAAGAAGAAATTCTTAGATTCGTGCGAGTTAAAAGATTTACCAATAATTTTGCAACCGTTTCCCCGCGTGTAATTAGATTGGTTGATAGTGAAGTACTTACTACAGTTCATATTGTTGATGCCTTTGATGATTTTGAACACTTGAATTAAGTCACCTCTTAATCTGCGCTGGGTTAAAGGAAATAGATTTAATTCTCTAAGACGCTCTTCGTATGGTTTGTTCTTTAGGCTAGGTATCATTTTGGTAACTCTACGTTGAACTCGTTCTAGCTTGTTTATGTCTTTTTGGTAATAAGGGCACCAGCATTGAACGCAGTATTCCAGAAGAGGGCGGACTAAGGAATTGTAAAGGGTTAGGATAACGTCTTTGGATTTATGCTCAAATGACCTGCCTATAAAGCCAATTATTTTGTTTGCCTTCTTAACAACTTCTGAACATTGTTGACTCGGTTTTAGGTTACTCGATATTGTTACTCCCAGATCGGTTTCTCTGTTTACATTCTTAAGCTGAGTGCCATTCATCGAATAGTTTGCTTTCTCATTTAGGTATCCGATATGTAGTACTTTACATTTATCCGCATTGAAACTCATTTGCCAAATTTGGGCCCAATGTGACAATTTATCTAGATTGTGTTGCATATGGTCAACTTGATCTTTTGAGAGTAGGCTATTTGCAATTTTTGTATCGTCAGCAAATTTTGAGATTGTACAGGTGAGACCCTCATCTATGTCGTTGATGTAAATTAGAAAGAGAATTGGTCCTAGTACGGATCCCTGGGGTACCCCGCTACTTACATTGGTCCATTTAGATGCCTTACCGTTTATGACTACTCTTTGCTTTCTGTCGCTGAGCCAATTTTCTATCCATTTCAACACACCGTCTTGTATTCCATGCGCTTTTAGTTTTAGCAGTAAACGTTTGTGGGGAACTTTGTCAAAGGCCTTTTGAAAATCAAGGTATATAATATCTACAGCTTTACTCTCATCGTAGAGGTTGAGGATATCGTGGAAGAAGTCTAAGAGGTTTGTTAAACAAGAACGTTTTTTACGAAAGCCGTGTTGAGTATCTTTAAGTATGTTATTTTCCTCTAAGTGATTTACGAGTCTGTCTCTTATGACCGTTTCTAGCATTTTACATACAACTGAGGTTAAGCTAATTGGACGATAGTTACTGGGTAGGGATTTGCTGCCTTTTTTGAATATCGGTGTTACGTTGGCTATCTTCCACTGATCAGGCATAGTTCCAGACTGCAAGGATTTATTGAATAGTAATGTCAGTGGTTTGGAGAGCTCATCCTTAGCTTCCTTTAGAACTCTAGGCGAGATTGTATCAGGTCCAGGCATTTTATTTACCTTGAGTTTATCTAAACAATTCAATATTTCTCTCTCTGTAACGGTGATATTGCTTAGAACATCTGAATTATCAATCTGAATCGGCGATGGTGTAGGGATATCACTGAGGTCTTCTGTTGTAAAAACTGATGCAAAGAAGGTATTGAGGGCATTACTCATTTGTACTTCGTCTTTGGTGTATTCTCCATTTTCATCGACTAACGGTCCAACAGTTGAAGTAACTACTTTTTTCTTTCTGATATAACTATAGAATTCTTTCGGGTTTGTTTTACTTTGATTCGCAATATGTAACTCTAGGGTCTTTTTACTTTGCTTAATTAACTTTTTGGCTTTGCGTTGTAGCTCTACAAATTTCACCCGTTCTTCGTCATTTTGTGAGGATTTTAATCTATCATTAGCAAATTTTTTAGCAAGCAGGCAGTTTGAAATATCTTTATTCCACCATTTGGGCTTATTATTATGGCCTGGACGCCGTATTTTCGATGGTATGCAGTCTTGCACTGCTTTTAGGTAAGTGGTTTCGAATAACTTCCAAGATGTATTTATGTCGTTATTGTTAATTAAAAAGCTCCAGTCAGTTTCTTTAAACATAGCTCTAAGTTTATGAAAGTTTGCTTTCTTGAAATTAGGGACTTTTCGATGCTACTATTTGGTTCGTTACTAGTAAAGTTTAAAGTGAAAGTTATCGTACGATGGTCGCTGTTACTGAATTCATCACCAACATTCAAATTCTCTATTAATTCTTCTTTTGTTGCAAGTACAATGTCAATAACGTTATTACCACGGGTCGGTGTTCGAACAAATTGATAAAGCGAACTCTCTTGCAAGTTCGTATACAAGTCATGTCCGGAGTGTGAAGTAAGAGTATCGCCCCACTTGGTTACAGGTAAATTAAAGTCGCCAAAAAATACGGTATCTTGCGAGTTACTTACATCTGCAATTTGTTCATAAATTTCTTGGTCAGTTTGCACTGATTGAGCTGGAGGTCTGTATATTAATGCAAGTATTAGTTTTGTACCTTTATTATTCTTTATTAGCACAAAAGATGTGTCGACGTTCACAATTTGAGGTTTTGACAAGAGGGTCGGGTTAAGACTTTCTTTGATATAAAAAAAAACGCCACCTCCATTTTTATTTATTCGGCTTTTCTCAAACATTACATAACCGGGAAGTGAATACTCTGCTAAAAAGTCTCTATCTACTGTATTGAGCCAAGATCCTGTTATACCAATCACATCATAATTTTCAGTAAACACTAGTTCCTCTAAATCTGAAAATTTATTGCGTATGCTATGAGCGTTTGCATAGAAAACCTTTAAAGTTCCGGTTTTAGAACTCACAGAACGTTCTTTAATCAAATTTTTGGTTCTGATCGGATCTACATTTACATTCATGGCTGACATCGGTCCTCGGTCGTTATCCCTGGCGGTTTTGAATTTGGGTCGTGTTGGTGGAGCTTTATCCAAATTCGCGGTTCTTGACAGATTAGCATTTAATTCCTTCGCAGGTTGCCGCCCTCGCTGTCTTCGGTCCTCCTTCCTGGTTGTCCTGTGTACTGTGTACAGTAGTAATAGCCTGAACCTTAAAGTAGTGCCTGTGGAAGCTGCCTCATCTACAGTATGGGTTTATAATACCATGTTAATTGCAGTGCTGAGTAGTGCCTTGCCAGGTGTCCCTGCAACTGGCATGGTAGGCTGCTTCGGGGCCACTAGCTAGCACAGGGTACATAGCCCAAAATAATCCCTTCATATATATCCAATTTTTATCTAACATTAACTCCCCTTCCACCAGCAGGGAACACAGTGGTATCCGCCGAAGAGGGCCGACTTCGCCGCAAATCTCAAGGTCTCCTAAAAGAAGAAGAAGAGAAGTGGAGGAAGAAGTCTCAACAGGACGAGAGACGATGGTCAAAGGTGGAAGAGAGGAGGAGATCGAGAATGGAGGATAGGAGGAAATCGAGGCAGGAGGAGAGGAGACTGAGAAAGAAAAGTCGCATAGAGGAGGTCATTGCCGAAGGAGGATGTGCATTTGGCAAGCCTCTCGTGGTAAGTAGTAGGGAAGAGAGGAAGAATTACAAAGAGATATGTGGAATATTTAGCATTTCAAAGACCTTACAAGCTATTCCAGGCGAGATGAAAATTGCATATTGTACGATGCCCAAACTTAAAGCTAACACAGAAAACTATCATTATGTTCCACATCCCCACCCACAGATCTACATGGACGGCCCCTTTGGCGCGCCCTCCAGCCACATTTTCCGCGCCCAGCATGCCGTCCTGATCGCCACAGGTATCGGCGTGACCCCCTTTGCTTCCATCCTCCAGTCCATCATGCACAAATATTGGAAGGCCCGACATTCATGCCCCAAGTGCGCCCACTCGTGGACGTTCAACCTCCCGCACTCAGTCATGAACCTGCGAAAGGTGGGATGTTATTGGATTAAATGAATGGATCATATAAGTAATTATTTGAATGGATAAGTAGATGAGATGAGAGGATAAATGAATAACATATCAGTTATGTGTTGATAATGTTATTTCAAATTTCACTTCCTCACTCCTAGGAAAGGGTGACCTCTGTATGACAAAACAAAACATTTATAAAATAAATCTTTCCCATTCATATCATGTAATGTATGTCGTAAAAGGCGACAGCAGAGTAGGGGGTGAATGGGACTAGTTATCCTTGGCGAGGGAAAGCCCTGATTTAAAGCAAAATTGTTACTTTGTGCGCACACCAATAACAGGCAATAGCTACACCCACCAAGGTCACTCTGAATGAGGTTTATGATTTAGCTCTTTAACTCTTAGAAGATATGATTATGCATTTAGTTTCTGTTTTCTGGCTAGTGTTAGACGATTATATTCAGAATAGGAAGGGTATATGGAAGCCAGAGGTTTAATTGAGACCATCTTTACCCTTTTAAGTCCCACAGAACCTTCCTAAGCTGTATAAAATCGTCTACTCATAGCCAGAATAAACTGTCAAAAAGCGTCATGATCTTCTATGAGTAAATTAACTGAACTATGTCTTTGCTTTCCAGGTGGACTTCTTCTGGATCAACCGTGACCAGCGATCCTTCGAGTGGTTCGTGAATCTGCTGTCCCAATTGGAGATCGAGCAGGCGGAACAAGGCGGCATCCTGGACCGCTTCCTGGATATGCACATGTACATCACCTCGGCTCTCCAGAAAACTGATATGAAGGCGGTGGGGCTGCAACTTGCTCTAGATTTGTTGCACGAAAAGGTGAGAATGAACGTACAGTATTTCCTTACAAAGGTAATCAAGAGAATGCTTACCTAGGATAGTGTTTTTTAGATCTGTTTACGTTGGTTAATTTGTTTGTTGCAAGAGAAGACGATTGGGACTTACCACTCTCGAATATATATAGAATCAAACCTTATATTTTTGTTATAAGTAAAGTACTGTACCATAACCGCTGAGCCACGCCTCCCCTAAAGTATGTCTGTCTATCTGCAGGAAAAGCGAGATCTGATCACCGGACTGAAGACTCGGACCAATGCCGGTAGACCAAACTGGGACAAGGTAAGAAACAATTAGTTAAAATAGGACTTCAGAGGCTATCAACCCTTCTGGATCATTAAGCCAGCACACTGTAAGTCAAGAATAACATCAGGATTTGAGCCCTTTTTGGGAACTCCAGTCCCTTAAAGAAACCGCTTGTATTACTTGGCATTCATATTTTTGGAAGTCGTACATTTGGCAGTGATTTTCATCCCTCTTTCTTCATCCCTTACACTTTTAATTCACGAATCAATATATAGAGGAACTGTATACCTAAATTTTTATTTCTTCTAAATGTGCTAAGTGACCCTTTAGGTCACCTTAACTTTAAGACTGGCTTTGTTAAACCAGGCCCACAAGGTAAAATCACTACTTATTTTCTCTAGTCAACCTATGCATATACATAACTCTCCTTATTCCGTTCAAGGTGTTCAAGCAACTGACGAACCAGCAGAAGGGTAAGATCACCGTGTTCTACTGCGGGCCACCAGCGCTTGGTCGAACACTCCGCTACAAGTGTGATGAGTACGGCTTCGACTTCCGCAAGGAGATCTTCTAGGCCCTCCAGTTGTGTTTATGGTTAAGAGTGGAAAATAAGAGTGTGAGTTCGACTTCCACAAGGAGATATTGTTTTAGGCTTTCCATTGTTTTTAACCCATGAACTGCTAGAATCTGTGCATAATAAAAGGTCAAGTTGAGAGAGGGAGGGGGGATTGGGTATAAAGGGAGGGGGAGAGTGGAGGATGTGGTATGGAGAGATACCACTGCTTTCTGTGTCACCCAATTTTGAGACATTTCCCAGCTCTGGCACGGTACTGGAAGGGTTGTTTTTACACATGTTTATATACCGTGCTTCCGTAAGGACCGTCGCAGTCCCTGGGTTAATGGGTGGTTCAAGAAAAAGGAGGCGTTAGGAAAGGAAGAAGTATTAGGTTCGAATTCCCCAAGTGGATTCTCTAGGTCTTCTATAGTTTTATCTTAGTAGGAGGGTTAAAGGAAAATAAATAGGTTAGAAGTTGGTTTAGAAAAAACACCCCCTTAAAGGGTTTTTATTTTTGTAAGTATGATTATTATATATAAGAGAACGAATTTAAGAATGAAAGAAAGTGTGAGTTCGAATCCTGGAAAGAGAATATTTAGGCTTTTACCATTTGTCGATTTTAAATTATTTCATAATTATATCAGGTGGCTATGTTCACCATGTTTTACTTGCTGCAGGAAATAGCTACCACCATATAGGCCTACTGTCAGAAATATCAAACGTTGAATTTGATAGATGTATAACCCTCATAAATACCCTTACTCATATTATGTAGTGTGCTTGAAATTCCCTGCCATACTCCACACTACTGATACCTTTATATCCGCTTATATATCAAAAAGAAAAACTTGCAAAACAAACAAGCCATACCCAGAATCCGCACAATATAAACACAAACAAACTTATAAAAATCACGTATTGAAAACTTAGCAAAACTATATTGTGAAATAAAAAAAACATTTAAAATAATCATATTCTAAACAGGCTTTTCCTTCCACCACTTTTGCAGCAAATCTGTAAGGTTTATTCACTTTCTATTACGAGAATTACCAAACATTTCAAATCATGCCTTATATGCTGCAATAATCATGTAGGCCTACATTTTAACTGGAGTTGTTGTTGTTGTTGTTGTTGTTGTTCCCTAAGCTGCCTGGCCGAACAGCCCCGAGTCCCTGAGAAAGGCCATGGCCACGATCGGGCTTTCCCACAGAGCTCTCATTGAGTGTAAATTGTGTTGTTGGCGTAAGTAGTTGTGTGAAATGCAGTCTTCTATGATGTGTTCAATGGTATGGGGTGCTGTGCTACATCCCGGGCAGGCGTCGAGAACGGAGTCATCCAGTCTCTTCTGATAGCTCAGGAGAGCTGGATGGTGTCCGCATCTCAGCCTGGCCAGGTGGACTGTCCTCGCGAGGAAGGGAGGATTCGGAAGGATGGATTTCGGGAGGTCGTGCATGCAGCTGCGTGTTGTCTGTGAGTGAGTGGATGGATCGGTGAGAGATATGAGTATGATGTGCTTCTGGAAGTTGGTTCGGGGTGGGCAGGGAGGGAGAGAGGACAATAATTGTGTGTGATACCGTGTGCTGGGTGTTGTTTTGATATTTCTTGGTGTCTGTGGGTGTGCTGCCATGTAGCCTAGTGGGTGGTCCCGGTTCGTGGAGGCTGCTGCCAGGAATTGAGTGCCTCTCATGTCCAGATAAGATGGTCTTTGACTTTGAGGATTTCGGTTTCTTGATGCAGGTGATCTGCGGGTGCAGCAGCTGTGCAGCCTGTAATGATCTTCAGGGCCCCATTTTGAACAGTCTGCAAGGTCCCATGATGTGCCTCAGCCAGGCCAGAAGCCCAGGCTGGGCTTGCGCACTCCATCACTGATCCAATGCATTGTCCATACACTGTGGTGGTAGTTTCCCCGTTGTGTCCAAATTTTGTGTGAGCAAGTGACCTGAGGGCGTTAAGTCTGGGTGTCAGTTTCTTTTTAATGTTTGTGGTGTGCTGTTTGAATGTCATATGAGTATCATATGTTACTCCTAGGATTTTGGGTGTGTGTGTATGTGTTAGGGGTGTGTTGTTTATGGTGAGTTGAGGGATGTATTCGTGTTCTCCTGTCCAACTTGTGAGCAGGGTTGCGGTGGATTTGGCTGGGGCTAGATTAAGTCTGTTTGTAGTGCACCAGCCATGTAGTGTGTTGAGATAGGGTTGAAGGAGATCTGTTGCTCTTTTTGGGTCATGGTGTGTGCATGTGAGTGTTATGTCATCTGGAGTTCTTGGCTAAAGTATTTAAGATCTCTTACCAATTACTAGAATGTAAAATATTAATAAATAAGCTCTTACTATCTTGTTTCAAGAATTATTCAGGGTTATAATCACTAGATTTCTCTTCAGAACTTTATTTTTATAGTATTCCTTCTGATATATTTTATTGATCGCAACAAATTGTATAGTTCAAATTATAAGCTGATAATTTCAATAACTTGTTACCCCAATGAAATGCATTGTTTCATTTAATAATATGTTACTATCAGTTCGTACAAGAAACTAACCAAAGTTTCAACTTAAATATCTTTTTAGCCATTATAGGCCTACATGGCATTAACTCTTAAAGTTACTTTGGCTTTACCATACTCGTATAAAGTTAGTGTTTAAGACTTCTTTTAGATGACAGGAATATATGACATCTAAATATTTAAGTCCATTCTTAATTACCTCCATTTGAAATCAACAACGATGCTGGTTCTTACAGTTAGGCTTATAAATTTAACAATTCTATAGAACATTTGATTAATTCATAATTTCAAACCTGCTCTCTGTAATTTCTAGATGCTTGCTTGAAATCCAGCTGTTGTTATTACTAATTTAAATTATTCCAAAAATAGCAGTTTCTGTATTTTACTTACTATTTAGGATTACCATGGAGGATAAAACTAGTTGTGATAAAAGTTGTGATTACTGGAAACAAATATATATACAGTATATATTTAGTATATTTTATGCATTTCCATTACCGATATATTTTGTTATGTATGAAACCACATAAAGAATTGTACAGTTTTATTTATTCGAAATGATATTATATGTAATCTGCTTCTATAGACTTTTAGTAAAATATAATACCATAACCCTTATAGATGACTTAAGGGGAGGCAGTTGGTTTTTCGAGTCCTCCCCCTCCCTCATGTTTAGCCCTATTAGTTATGAGATTTCAAGACATTCGCCTCATTTCTTTGCCAATATTAAGACCTTTCGTGCCAAGTGTCGATTTTTTTCCTGGCGAGCGATAGCGAGCCTGTATTTGAAAAGGAATCAGCCTTCGGCCGGGACAATTTTTCGAAAAATGTACAACTTTATATCGAAGGGGGGTCTTGTGGGTGTTTTTTAAAAGTTTGATAGAGGTTTAGAGAGCAAACTAAACCCCCTCCTTAAACCATTGAGCCGAACCAGTAAATTATGCTGCACAATACCGTCTGGGCTCCCTTAATTAACCCATTCAGTGTACAGGGGGGGGGGGGGGGTCATTCTGCTTTGATTCTGGATAACATTAGATGATTTTATGACGCTTAGGAAGGATGTTTGGGGAATCGAGGAGGTAAAAATTATCTGGGTTCACCGGTCGACTCACACAGGTCCTTCCCAAACCTAATAAAATCCTCTAAAGCTGGTGTCACACGAGCGCTTTTTCCGGCAATTTTCGATGAGCAATTTTGTTTTCTTTTTTCTTGAGGCACTTTCACATTGGCATCGGAAACCAGACTGAAGGTAGATTATACCAAGTCGCTGATTTCTGATACAACTGAAAATGTGAAGACGTCAGAGTACAATTGCTCGTAAACATTGACGGGAAAAGAGCTCATGTGACACCGTGTAATGATAGCCAAAATAATAATTAACAAAAAAAAAAAATAATAATAATAATAATAAAAATAAAAATAATAATAAAGAAGTCATTGTATATTGAAAGGTTAACACTCATTTTGTAATATATGTCGAGTCCTGTATTTCGCCAGACCATTATCAGTATTATTTGTATCTTGCTTGCTTTAGATTTTGTATTTTTTATATATTGTATTGTTCATATTCTTACGCCATTATACCTCTAGCTGTCGATCTATTTCCATATCCACATATCTATCTATATTGATACATAAACTATACCATATTGCTTTCATATTCATCAGGGTACTATACATTTCATTAGTATTAAACACATACAGTAATAATATACCATACCCTAAGCAACCACACCCTATGTAGATACTGTAATACCCAGTGCAATTACCTGTAACCTCTTCTGTATGCCAGTTACATTTAAACGACTATACGAAACTTAGTAAAGATATAGGGTAACTAAAAGGATAAATCGAGATATTCTATAGCCTTTTAATTGGTAGACATCTTTCCTAAGTTGAATACAATCGTCTAATAGTAGCCAGAATAACTTTAAAAGGACGGCACGGTACAGAAGAGGTTAACAGGCCATAACGGAGTTGGTAGAGCACTGGCTTGGAAACCATGAGGTCGAGGGTTCGAGGCTCGGGTCAGCCAGTGTGCGTTATTGGCAGACGGCAGTGCCGTTGGTGGACGGTAGGTGCCGTTGTAAAGGCTTATCCCTCAATACCTTCACCTGTCCTGACCTGACCTGAGTGCTGTTGGTGGACAGTAGAGATCCTATAGTTATAAAGTTACTATAGGATCTCTAGTGGATGGTACGGTCTAGTAATCTCTAGTGGATGGTACGGTCTAGTAATCTGTACCAACTGTCCACTGAAGTCCCTGCAGCATAAGGGCACCCACCCCAGCCCTGCTCTCAAGGGGCCCCACCTCGGTTTTTCCTCTCTCTCTCTCTCCCTCCCTCTCTCAGTTGTATCCATTCGGCGCTATTCAGCCTACTGTGTTTAGACTTTTATCCCCATCCAGGTGTCGATTTGTTCCTGGCAAGCGGTAGAGAGCCAGCATATTATTTAAAATGTTAATGACAGCAGGCTAAATTTGTACATTTTTCGATAGAAAAATGTCTCCAGCGAAGCCGGATATCTCCATATAATGCTGGCTCGCTATCGGTCGCCAGGAAGATACCGACACCTGGATGGGGATAAACATTTTAAAACAGTAGGCTGAATGGAGCTGAATGGATACAAGCCAGAGAAAGAGAGAAATTTAAAAGGAGATAAAAAAGGCAGGTGACCCCCCTTAAGCAGGGAGTGTTTGGTGGTAAACAACAAACCTTACAACAACAACACCTTACATAATCATGAGTAAAATATTAGAGATATTAGTGGGACATTTCTGTTCATCAATAACCCGTTAATGTTGTGGTGCGCGGTAATAAGGCGACTAACTGATGATAACACAGGGGCTTATCCTTTTTTAGATTTAATGTATAGCTTATTTGTATAAAGAATATGTAATATGCTATCTTATGTAGATATTCCCTAGATAGATATTTTCCTATAATGTAACTCTGTATTTAAACATGATTTATTATAGGTATATACTCAATGGTTTATCTTTTGTAGATAAATATTGAATAGTTTTCTTCATATATTATCATGTAGCTACGCGAACATTTATCAAGAACGTGCTCCTCCTGAAATGGAGTTTCTGTTCATTATGTCTAATCTTTGAAGTTATTTTGTTGTTTTACATTATAATGGAAACTTTAATCACCCTCTTCATACCATCTTTAAACCCATATATTTTACCAGTATCTGTGGCTTTGTATTATTCATAGAAACTGCTTTAATTGTCTTGTAGTGTTAGGTTAAGATACAGCAGCGAGTTTTATAGATACAGGAGCGACTTTGTATCCTTTGTGTGTTATAATATCTTGTAGTGGGGGATCTGAGAGCATTGGACAGTAATCAAGGAGGATTTGCTTACTTTGAAATTACTACTGTATGTGCAATGTTTTTAGCAATTTTATATAAAGACTAAAAATTATATATTTAAGTGTTTGTCTATCCTTCAAAGCCACTCCAACAGTTTCCTCTCTTTCCAACACCCCTTCTCCCCTCTCAACACACACCTCGACGACGTATACAGACTAATTACACACACATAACAAAGCCACTCCAAGCTTCCACTCTCTCCAACACCCCTTCTCCCCCCTCTCCACCCTTCAGAAAATAGGAAAGTAGAAAGTAGCTACAAGGTGCCGTTGTAAAGGCTTCAATACGTTCACCTGACCTGACCTAGCTGACCCTATTGAATTACTCCAGCCCTCTTCTTTCATTCTATCTATCAATTTATCTATTTTATCTATCTATTTATCTAGCTATTGCCACTAAGTCATATACCTCTATCTTAACCCTATGAGGATTATGACACATTTTGACAGTGTATTCTGGCTATTATTAGACGATTTTATACAGCTTAGGAAGGATATGTGGGAACTAAAGGGGTAAAGACTATCCCCATTAATCCTTTGACTTCCACTGACCCTTCCTAATCTAAAGACTATCGTCTAATAATAGCCGCAGAGCAGAAAAGAACGGCGTTATCGGATCTTGGAAGGGTTAA
The DNA here is from genome assembly GCA_032716605.1 of Paralithodes platypus. Classification (NCBI taxonomy): domain Eukaryota; kingdom Metazoa; phylum Arthropoda; class Malacostraca; order Decapoda; family Lithodidae; genus Paralithodes; species Paralithodes platypus. Next base: position 50,252,526 of record CM064508.1, on the reverse strand, counting down.
GGGGGATGTGCGATGCTTTTTTTTTTTTTTTTTTTTTTTTTTTTTTTTTTTTTTGCTCATTACTTATCTTTGTATTAATATCTTTAGTTTCCTCACTAGACCTCCATCAACCTTAAAACAACACCCTCAAGACCCCCATTCAAGATAAATTTGTAAATTTTTCGGTAGAAAAATTTCCCGGCCGAAGGCTCTTAAAAATTACAGGTCCGCTATCGTTCGCCAGGGATAAATTGGCACTGGTATGGCAAGAAAGGTCTAAATATTGACAAAGAATGGGTCAAAAAGTCTTAAAATCGCCAAACTATTGGGCCTAACATCTTAAAATCTGAAAACTAATGGGTCTAAGTATAAGGGAGAAAGGAGTCCAGAAAACCCCTTAACTCGACATCCTTCCATCTCCTCCTCGGTCTGCATCGTCCTCTCTGTTCTTCCACCTCACTCTCTTTAGACGGTGACACACGAACGCCTTTTCCGGCAACTTTTACGGGCAATTACAGTGTGGTGGCTTCAGGATTTACAGCAAGTTTTATTATAATTCAGCTACCTATAGTCTGTTTCTTCGTAAATTGCAAAGTTTTCCATCAAGATTTCTAAGTTATTTTGAAGATTATTAGGTGAAATATGGTGCAAATTATACAAACTTGGTGTTAATATGATGCAGAGACATACTGTAGTAGTTTCATATTGTTCACCAAGTATCACGAAATTAGCTGTCAAGGGATTCAATTTATCGTCAGCTGAAAAGAAACAGGATAGTTTCCGAATTTTCCGATCCCAATGCGAATGAGCCTCAAAATAGTATGAGAGAAAACCTTGTTCGTCGAAAATTGCCGGAAAAAATTTCTTGTGTAACACTGGCTTTTCTCTTTTAACCATTCTCTCACTCAATACAGTATAATTAAAACAAGTTGTGAAAATGAAATACGAATGTTGAGTGGACTGTACGCTCAAAATCAATATAGCTCGTTGAAAATCCTACTAAAAAACAGTGTCATTTTAAATATACTGTCGACTGACTGGGGACAGAGGTGCATGGGGGCGGTTCGTTCGTGGCCACCCCTTCGGGGATCACGGTGTCAGGCAATAGATAGATAGATAGATAGATCTATTCTTGTTTTAGTCTACACATGTTATTATACCCTGTTCATTATAGATAGGGCAGTAATATTGACCGCAATCTCTATACCTCATAAACGACTAGAGTAATCGAGCTATTATTTTTACCATTTAGGAAGGGTCAACCAAGGAATATGTGTGGAAATTTACAGCCCGTTAATGTAACATTTCATTATTGCATTACCTAATTACTCTTACATAACTATAGTCACCTCGGCCAGGGCCTCACCACTCACCACTAAGAACCCTTTTAACCTTTTTACCTAAACTTTGACCTAGCCTACTAAGCAATTTGCACCAAAATACTAGACTCTATATATCAATTACTTTACGAGCTGAGTCATCATAATACTAACCACGCCTCCTCTCATAGCCTATTCATTAGTTGTTTTCATGTTTACACTATCCTGCTATTGGTCACCTCTGCATACATTAACCAATGACTGTCCTCCAACCCTATATGGGGTGTGGCACTGCCGCACTGGTTGGTAGGTGGCCAAGATTGAGGACGAGATTTCAGACTTGGAGATACCATCAACAATAATCCAAGGTTGGCTCTGCGACATTTACCTAGACAAGTTACAATACAATCTTGTTATATTCCTACTATGTCGATTCCTGTGTTACTTGAAGAATAAAGTGGTCATCTCTACAAGTGCTTTTAACTGTAACCCATGCATTCAACCCTGGGGAAGCGCTCTTCGCCCCGTTGTTGCAGCAAATCACGAATCTGCTGATTATAGAACGGGAATAGTTAGACCAGCGCCTAAATCAGACCACGAACGAAGGTGGGGACGTGGGCCAGCGATTGGACCAGACGGAAGCCAGATTACAGGGAAGTGTGGAGGCCATCATGACCGAGAAAGTGGGCGCCTTGCAGACCAAAGTAGAGGAAGGGCTAGAACGCATGGCGGATGAGATCACCGGCTTGGAGACCCGAATGGCGACGAAGATCGAGCAAGCCGAAGCCAAGATGGAGGCAATGCAGACGGACATAACCAACCAGCTCTCCCGCCTTGCAACTGACGAAGGGCTGATACAATTGAAATTGAAGCTGTCCACGGCCTTCATCTCCACGGTTGCCCAGGTCTCCGCAGCTATAGAGGGCCTGTTGACCGTGGCCAAGATGGAGGAACTGCTGGCGGCCAAGTTAGGGATGGTGGGAGAGGTATGCAACAGATGCGGAAAGGAGACGTTGGTGCAGGTGTCAGCGGCTGTGTTGGACTTACAAGAGAGCCTACCCCTTCTCACCCAGCACCTGGAAAATACTGTCAGCAATTGTAGTCAGGTTAGTGGACGGCTTGATATTCCTTCTTAACTACCATAAATGTCTTTTATTATTAACTATCCAAAGTACCTGTAGCATGTGCAGGATAAAGAGAATACATTATAGCTTTAATAGAGTCCCTTGCTAAATAGAGTCCTCCTCATATGTAGGTCTTTGGAATCACTGGCCAGGAGGTATCTAGGCTGGAGGCCGACTCGACAAGGGGTGTATAAGGCTGACACTACTCTTAATTAACTCGTAATTGCAATAGACATGTTTCTGACCAGTCCGCCAGTGCAAAAGATTTAGCTTCATTTCGGATTTGTTATATTTACCATATTAAGCAATATTACTGCACCATATGCACATATTATACTTGTACAGTATAATGAACATGTGAACTTTGAAGAAGCAGAAAATAGGTGCAAAGAGCAAATATCTAGTGAAAACCTGTATTATTGTGATGAGAGGAAAACAAGTGCATATGAGGCAGATCGACATAGATGTGTTTTCTCTGAACTCTCTAGAGACACTGACGGCTCCAGATGTTTTCTCACGCATGTATGAGGGAGGGGGAGTTAGGGGAGATGTAGAGGAGGGTGACTAAACTATTAATTTTGAGGCGGGAGTAGAAAAAAGGAGGAGGGGGAAGTTGAGGTCGAAAGGGGGGTGAGGAGAGGGAGGGGAGGGGTGAAGCACAGGTAAGGGGAAGAGAGGAGGTGGTGGTGGTAAGGAGACATTCCACCTAATCACATATTGCTTCTATTGTGTTTTTGTATTTATTGTATTTTTTTTTTTTAAGGTGTCATCTCCTGAAAGGGACGTTGCATTCGCCCAGTAAAACATACTATGGTCCATCCATAATAGGTAGGCCAGAAGTCATAAGCCCTAACCTCTGTATCTCAAAGAGGGCTAGAGCAAATGGGCTGTAAATTTCTACACCTATTCCCTGATTGACTCTTCCCAAATGGTAAAAATATTAGCTCAATAACTCTAGTTATTATCTAGATTTTGGACTACCTATAATTAACAGGGAGAGAGAGAGAGGGAGAGGGGGAGAAGGAGAGGGATGGAGAGGGGGGGGGAATGGAAGGGGAAATCTTACATCATTGCTCCCCTTCCCATATTCCTCCCCCCCCCCCCTCTCTCTCTCTCTCTCTCTCTCTCTCTCTCTCTCTCTCTCTCTCTCTCTTCCCCCCCCCCCACACACACCCACTTAGGACCTATTCTGGCACCTCTTAGTATGCATGCCAAGTATGGGCTCTCCATCTTGAAAACTGATTGAATAGTTCGTGAGCTAACAGACAGACAGAACATACCCTTTGTATAGTAGATACCCATCTGCATTGATTTTTGGATAGAAATTAGAGCATATTGATATAATACTCCCTATACCGTTTTCCGTTACCCATCAGGGAGAGCGCGTGGAGTGTAAGCGACGTCAACATAGCCGCCTCAGTCCCGCGCTATTAGCCTTACAAGCAGGTACATTAATGGAGACATAATAAGGATGTATTATGTTTATTGTCATATTAGGTCATATTACGGTTACTGTATGTTATCGGCATTATCTAATGAATGTATTCTGTTGTTTCAGTTGTCAGCATTGTCTTTATGGAATAAACCTGATGAGCATGACAAATGGTTTCAATACCTATTTATGCTGACAACTGCTCGGCCCTGGCTGTGAAACCTACCACCTAACCCAGCTGTATCTACTGCTCTACGCGGCTACAAGCAACCATGCCTGCCGTCAGATACCCTGTGACTGGCTGCGAGTTTACCACAGACGACCTGGATGCAGCAATCGTGGTACAACTCCTCCAGATGCACTCCACAGCAGAACACAGCACCTCACAAACGGTCAAGGTAGAGAAAGTCAAGAGGCCCACAATATCATCAGGCGGATCATGTGAGGAATGGTCTTACTTTTTAACTCGATGGAAGGAGTATGTCTCTGCTACAAAAATCAAAGGACAGGAAATGATCATACAGCTACTAGAATGCTGTGATGATAGCCTACGCAGAGACCTAACCAGATCCGCTGTCACGAGTCTGGCAGGGGCAACAGAGGAGTCTGTGCTCAGAGCTATGAAAAAACTCGCTGTCCGAGAAGAAAATACGATGGTGGCTAGATTTACATTACATAACATGACACAAGATCACGATGAACCAATACGTACCTTCGGAGCTCGTATCAAAGGTCAGGCCAATGTGTGTAAGTTCATGCTACAGTGCCAGAATTGTAATACTGATGTTCTTTACACTGATGAGATCTTGCGAGATGTGTTAGCCAGAGGTGTGAATGACAGTAAGATACAGCTTGACCTATTGGGGAACTCTAACCAGGAAATGCCCCTTGAGGAGATGTTCAAATTCATTGAGGCTAAAGAAGCTGGCAAGCGCTCTGCTATCACACTTACTCACTCACAAGGTGCAGCCGCCACTCACAGTTCTTATAAAAGGAATAAAATGCAAGTTACTGCTGCCCCACTCACACGGGAAGGCAGTCTAGACACAAATTCACCAGGCGACTGTTCCCACTGTGGTAGGAAAGGTCATGGCAAAAAAGCTTCACCCCACGTAAGGAAAAAGATGTGCCGGGCATTTTATCAAACCTGTCGCAGGTGTAACAAGCTACATCACTTTGCAGTTATGTGTCGCGGTATGTCCAGCGGCTCCAATGTAGCTTCCGCGGATGAAGAAGGAAGCGTTTTCCAGACCCTCTGCAGCATCCCATCCACCATCTCTGAAGACACGGGACAACCCCAAGGTACCAGTAGCACCCTTATCTCCAATGTCAGCCAGGACGGCAAACAAGCGATCGGTCGTCCATTGACACTGGGCCATCACCTGTATAACCGGATTTCGGACTGCTGGGGACGACAAGCATCACGTGCACAACCAATCATCAAGTTATCCGTGTCTGCAGTAGAAGCGGACTACAGAGATCTGGGATTTCCATTGAAGGCCACCACACATACCAGGAACCTCCCAGTAATGGCTGACACGGGCTGCCAATGCTGTCTTGCCAGCATGGTGATGATTCGTCGCCTTGGCCTCTACAAAAAGGACCTCATCCCAGTCTCCATGAGAATGCATGCAGCTAACAACGAAGGTATAAACATCCTTGGCGCAGCAATCCTCCGCTTCGCTGGAACGGACCGACAAGGGAAACCAATAGACACTTGACAGGTGGTCTACATCACGGATGATTCCGACAGGATTTTCCTCAGCCGCGAAGCATGTGTAGCCCTTGGCATGATCACAAACAACTTCCCGACAGTAGGGGAAGCCATGTCATCCACCCTATCCCAAACTGCGGATTCATCCACAAAAGGATCACTACCATGCTCTTGCCCACGCCGTCAGTTACCGCCACCAATGCCAGACACACTGCCCTTTCCACCCACAGCTGATAATGTTCCCAAACTAAAGCAGTGGATGATTAACTACTACAGTAGCAGCACATTCAACACATGTGAACACCAACCACTAAAGATGATGAACGGTCCACCCATGAAATTGATGGTCAATCCAGACGCAGAGCCTACCGCATGCCACAAAGCAATCCCAGTCCCCATTCACTGGCGTGAGAAAGTCAAAGCTGGCCTAGACCAAGACGTAAGGCTTGGCGTCATCGAACCAGTCCCCATTGGCGACCCTGTTACTTGGTGTCATCGCATGATTGTATGTGCAAAGAAAAATGGTGAACCAAGATGCACAGTGGATTTTCAGGCTCTTAATGCCCATGCAAAAAGGGAAACTCATCATACCCAAAGCCCATTCCACCAAGCCCGTTCAGTGCCAGCGCAAAAGAAGAAATCAGTGCTTGATGCCTGGAATGGGTATCATAGTGTCCCTCTACATGTGGATGACCGACACTACACAACATTTATCACACCTTGGGGACGTTATCGCTACTGTGTTGCACCACAAGGATACATTGTATCAGGCGATGGCTATAGCCGACGCTATGACCAAATAATCGCAGACTCCACGTTATCATACACTACATACACTAAGTGCATAGATGATACTCTAATCTGGTCGGATACCATCGAAAGCAGTTTCTTCCAAGTTACAGAATGGCTCAACATGTGCGGTCACCATGGCGTCACACTTAACCCAGAGAAATTCGTGTTTGCACAAGACACTGTTGAGTTTGCAGGGTTCGAAATTACACATGACACAGTTCAACCCTGCGGTGCATACCTACAAGCTATACAAGAGTTCCCTACGCCCTGCAACATTACTGACGTACGTGCCTGGTTTGGTGTGGTGAATCAGGTCAGCTATGCATTTAGTATGGCAGATAGAATGTTGCCGTTTCATGAACTACTGAAACCCTCAACACCCTTCCAATGGGATGAAGACCTGGATACGCTGTTTGAGGAGTCGAAAGCCGCCATCGTGAGTGACATCAAGGAGGGCGTGAGGATTTTTGACAAGAACAAACCAACTTGTCTGGCAACGGACTGGTCCAAAGCAGGAATCGGATTTTGGCTCTTCCAGAAACACTGCCACTGCCCAGGGCAAGAGCCTTTCTGCTGCAAAAGTGGCTGGAGAACCACCCTCATTGGCAGCCGCTTCACCCACCCCGCAGAATCCAGATATGCACCAATAGAGGGGGAAGCCCTGGCTGTCGCAGATGCCCTGGACAAAGCTCGATTTTTCGTACTGGGCTGCGAGAAGCTAACCATTGCAGTTGACCACAAACCCTTGCTAAAAGTTTTTGGTGATCGATCTCTAGAGGACATTCCCAACGCACGCCTCCGTAACCTTAAAGAAAAAACGTTGAGGTACAGGTTCCGGATGTTCCACATCCCTGGGGTAAAAAATAAACTAGCAGATTCAGTGTCAAGACACCCCAGTGGTCCTCAGGTGCCGGACAAATTGCAACTCGGTGACGACATTGCATCCATCGAAGTCACCTCACCAATGATTGAACCTTCATTCCTAGCCGGCATACGGGCAGTGGGCACCAGTTATAATAGTGATATTGATGATGGCCTCCACCAGACAGCAGTCCTTGCCTTACAGTGTGTGGCTATCACATGGGAGAAAGTCCGTGAAGCAACTGCAAGTGATGAAACCATGAATGAGCTTTTACAACTGATTGAGCAAGGCTTTCCCCCCTTCCGCCATGAGCTACCAGTAACCCTGCATGAATACCACCAGTTTCGTAATGACCTGTACACGGTGGATGGTGTTGTTATCTACAAGGAACGAGTCGTCATACCCCCTCGCCTGCGCAACACAGTACTCCAGACTCTACACTCTGCCCACCAAGGAGTCACATCAATGATGTCAAGGGCAGAATCATCCGTCTTCTGGCCAGGTATCACCCCTGCCATCAAAGATGTCCGTGCGAAATGCAACCATTGCAACAGAATGTCACCTTCCCAGCCAAGTGCACCCCCGATGCCAACCACTACTCCTCTGTATCCCTTCCAGTGCATATGTGCTGACTACTTCCAATACAATGGACGCAGCTACCTTATCATCGTTGACCGCTATTCGAACTGGCCCATAATCGAAGCTACAGGTGGCCACGAGGGGCTAATCAACTGCCTGCGACATACTTTTATGACCTTTGGAATTCCAGATGAGTTGGCAAGCGATGGAGGACCTGAGTTCACTGCAGCATCTACGAAGGCATTCCTACTAAACTGGGGTGTCCACCATCGCCTCAGTTTCGTTGCCTTTCCCCACTCCAATTGCAGGGCAGAAGGGGGCGTAAAAACTGTCAAGCGTCTTATCACTAGCAATATGGGAACACGTGGTGAACTGGACACAGATGCCTTGCAGCGTGCCATCCTGCAATACCGCAACATCCCGGACCCTGAGACGAAGATATCGCCCGCTATGTGCATCTTTGGTCGGCCAATAAAGGACTTTATCCCCATATTGCCTGGGCGATACAGACCTCACCCCACTTGGCGAGAGACAATGGAACAAAGGGAAGAGGCACTCAGAAATCGGCATATGAAAATGGCTGAGAGATGGACCGAGCACACCAAACGCCTACCCCCTCTCAAAGTTGGTAATCATGTACGTATACAGAATCAGACAGGCCCACACCCAAACCGATGGGACAAGACAGGGGTTGTGGTTGAAGTATGACAGTTCGACCAATACGTTGTTCGTGTGGATGGCTCAGGACGCGTTACACTCAGAAACAGGAATTCCTTCGCCTATATGAACCAGTGGTCCCACCAAGACAGCGACTACGGAAGATTGAAGAGGACATACGTCTTGTGTCACCCCGCCCCGGGTCATCACCGTCAACTATCACCGGTCCACACAGCACTCCGACGAGCAGGATCAATCAGACTCTACAGCTCCCACCAGCAGCAGTGGTGACTCCCTCTCCGCAGCCTTATACGGGTCGCCCTCCAACAATAGCTGTGCCCCTTGGCAACACCCAACCTACAGAACAGCAGCAAAACACACCGCTAACCCCCAGCGACGCTGCTCCAACTGCTTATCAAACCCCGTCACAGGAAGCACCCAGGATGGTAGATGTAGATGACCATACTCAGCAGCAATCATCGACCCCAGCCAAGCCCCAGAGAACCCGCCGTCCCCCCACATGGAATAAGGATTATATCATGTGAACTTGTAACTCTTTGTCAGTCTTTATTCAGGGCCTAAAAACTTGGGGGAGGTAGAGCATATTGATATAATACTCCCTATACCGTTTTCCGTTACCCATCAGGGAGAGCGCGTGGAGTTTAAGCGACGTCAACATAGCCGCCTCAGTCCCGCGCTATTAGCCTTACAAGCAGGTACATTAATGGCATAATAAGGATGTATTATGTTTATTGTCATATTAGGTCATATTACGGTTACTGTATGTTATCGGCATTATCTAATGAATGTATTCTGTTGTTTCAGTTGTCAGCATTGTTTTTATGGAATAAACCTGATGAGCATGACAAATGGTTTCAATACCTATTTAGAAATTGTATAGAAAATTATATTCACAAAATTAATTTCCAGAGATATACTTCCATGAGTGAACAATAAGAGTCCCTAACCAAAGAGAGTCCTCCCCATATGCAGAGCTGTGAAACCATTGGACGGGAGGTATCAAGGCTGGGGGACGAGGGGTGCCAGGTCGCCGCTACCCTTAATGAGAGCGTTACCCGGATGGAGTTGGACATAACCGAGATCCACACCTCAGTCGGTCATATCCTCAACTTTACCAACCAGGCTGATCCGGAACAAGCAGCAGTTGACACCACCACCACCACCACTCCACCACCGGAACTAGAACAAGGTGGAGTTACAGGCATTTACCAAAAGAACTTTAACCCTTTCTGTACCGGCGACGTTTTTTAGATTTTATTCTTGCTATATTTAGACGGTTTTGTGCAGTTTTAGGTGGATCTGTGGTAGTAAAAAAGGGTTAAGTGAGATAGTTTGAAGCCTGTTAATTGCTGGAGGCCCTTTTTAACTGGATAAAATCGTCTACATAGAGCTAGAGCAAAACTGAAAAGATGTCGCAGGTACAGAAGGGGTTAAGTGGAAGAGTTTTGTTAATTTATTTATATATTTATAGTTTTCTAAATTTAGTTTAATTTTAATTTTATTTTAGTTTGCTCTAAAGATCTCCATCAAGCTTAAAAAAATATCTTAATGACCCCCCTTCGAGACAATTGTGCATATTGGCCAGGACATTATTCTATCAAAATTTTTACAAATTTATCTTGAAGGGGGTCTGGGTTGGCATTATTTTAGTGATCAGGAAGTCTGGAAAGACGCTTTTGTTTGCCCAGGGGACACACTTAAATTCATTGCTCGAAAATAGCAAGAACAAGCGAAATCATCAATAATAATCTAGCACAATAACCCACTGGAGGTAGGTCAGATAGTGTTAACCCGTACAATCCGAGTGACCGAGTGACGGCAGAGAGACGTCAGTAGATAAATCACTCCCCAGTCCCAGCGACGGCTGCAAGCCGTCAGTAATATACGGTCCTTGTAACTGCCAGTATCAGGCATTGCCTGGTACCACGACGTTTCAGCACTTCTCTAAGACCTTGGCAACACTTCTCAGCCTATATCCAAGCTCCCACAGGCTAGGAGAGGCAGTAATCCTCCATCTTTTGAGGTGGGAGGTTGTTATATCTTGCCTCTGAAGCCATTTTGGCCACATTGCTTGGGACTGGGGGGTACATTTATGGAAGTACCCTATGGTACAGTAGGGTTTTGTTTTCTCTCTCTCTCCCTCTTTCTCTGGGTTTTATCCATTCGGCTCCATTCAGCCTACTGTTTTAAGACGTTTATCAATATCTAGGTGTTATTTCTTCCTGGCGAGCGGAAGCGAGCCAGCATATTTTGTAATAATGTTTTTGACAACAGGCTAAATTTGTTAATTTTTTTATTGAAAAATGTCTGCGGCGAAGCCAGATTTCTCTATACAATGCTGGCTTGCTATCGCTCGCCAGGAAGAAATTGACACCTGGATGGGGATAAACGTTAGGCTGAATGGGGTCGAATGGATACAACCCAGAGAGAGAGAGAAAAGGAGAGAAAAAAACAGGTCACCCCCCTTAAAAAAAAATTCTATGTGAGTGAGGGAGACAAAAGGCAGAACTGCCAGCAGCGAGTGCCTCCCCCAGAGTTGAAAGTGACAGGGCCAAAATCAAGGGACGTTCGAGCCAAAATGCCTGGACACACGGTGTTTAACACCTTAAGAGCGGCCTATGCGGTTTATTTATATGTACCGCCCAGCGGGGTGTTTTTAGCCAAAATAGGGCTGTTTACGTGATCATTTTCATGCCTAAATAAGACCCAGAACGTAAAACAAGTATCTATCCCTGAAAGGGCATAAACAGAGCTTTCGAATGACACCATAACGATCCTTTTATGATGGCTAGTTTTCTTGCAATAACCGTGCAACGCGAGTGCAAAAAGCATGTAATTAGGCACTTTCCCCATACAATTCCGTATATAGCGAGTGAGAGAGGGAGGAGGGAGGTGAGATTCGTGTCAGTAGGTTCGCCGCGGTGGTCTGGAGCAGTCATACGCTCGCTACTCTCCTGCCACCACTTGTCTCTCTCTCTCAGCAACATTAAGTGCTGAAATTGCCACTCGACCTATGTCGAGCGCCGCCACATAGTCCAGCTTTATTTAACTCGACTTATGTTGCTCGCCGACAGTTAGGGGTTAAAGCAATTTAAGTCATAGGAAGAGGGAAAGACTGATTCTGGGAGAGAGTTCCAGAGCTCAGCAGTTGAATAGAAGAAAGTCTGAGAATAGCGTTTCATTCTTGGGTTGGAGAGTTGCACAGAGTAGGGGTGGGATTGTGTTGCAAGACGGGTACTACGTACCCTACGTAGAGGAGGTGGTATACACTGGGAAAGCTCTGAGGAACACTAATTATTGTAGTAACGATAGAATAGCGAGAGAGATGCAACATTGCGGCGAAGAGAGAGCGATGGCAGAGAGTTGGTGAGTGGACGGGAGTTAATGATACGAAAGGCTTTCCTTTCTACTTTGTCTAGGAGTGTATTGTGAGGGATCATCCCCACACATGTGAACAATACTCAATACAAGGACGCACTGTATCCCTGTACAGAGCCAGAAGCTGCGCAGGGGTAAAGAACCCATTGAGGCGGTTGACCACACCCAGCTTCTGGGAGGCTGCCTTAGCAAGGCTGGTAATATGGTCCTTCTAAGTGAGAGCAGACGAAAAGAAGACACCGATAATATTAAGAGAAGATGAAGGATTGATTTTTGTATTGTTGAAGTGTAAGGGTTAGTCCACTGGAAGTTCCGAACGGGTAGTAAGATGAAGAAATTGGGTTTTGGAAGAATTAAAGGTAACAAGGTGTTCTCTGCCCCAATTGCAAATAGTAGTTAGATCAGAAGATAAGTGTTGCATGGCTTCCTGCCTTTGAGGGATTGCTGACTGGGGCGTTCAGGAAAACTAATTGAGTAGTGTAAGGTAGAGTCGTCTGCATATGAATGGATGGGACTGGAGGTACAGTTGAGAAGATCATTTATGAAAATTAGAAAGAGAGTGGGAGATAGGACAAAACCCTGAGGAACACCAGAGTTGATAGGATGAGGAAGTGAGCGATGGCCATCCACAACCGCAACTATGGCATGGCTGGAAAGGAAATTAGAGACAAAGGCACAGATGGAGGGATAGAAACCGAAGGAGGGTAGTTTAGAAATTAAAGATTTGTGCCAGACTCTATCGAAGGCCTTCGATATGTCTAGTGCAATAGAAAAGGTCTCACCGAAGTTCCGAAAGAAGGATGACCAAGAGTTATTAAGATATGAAAGAAGGTCACCAGTAGAGCGACCCTTAAGGAAGCCATATACTGGCAATCTGAGAGTAGATTATTATAAGAGAAATGCTTAAGAAATTTGGATGCAAGAGATGAGAGGAATTGGACGATAGTTGGAGGGTTGAGAGCGGTCACCCTTCTTTCGGACAGGTTGAATGAGAGCAAACTTCCAGCAAGAAGGGAAGACATTAGAGGAGAGACAGAGACGAAAGAGTTTGCCTAGGCAGGGAGTCAGCACAGAAGCACAGTTTTTAGTACAACAGGAGGAACACCGTCCGGACCTTACGCCTTCTTAGTATTAAGCCCAGAAAGGGTAGAAAGTACTTCTTTAGAAGAGATTAGGATATTAGGCATAAGTAGGAGAAGTAGAGAGGGAGGAATTGCACCGGAATATGATGTGCGATGACCATAGACTTTTTCGGAAGAGTTCTAAATATTGCAACTGACAGGAAAATCACTAATAACTTAGTAATAAGCAAGGAGAGGGATATTAGCCTAACAGAGTATTAAAATTATCTGGTCCGACCTCTTGTGAGTGTTGTCGTTACTATCACTGTTATTTTGGCATATTTTCGTTTTTATAGATTGCCTGATGATGGAGAATGTGTAGGCCTACTCCCAGAATGAATGTTGCTAGAAATCGTGAAAGATTTTATATCATGTAGGCTATTAGTCATATATATATATATATATATTACCACATATTCCAAATTTTCAGGTTGGTACCAGACACCCAAGACGCCGTGTGAGGACAGTCGCTTTGTGTCGTCCAAGATCGACGTGTGCGCATCGGTGGTGAGGTTCCAAAAGTGTCACGTGAAGGCCCTGTCCTACCACTGTTGTCGCACCTGCTTCAACGCCGGCCGCATCCCCGACGACGGACCATGGCGCTACCTCGACTACCCCCGCATAATTTACAGTTACAGTGACAGTTACAAAGTGGTGTACAATCTATCTTATTCTAGTTACATTGTAGTTTATCTTATTGTACCAGTACCTCCCTACAATCAACCTAGTTGTTCCCCAATTCGTCCCTCTGCCACGACCATTTCAAAGTCCAAGTCTCTCACTCTTGTCCTCTGTAGCGGGGAGGACCTTGTACCCCTGAGACATAGGAGTGCAGACCTGAGAAGAGAGAAAGAGAGCCGGCATCTCATCCAAGTTATGACTTGGCTTCTATGCTGGCGCTTTTTCGCCGATATTTGTTCAGCTAATCTGGCATAGAAGACACTTGCAGAAGGTCCCATACCTCCCGACGATGAGAAGACCAGAGGAGTAAAGCTTCCTTGATCCCTGTTCAAGATTCTTGCTTCATAAGCGTGTTTTTTCTCACTTTCGTTTCTCAAGTATGCCGCCTTGTGTCCTCGCTCACGATATGTTTGTGCTCTTGGGTTGAAGATTCTGATGTCGAAAAAAGCCCGTTGTCCCCTCGTCCAAAAACCTCGAGCACTTACGTCCACTCTTGCTTCATTTGAAGTATTTGCAGTATTGTGGGCCAAGCGCTGTCCGTCCATAGGCAGAAGTTCCGGTTCGATTCTGACATCATGGCACACCTCGTCCAGCATTTGTGCAGTGATGTCTCGTACTTCATCATGCCGGATACAGATGAATCCTCCTTTCTTACAGGTCATACAGTGGTCTGGGTTGTTTATTTCACCGCATGCACATTTCAGCGGCAGGTTCGAAACTGGCCACCCATACCTCAAGGCTACGGCATCATTGAATTCTTGTTTATTTAAGCTGAAGCCTTTCTCCTTTATTGGTAATGATGTGAGCCAATTTGAAGCCTTTCTCCTTTATTGGTAATGATGTGAGCCAATTTGAAGCCCCCGAAACGAAAGTGGAAGTGTCTTGTGCCATCTCAACTCTCATTTTCAGTTCTTCCCTACATCTGGTCTTAATTTGTTCTAGGCTATGTTTCTGTCTCTCTTCTCTGCTCTTTGTAATTTCCTGTCTTGCATTTCGTTGTTCCTCTTCGTCCACCTCATAATTTTCATTTTGCTCCCGTATTTTTTCTGTCCGAGACGTAGTAAGTTTAAGGGTATTTTGGTACTCATGTTGTGCCGCCTCCACTGGGTTTATGATCCCCATACCTCCGAACCTTGGCGGAAGAGCTAATAGATCTCTTAGCTCTTGCGTGACGCCTTCCATCTCTGTTAAGGCCAGTATGAATGTTCCTCTGATTGCTTCTTCCAGCGGTTGGAGCATCTGTCTAATGCCAGGCACTGTTCTCATAAGAAAGGTCCATCTGTGCTTAACACCATATGTGAAGGCAGTATATGCAGCATGTGGTTCAGATTTCGCAATGTCTGCCAGGGTTTTCACTTCCTTTACCCACTCTGCTACCTTTTTTCGCACATAGTCTCTCTTGCATTCTTCTGTGCCTATTACTGCTCCCAAATGGCGTTGATCCTCCTTTGTAATCTTCACTCCTGTCCCATCAAAAGTCCGCACCGCTTCTTCATACTTGTTTTCTTTCACTATTAGTACAGATTTACTAGCATTCGGATGGTACCCAATGACTTCGCCTACCGATTGTACTCTCCGCCACCATTCTTTGAGATCCCCTATTTTTCCTGCACCTGTGAGGTCATCTGCATACGCCACTTGTTTCACTCGGGTTACCTCATGTTTTATTTTCTGCTGCAGAATTGACAGTGCCAGTGCGTACATTGCCATTGCCACTGGATCTCCTTGCGTTGTTCCTTCATTTGATTTGAGAATTTTCATTTCTTCCTTCTTTGTGCTTCCAACTATATACAGGTTAGCTGGCTCCTTATAAGTATTTTCTATGTACTTTGCGATGCTCGGGCATTTGATCTTGATGTTGTGAATAGCTGCCTCCCTATTAATGGTGTTAAAGGCATTTGTTGCATCCACTAGCAGTACCGCTTCACAATCTTCCTCATGATACACCTTCCCCACTGCATGTATTGCTGCTTCTCCTCCGGCTTGCTGTCCTGCACATACTTGTAAGTTGCCCACTGCTCTTTGTACATCTTTTCCAAATACGGACATGATTGCTTTTCCTATAATCCTTCTAAGAACTTCCCCAACGCCTACTGGTCTAACTCCTGGATTCTTATTTAAAGGTATCAGGCGACATGCTGTCAGAGCTTCTATGTTTACGCATGGTGATGATGCAAGTTTCTTTGCCAGCATTGCTATTGCTTCACAAAGGTCACCCGCGGCTGAACCAAACTTGTTTTGACTTAGGAAGATCCTCCAAGTCTTAGCATCTACTCCTGATGGACCTGCTCCTCCCTGTGTTTTCAGCGCCTTTCTCCATATGAGGTCTCCAGTTATATTCTCATATATCACCGGGTCTGGAGGAACATATTCCCCGTCTAGTTTGGCCTCATCACTTGCTGGTTTTGCTTCTGGGTGTTTCTCCTTCAGCTGGTCCAAGATGCGTCGATTCACTTCGTGCACCCCACTTGAGGCTTTCCCAGTGACCATTCTGACTGCCTGTGCCACTTTACCAATCTTCATGCTATTTCCCACTGATCGTGCCATATCCTCTGGCTTCCTCTTTCTTCGTTTTCAGTCTTTGCTGGATTGCTCGTACTTGGCTAAGAATTTTGTCTAACTCCCCATTTTTCCACCACTCCATTCTCTGTTTCAGCGCTTTAATGTTCTCATTCAGTTTTCCCTTTGGTCTTCTTCTTTGAAGGAACAACTGAGGAATGAAAGAAGCTATCTTGATTGCCACGTGCGCCAAAGGGGCATCCTGAACATACTTTAGGATCATACGTCTGAGTTCCCCCAGCATGTCTTTTGCGGCTTCACAAATCGGTAGTTCAAACTTATTATGTTGCCATTGTATCACTTCTGTATAGATTTCATTCACTAATGTTGTGAGTCCGTCACCAGAATGTCCCATCCATTCTCCACCATTCATGTTTATGTTACGAGGTCGTTCGTTCTGTTCACGATTTTCGATTATTTCTCTCTCATTATCTTCGTTTAGGCCTACACTATTTTCATTATTTTGTTCCACACCTCTGTTGTCTTGCGAATTATTGATTCCTGCGTTTTCTTCTGCGGGCTGCAGTTGTTGATTGTTATTTTCTGCATTTTCTCTAACAGGGTTTGCTTGTACATCTCCATTAACTACATTGTCTGTTTCATGGTTCATTTGTACTGCATCTCTCACCGCGTTTTGTCTGTCATCAGGATTATTCCTCGACTGGGACCGAGTTAATATTATCTTGTCTTATTATCATAATTTCCTACCTATTCCCTAATACTGAGTCTATCTATCATTTCTTCCTAAGGGACGAGCCTCTGCCCGATAAAGGTGAAAATGTAAACATCCTATGAGTAGCGTTAGAGATAGAAAGAGTAAGATAAGTTATTTAACTCACCTAGTATGATGCAAGGCTACAGAAGATCAGGCTATATTACAAGACAGTGAGTGCAAAAGAAAATAGAAAAATAAAGTAAAATAAAACTAGTGTTTAAAAATACGCACAAAGAATAAACACGGGGGAAAAAAAATATATATATATATAATACAAAACGATTATTGTAGTGAGAAAGGAAATACACTAATTAAGAGAGTAAAATGATTAAAAAGACAAGTGTCAAAATAGTGCTAAGGATTAAAGAAGGATGTTAGAAATCTACTATTAGTTTGAGAAAAAGGTCCTGGTTATCAGTATGCACATAATATATCAGCGAATTATACCTTATTTTAAATAGTATACTTAGTTACTAGTTCGTTAGAGATAACTCTCACATGAAATATACCACTTCAAGTCTGATTTCTTGACTCGGCCATAAATCATATATAACTCTACCTAATATAATCGGCCTGTTTCCTCAAAGCTAAATTACTCTATACAAAGCTAAAGAAACCTTGGCAATTTGAGCCGCTTTACATTCTAAATATGCCTAACTTTAAATGGAAACCAGCCAATTATGTCCTAAGACTTAATTATTTTCAAGACAAAAATATGTACAAAATATTACATCATGTTACTCATATAATAGTAGCATGAGGGACATTGAGGAAAGTGGAAGGAAGAGGGAAGGAGGGAAGAGGGAAGGAGAGGAGAGGGAAGTGAATGTGTGGGTAAGGATGGGGGGGGGTTGAATACTTGTTGTCACTGTGTTTCTCTCTCTCTATTATACAGTAGCTACTACTACTCTTACACAAACACACATTTATTTTTAAGCTGCATTGCATCAAAAACTACCACTGACATTTTGTTTTCAATACAAATCTCCCCATGGATTTAGATAAGAACCATACTTAAATACACTTTTGTTTTGCCTTTATACTGTCAGGTATCATATTACTTTAAGCGAGGGGAGGAGAGGTAGAGAGGGGGGGGGGGGGAGTGTTGTGGTCAGCGAGGTTTATGGCTCCTTCCTCTATTCCCTTACTCCGCCTTTTCGCCTCTGCTGTACTTCGCTGTCTCTCTCCTGCATACTTCCCCCTGCTGCAGTCGTCCTCTCAGCATTAGCGCCATACAGAATATTTCGCTCCACTTTCACACGACCAGCTTCTCCATGCACTGGCGCGATGACAGATGGGATGTGGGTGGGGAAGGGGGGGAGGGGGGGGCACACCCTAGGGTGAGTGGTGTTGGCTGGAGACAGTCAAGGAGCCCGCGTAATCAACTTCCTACAGGCCATCCAGCTTCTGCGCAGGCCGTAGACGTTTTGATCTATAAGTATTCGTAGATGTTTTGATTTATAAGTATTCAGTTGCATTGTGTATATGATCAATGTATCTTTGTTGTAATGTCCTTTCGATCAATTAATCTTCAATTGCAAATGATCAATGAGTCTTTGTCGCAATGTTCTTTCGATCAATAATTTTTCGTCAATCGTAATGTCCATTCAATTAATGGATCATCCATTGTAATGTCTTTTAAGTAGCAGCTTCAGTCGCATTGTTTTTTTTTTCTCTTTTTTTTTTTCATTTTCAGTCACAATATCCTTTACGATCAACAAGTCCTCATGTTAAAACGTCATTTCGATTCATTATTGTTCTGTTGTAATGATTTTTTCAATCATAAGCATTGAGTCTTATTGTCCTTTCAAGCAATAAATCTTCAATTGTAATGTCCTTTTGGTCAATAAACCTTCCATTGCAATGTCCTTTTTTATTAAGGGGGGTGACCTGTTTTTTTTCTTCTCTACCTCTCTCTCTGGGTTGTATCCATTCGGCCCCATTCAGCCTACTGTTGTAAGACGTTTAGCCCCATCCAGGTGTCGATTTTTTCCTGACGAGCAGTAGGGAGACAGCATATTTTTTTTTTTTTTTTTTGACAGCAGGCTAAATTTGTACATTTTTCGATAGAAAAATATCTCCAGCGAAGCCGGATTTTTTCATACAATGCTGGCTCGCTATCGTTCATCAGGAAGAAATCGACACCTGGATGGGGATAAACGTCTTAAAACAGTTGGCTGAATGAGGCCAAATGAGTACAAGCCAGAGAAAGAGAGAAAAAGAGAGAAAAAAAGCAAGTCACCCCCCTTAACAGCTATAGTTGCATTGTCTTCATCTTCAGTTGCAACATCCCTTTTGATTAGTCAGTCTTCTGATGCATTCTATTGTTTAATCATTAATCCTTCAGTCGCAAAGTCCTTTTCAATGTATGAGCCTTCAGTGGCAATATTAATTTAATAAGTATGTGTTCCATCGCAATGTGTTTCCAAGCAATGAGATTCCAATTACAATGTGCTATCGATCAGTACGTGTTCAGTCATAATCTTCATCTTGATCAGCAGGTTTAATTTCGCCATGTTGTTGTTGTTGTTGTTGTTCCCCAAGCTGCCTGGCCGAACAGCCCCAAGGCCCCGAGCAATTCCAAGGCCATAACTGAGTGCCCCCACAGAACCCTCCCCGCCGACCACAATAAAGCCTGGGTGACCGAAGCCACTCCATGGCGGGGGGCTGAGGAGGGTGCGGAAACGCCCGGGAAACCAAAGCCCCACCCAGGGCCATGTTCTTTTAATTAGTATGCTTTCAGTTGAAAAGTTATTTTCATCAGCATGTCTAAAGTCGAAGGACCTTCAATCTGCAACTTCAAACACAATGCCCTTGTAACTGGTGTAGTGACTAGCGTCTTGGACTTCCACCCAGAAGGTCCCAGAATCGCTCCCATGCTCGGCGTATTAAATATTTTTTCACAAGCACTGAGTTGTTACCGTCCCTCATGAGCAAGGGGATGAGGTAGTAGTACAGGACCCCAATGGAAATACGCCTAATCGGCCTTATTGAGCTATCCTTAGCTGGCTTAGCATGCGCTAGCTTTAAGAACTATTATTGTTATTATTATTATTATTATTATTATTATTATTATTATTGTAGTATGACATTATAAGCCCTGCATTTATATTGCTATACATATATCTCACTGCTTATATGCCTTTATCCCTGTAACTTCTAAACTCTTAACATTCTTATTAAACAATCTTGATTCATTGAACTCCCTATAACTTTATCTATCTCATTAACATATAATATATTTGTTGATACTTCCACTTAAATCAACACCCATTTCCTCTGTAAATGTAAACTGTATAATGTATTTATCCGGTCATACGTCATACCAGAATGCTGAGTTAATGCTGTGTTGCTTCAGCATCCTTGAACCCAGGCGATGCCTTCTTACTCGGGCATCTTCATGACAGACTTGAACAGACCTCAGCCAGAGAGAGTCAGAGCTCGTTACTCCCTCTAGACTCTAGACTCAAACTCACCCTCTATAGCCAAGCTCCTATATCCCCTAGATATATTAGATCACACAAGTCATATATCACCTTGCTCCTCAGGATTTTATTACAAGCCTTATCTTATATCTGTACTTATATACCTGTACGTTTATACTTATTATCACTTATCCAATAATTAATATGTTGTGTTATTACCTATAATCCCCTATATACTTAACATATTATATTATTATAACTCTTTCAGTATTCGGTGATGCATTGTATTCTGGCTAATAATAGACAATTGTATTCCATATATATAGACGTTCTAGGAGTTAAAGGGTTAACTGAGATAGGTTTTTGCCTCTTGGATACTTAAAGATCCTTCCTAAGCCGAATAAAATCATAAGATGATAGCCATAATAAACTGCTAAAATGCGGCATAATCCACAAGGGGTTTATCAGTTGATTAGAAACTGCTATATGCTCCTTCGATAACTGCATCTTCAATCCCAATGTCCTTTTGATTAACCCGTTGTTCAGGCTATCATTAGACGATTGTATTCAGATTAGGAGGGGTATAAGGACGTCAAAGGATTCGTTGAGATAGTTTTTACCCTTATCATTCCCAAAGATCCTTCCTAAGCTATATATAATTTGTCTATTGATAGCCAGAATAAACTGTCAAACTGCGTAATGATCTCCAAAGAGTTAAACCATACAGTAACGGTGACGTCATTTTCATTATATTCTGCCAAACTATTAGATGATATTCGGTTTAGGAAGGACGTCTACCAATGAAAAGGCTACAGACTGTCTCGATTAATCCTTTTAACTACCATATATCCTTCCTAAGCTTCATAAAATTTTCTAAATGTAGCGGAAATCATATAATAAAAGACGTCGCTGGTGCTGTACGGGTTAATCAGCAGGTGTTCAGCAGCCATGTAATGTATAGCCAATATTGATGTATATTGATGGGCGTATTGATTTGCTTATATATATACATGATTGGATTAATAAATATACCATGGCTGTTTATGTTGTCTTAATTCCATATTTATAAATGCATTTATTTTTCATGTGATTAGTTGGGCAACCCTGGAACACAGCCATTAGGAAGTTAAAGTGAAACCCTACTCGGTCATTATTATCATAAGTATCTATTGTATATATACACACATATATATATATATATATATATATATATATATATATATATATATATATATATATATATATATATATATATATATATATATATATATATATATATATATATGTATATATAAATATATATATATATATATATATATATATATATATATATATATATATATATATATATATATATATATTGTATGTAATATATGTGTGACTGACTGACTGTTTAGTATCTTTACTCCTTCACCATCATTACGTATTTTCATCATATTCTGGTTACCTTTAGGCGATTTTCTTCAGTGTATACTCTACCTATCCAACTCAAATGGGTAAATACGATCTCAATAAACCTTCTTAGTAACATAGGTCTTTCTTAAACTGCAGAAAATCATCTAATTTTACCCAGAATCAAAGGTAAAAAGCAGAAACAGCATCAAACCCTTTGAGGGGAGATGGTCGGTTTTTCTGGCCCCCTTTCTCTCTCAAGTTTACCCCCACTAGTTTTCAGATTTTAAGACGTTCGGCCCATTAGGTTGGCGACTTTAAGACCTTTCGCCCCTTTTCTTTGTGCCGGCCATGGTTGACTTGTGGAATAAGTTGCCAAATGAGCTTGTCAATTCAGCTCATATCTCCATTTTTAAGTCTAGAGTTAATGCTTTTTTGCAGCGTTAATTATAATTTTTAAACTTATTTTATTCTATTTTATTGTATTATATTTATACTTGATATCCTCCACTGCATAATATGTTATCTGTGTTTAATAATTATGTATATGTACAATATACAGTATATGTTTTTATCTTTTCTTAAGTTGCCGTAGTCTCTCTCCAGTGCCTCCGGGTATTTTGTGTGGATTCATCTTGATGGTGTTTCTGCACCCTGGTTGGAGACTTCGGCATCTCATATAATAATAATAATAATAATAATTAAGACTTTTCGTGCCATTTAGGTGTCGATTTTTTCCCTGGTGATCGATAGCGAGCCTGTAATTTAGGAGGAACCGGCCTTCGGCCGGGACTTTTTCTACCGAATAATGTACAAATATATCTTGAAATGGGGTGCTGGGGTTTTATTTTTAAGTATACTGGAGGTCTAGTGAGGAAACTAAGAATATAATAAATCAATGAAAAAATTTATCAAAAAATTAACCACCTCGTAGCTACTTTCTACTTTTTCCTATTTTCTGAAGAGTGTAGAGAGGGGAGAAGGGGTGTTGGAGAGAGAGGAAACTGTTGAAGTGGCTTTGTTATGTGTGTTATTAGTCTGTATACGTCGTCGAGGTGTCCCCCGACTGAGTGCGAGCATTTGAAACACGCTAGGACGTACTACCTATCTATCTATCTATTGCCTGACGCCGTGATCCCCGAAGAGGTGACCACGAACAAACCGCCCCCATGCACCCCTGTCCCCAGTCAGTCGACGCCCCTCCTCCCAACCAGCACCACCTTCATTCATATACTTCCTCACTCCATCCTTTCGCCTCTCCTTCGGTCTACCTCTCCCTCTCTGTCCTTCCACCTCGCTCTCGTACACCCTCTAAGTCAATCTCTCGCTTTCCATACGTTCCATATGGCCGAACCATCTCAAGTTGTTCCTTTTCACACTTTCCAGCACATCTACCTCCACACCACACCTCCTTCTTACTTCCTCATTCGTCTGTCTATCCCTCCATGTAACTCCACACGCACTTCTCAAGTAACTCATTTCCACCGCTCTCACTCTTGGTCTGAGTCTCTTCCCGAACGTCCATGCTTCGCTTCCGTAAGTTAGTGTCGGGATTACCACACTATCATGCAAAGACTTCTTCACTTCCATACTGACCACCCAATTTCTTGTTACTGCTTTCAACGTTCCTACAACCCTCTTCTCCTGTTGTACCCTCTTCCACAGTTCTTCATCCATAGTCCCATCTCTACTCAACACACTGCCCAGATACTTAAAAGAGCTGACGATCTCCATATCCTGACCGTTCAAATTCACCTCACACTCTGTGACTTCACCCCTTTCGAAGACCATAACCTTGCTCTTCCCCGCATTTACCTTCAAATTCCGTTTTTCGCACACTGTTCCAAACTCATTTACCAGACCCTGCAACTCCCATTCATTATCGCTCATCAGAACTGTATCATCCGCAAACAGCAGTATACACGCACAAAATGTCCGCCTTAGCTGGGTTGAACCCAGGTCAAGAAGATTCACACGTGAGCGTGCTCTCCACTCGATTGCCGCGGATCTTTTTTTTCTCTTTATTTCCAAAGTTTACAAGATTATTTTGTCACTAAAATAAAATACATAAAATCAAGACAGGAACATAATTTGTGCAGGCAACTGTACATCTATTCAGTCATTGACTAAACTGAGAGGAGTAATAACCAACCTATATAATATTTGTTATTACTGTATAGTGTACACCTTTGAATGTTACTGTGGGTTTACTTCAATTTCATAACTAGTTCCATATAAATCACAACTTACTGTAAGCTACTGTACAGTAACAAAAGGCTAAATAACAATTAGCGTAGCCTACGATACTGCAGAAATTTA
Organism: Paralithodes platypus; assembly: GCA_032716605.1. Taxonomy (NCBI): domain Eukaryota; kingdom Metazoa; phylum Arthropoda; class Malacostraca; order Decapoda; family Lithodidae; genus Paralithodes; species Paralithodes platypus. The sequence continues at coordinate 50,228,457 of CM064508.1, read as the reverse complement.
AAGAAACCATAAGCTAATTTACATAAATACATATGGTGTGTGTATGCATGTATCCTATGTATGTATGTATAAGCTGATATGACACAAAACAACTTAAAAACAGTAGTAGGCCCTACAGTACCTGTACTGGCTGGGTTAAGTAAGCCTTAGGCGAGTTTAAGTAAGTTAGGTTAGGTTATGTAAACTTTACCTAGGTTAGATTAGATTGGGTAAATTAGGTTATGTTTGGTAACAAGATATTTCAGGAAGGATGTAGGCTAGTATCCAGGCGTACGGTCGTCATATTTACATAAATCATGCGCTCGCGGTTACAATACCGTCTATTTTGACAGTAATTTGTTCTGTTATTTGACCCCTACTGGCAATATATATTAGGATGACAATAAGTCATGGAGGGGGGGGGGGGGGTCAACCTATTATTGTATCTCACGGCAGTCAAAATAGGCGGGAACATGATCGCGAGTGTGCGTGCAGTGTAAACAAGGCGGGCAGTACGCCCGAATAAAAACATCCTTGCTGATATTTCAGACAGTAATAAAGCCTTAATTCAACTGAATTACATACAAAATCCTTAGAAAACAAAAAATTATACTTGACTAGACTACTCAAATCTGAATATAGAGGCTAATCTACATATCCGTAAAAATTCAAATTTGAATAAATTGTAAAACATGCAAAACAAACAAACCAAAACAGGAACCTCACAATATAGCCTAAACACAAAAGAACATATCATAATATCGTAAACAATAAAAATACAGGTTATATTTATAGCATGGGAGCATACACTACACAGTGCTGAGAGGCCGTGGCCATCTCAACATCCGAAAAATTCTGTATGCGGGGGTCATATCTCATCCGCATATGTACTGCGTGACGGTGGCACTCCATCACCTTCCTGTACCATACCGGGTGTCCCGGTTCCTCGCGAGATGTCGCGGCGAATTTTGAATAAAAATCATGACCTCCAGGACCAGTGCTCGGGGCGGCTCGGTCCGGATCAGCCATCTGTTGAGCCAAGTTGGTAGGCCTATTCATTCTCCGATCCAATTCATCTCGTTCCTCTTCCAGCCACTGACGTGCATAATCAACCTCGCGGGCAAAGTTCTCCTGATCCTCCCTCAGCAAAACTTTTTCCTTCGTGTATTTTTCCACCTCGCGGGCCAAATCATCTCGCTCATCCCACAGCAAAATTCGCTGATTTTCAAACTTTTGAACGTCGTGGGCAAAATCTTTACGATCCTTACAGAGCTTCTGGTGCTCCTCCCTAAGAGACTGGCGCTCCTCCATAAGTAACTGGCGCTCCTCCTTAAGTGACTGGCGCTCTTCCAGGTCCTCCTTAACCTTAAGTGACTGATGCACGGCCTCCAGGTCCTCCTCTTTTTTTGCCATGTTCTTCCATAACCGCCAAGCTGACCAGCTGACTGCAGCTCCAATGGTCAACACACCACCAAACACACAAGCGAACCGAGTCATTATAGACTAAAAGTACTTAATATATATTGTTTTTGGTGCTTTAGGGCACTCGGATGAGGGATTTAGGCCTAGGTTATATCCTAAAGAGATTTTTTAGTGGACCAATTCGTTTAGTCTATATTTACTATAACTATGGCGATATATTATGACAGCAACGTATTATAAGTGCAGTAAATACCTACAACGGTTAAGATATGCGAAATATAAAGACCAGTAACGTCTTACAACCTATTACTTACAACAACTAGTATTAACGCTTGTTACACAACTGATCTTGAACCGCACTTACTAATACTCAGTCTCCCCTGTCCTAGAGCACTCCAAAATATACTAAAATATCTACATAGACTTTTGTTATTATATTGCTTCATATCAAGTCGCTTCTGGTCTTTACTTCACATTATAAATTATGTGTCAGTAAAAAATTGCCTATTTGATATTGCAACTGTTTCAAATAAATGATAAAAAAAAAAAATTATTGGAAAATATATATCTAATATTCTTGCGTTACCCATATTAATTAGTTTTCTATGAGGACATTTTTTGAGAAAATTGTAATTATATGAGTAACTTAAATATTAAACCTAACAGCGCATAATTATTCATTTTATTTCTATTTTATTTACAATATGTATATATACAGTATATATATATATATATATATCTATATATATATATATATATATATATATATATTTATATATATATATATATATATATATTATAAATATATATATATATATATATATATATATATATATATATATATATATATATAATATTATATATATATATATATATTTGGAAGTTAGTGCAGCCAGGTAATATATTTTCTTGAAGGCATGTGAGAATAAATAAAACAGCATATTTAGCATTTATATGTTTTTTATTCAGAGATTCAATGTCTCGTGTAATTTTTCGTTGTCGGTAATTTTATTGGTAAAATAAAGAACCAAAGTTATCAGCGGGTTGTTGGGTTGTAGAAGTAGTAGGAGGTTGGAACGCTTCAGCAGTAGCTCTTGCCATGTTCACACAATTGGTAATGATTTTAATAGAAAAATAGATGGGTATTTATAGAGGGATCCTGGGATCACGCGTCGCTAGATTTGCGCTGGTGGGCGGGTCTAGTCGGCAGTCTGCGTCTGTGGTTGGCTGGCACGCATAGCCGGTCAATGGATGACCCATTAATTGAATGGACATTGCGATTGACGAACAATTGATCGAAAGGACATTGCGACAAAGACTCATAGATAATTTGCAATTGAAGATTAATTGATCGAAAGGACATTACAACAAAGACACATTGATCATATGGACACTGCGACCGAATACTTATGTATAAAAACATCTACGAATACTTATAGATCAAAACGTCTACGGCCTGCGTAGAAGCTGGATGGCCTGTAGGGAGTTGATGACACGGGGGTAGTCGAGGTAGCGCCATGGTCCGTCGGCGGGGATGCGGCCGGCGTTGAAGCAGGTGCGACAACAGTGGTAGGACAGGGCCTTCACGTGACACTTTTGGAACCTCACCACTGATGCGCACACGTCGATCTTGGATGACACAAAGCGACTGTCCTCACACGGCGTCTTGGGTGTCTGGTACCAATCTGAAAATTTGGAATATGTGGTAATATACAGTATATATATACATATATATATTATATATGACTCTAATAGCCTACATGATATAAAATCTTGCACGATTTCTAGCAACATTCTGGGAGTACACATTCTTCATCATCAGGCAATCTATAAAAGCCAAAATATACCAACATAACAATGAAAGGAACGACAACACTCACAAGAGGTCGGACCAGATAGTTGTAATACTCTGTTAATATCCCCCTCCTTGATTATTAGTCATTTTCCGGGTCAGTTGCCATATTTAAAAACTCATCTTATAAAGTATATGGTAATTGCACACCATATTTCAGTGTTAATTAAGGGGGTGACCTGTTTTTTCTCTCTCTCTCTCTCTCTGGGTTGCATCCATTCGACCCCTTTCAGCCTACTGTTTTAAGACGTTTATCCCCATCCAGGTGTCAATTCCTGGCGAGCGATAGCGAGCCAGCATTGTATAGAGTAATCCGGCTTCGCCGGAGAATTTTTTTCTATCGAAAAATTTACAAATTTAGCCTGCTGTCAAACACATTATTAAAAAATATGCTGGCTCGCTTCCGCTCGCCAGGAAAAAATCAACACTTATATGGGGATAAACGTCTTAAAACAGTAGGCTGAATGATGCCGAATGGATACAACCCAGAGAGAGAGAGAGAGAGAGAGAGAGAAAACGAGGTTGGCCCCCTTAATGCTTCTTTAACACTATCTGCCCCGACCTCTAGTGCGTTATTGCGCTAGATTATTATTGATGATTTCGCTTGTTCTTGTAAATTTTGAGTAATTAATTTAAGTGTGTCCCCTGGTCAAACAAAAACGTCTTTCCAAACTCGCTTTAAACTAAAACAAATGCCAACTCAGACCCCCTTCAAGATAAATTTGTACATTTTTCGATAGATTAATGCCCTGGCCAAAGTACAAAATTATCTCGAAGGGGGTCATGGGGGTATATTTTTCAAGGGGGAGGTAGTCGCTTTTTCTGGACCCCTTCTCACTCATGTTTAGCATATTAGTTTTGAGATTTTAAGATGTTCGTTCCGTTAGTCTGGAGGTTTTGAGACCTTTTGCCTCATTTCTTTGTCAATATTAAGACCTTTCGCGCCATTTAGGTGTCGATTTTTTCCTGGCAAGCGATAGTGATCCTTTAATTTTAGAAGGAATCGGCCTTTGGCCGGGAAATTTTTCTACCAAAAAATTTACAAATTTATATTGAAAGTTTTTTTTTTTTTAAAGCTTGATGGAGATCTTAGGAGCAAACTAAAATATAAATAAACTAAAACAAAATTAATATATATATAGATGAATAAACAAAACTCATCCATTAATGTTATTATGGTAAATACTTGTAACCCCACCTTGTTCTAGTTTCGTTGGTGGAGTGAAGGTCGAGGTGATGGTGGTGGTGGTGTCAACTGCTGCTTGTTCCGGATCAGCCTGGTTGGTAAAGTTGAGGATATAACCGACTGAGGTGTGGATCTCGGCTATGTTCTCCTCCATCCGGGTAACGTGTTCCGGATCAGCCTGGGTGGTAAAGTTGAGGATATGACCGACTGAGGTGTGGATCTCGGCTATGTTCTCCTCCATCCGGGTAACGCTCTCATTAAGGGTAGCGTGTTCCGGATCAGCCTGGTTGGTAAAGTTGAGGATATGACCGACTGAGGTGTGGATCTCGGCTATGTTCTCCTCCATCCGGGTAACGCTCTCATTAAGGGTAGCGTGTTCCGGATCAGCCTGGGTGGTAAAGTTGAGGATATGACCGACTGAGGTGTGGATATCGGCTATGTTCTCCTCCATCCGGGTAACGCTCTCATTAAAGGTAGCGTGTTCCGGATCAGCCTGGGTGGTAAAGTTGAGGATATGACCGACTGAGGTGTGGATCTCGGCTATGTTCTCCTCCATCCGGGTAACGCTCTCATTAAGGGTAGCGTGTTCCGGATCAGCCTGGGTGGTAAAGTTGAGGATATGACCGACTGAGGTGTGGATATCGGCTATGTTCTCCTCCATCCGGGTAACGCTCTCATTAAGGGTAGCGTGTTCCGGATCAGCCTGGGTGGTAAAGTTGAGGATATGACCGACTGAGGTGTGGATATCGGCTATGTTCTCCTCCATCCGGGTAACGCTCTCATTAAAGGTAGCGTGTTCCGGATCAGCCTGGGTGGTAAAGTTGAGGATATGACCGACTGAGGTGTGGATCTCGGCTATGTTCTCCTCCATCCGGGTAACGCTCTCATTAAGGGTAGCGTGTTCTGGATCAGCCTGGGTGGTAAAGTTGAGGATATGACCGACTGAGGTGTGGATCTCGGCTATGTTCTCCTCCATCCGGGTAACGCTCTCATTAAGGGTAGCGTGTTCCGGATCAGCCTGGGTGGTAAAGTTGAGGATATGACCGACTGAGGTGTGGATCTCGGCTATGTTCTCCTCCATCCGGGTAACGTGTTCTGGATCAGCATGGGTGGTAAAGTTGAGGATATGACCGACTGAGGTGTGGATCTCGGCTATGTTCTCCTCCATCCGGGTAACGCTCTCATTAAGGGTAGCGTCTTCCGGATCAGCCTGGGTGGTAAAGTTGAGGATATGACCGACTGAGGTGTGGATCTCGGCTATGTTCTCCTCCATCCGGGTAACGCTCTCATTAAAGGTAGCGTGTTCCGGATCAGCCTGGGTGGTAAAGTTGAGGATATGACCGACTGAGGTGTGGATCTCGGCTATGTTCTCCTCCATCCGGGTAACGCTCTCATTAAGGGTAGCGTGTTCCGGATCAGCCTGGGTGGTAAAGTTGAGGATATGACCGACTGAGGTGTGGATCTCGGCTATGTTCTCCTCCATCCGGGTAACGCTCTCATTAAGGGTAGCGTGTTCCGGATCAGCCTGGGTGGTAAAGTTGAGGATATGACCGACTGAGGTGTGGATCTCGGCTATGTTCTCCTCCATCCGGGTAACGCTCTCATTAAGGGTAGCGTGTTCCGGATCAGCCTGGTTGGTAAAGTTGAGGATATGACCGACTGAGGTGTGGATCTCGGCTATGTTCTCCTCCATCCGGGTAACGCTCTCATTAAGGGTAGCGTGTTCCGGATCAGCCTGGGTGGTAAAGTTGAGGATATGACCGACTGAGGTGTGGATCTCGGCTATGTTCTCCTCCATCCGGGTAACGCTCTCATTAAGGGTAGCGTGTTCCGGATCAGCCTGGGTGGTAAAGTTGAGGATATGACCGACTGAGGTGTGGATCTCGGATATGTTCTCCTCCATCCGGGTAACGCTCTCATTAAGGGTAGCGTGTTCCGGATCAGCCTGGGTGGTAAAGTTGAGGATATGACCGACTGAGGTGTGGATCTCGGCTATGTTCTCCTCCATCCGGGTAACGCTCTCATTAAGGGTAGCGTGTTCCGGATCAGCCTGGTTGGTAAAGTTGAGGATATGACCGACTGAGGTGTGGATATCGGCTATGTTCTCCTCCATCCGGGTAACGCTCTCATTAAGGGTAGCGTGTTCCGGATCAGCCTGGGTGGTAAAGTTGAGGATATAACCGACTGAGGTGTGGATATCGGCTATGTTCTCCTCCATCCGGGTAACGCTCTCATTAAGGGTAGCGTGTTCCGGATCAGCCTGGGTGGTAAAGTTGAGGATATGACTGACTGAGGTGTGGATATCGGCTATGTTCTCCTCCATCCGGGTAACGCTCTCATTAAGGGTAGCGTGTTCCGGATCAGCCTGGGTGGTAAAGTTGAGGATATGACCGACTGAGGTGTGGATATCGGCTATGTTCTCCTCCATCCGGGTAACGCTCTCATTAAGGGTAGCGTGTTCCGGATCAGCCTGGTTGGTAAAGTTGAGGATATGACCGACTGAGGTGTGGATCTCGGCTATGTTCTCCTCCATCCGGGTAACGTGTTCCGGATCAGCCTGGTTGGTAAAGTTGAGGATATGACCGACTGAGGTGTGGATCTCGGCTATGTTCTCCTCCATCCGGGTAACGTGTTCCGGATCAGCCTGGGTGGTAAAGTTGAGGATATGTCCGACTGAGGTGTGGATCTCGGCTATGTTCTCCTCCATCCGGGTAACGTGTTCCGGATCATCCTGGGTGGTAAAGTTGAGGATATGACCGACTGAGGTGTGGATCTCGGCTATGTTCTCCTCCATCCGGGTAACGCTCTCATTAAGGGTAGCGTGTTCCGGATCATCCTGGTTGGTAAAGTTGAGGATATGACCGACTGAGGTGTGGATCTCGGCTATGTTCTCCTCCATCCGGGTAACACTCTCATTAAGGGTAGCGTGTTCCGGATCAGCCTGGTTGGTAAAGTTGAGGATATGACCGACTGAGGTGTGGATATCGGCTATGTTCTCCTCCATCCGGGTAACGCTCTCATTAAGGGTAGCGTGTTCCGGATCAGCCTGGGTGGTAAAGTTGAGGATATGACCGACTGAGGTGTGGATATCGGCTATGTTCTCCTCCATCCGGGTAACGCTCTCATTAAGGGTAGCGTGTTCCGGATCAGCCTGGGTGGTAAAGTTGAGGATATGACCGACTGAGGTGTGGATCTCGGCTATGTTCTCCTCCATCCGGGTAACGGTATCATTAAGGGTAGCGTGTTCCGGAACAGCCAGGGTGGTAAAGTTGAGGATATGACCGACTGAGGTGTGGATCTCGGCTATGTTCTCCTCCATCCGGGTAACGCTCTCATTAAGGGTAGCGTGTTCCGGATCAGCCTGGGTGGTAAAGTTGAGGATATGACCGACTGAGGTGTGGATCTCGGCTATGTTCTCCTCCATCCGGGTAACGGTATCATTAAGGGTAGCGTGTTCCGGAACAGCCAGGGTGGTAAAGTTGAGGATATGACCGACTGAGGTGTGGATCTCGGCTATGTCCAACTCCATCCGGGTAACGCTCTCGTTTAGGGTAGCGGCAACCAGGCACCCCTCGTTCCCCAGCCTTGATAACTCCCATCCAATGGTTTCACAGCCCTGCATATGGGGAGAACTCTCTTTGTTTAGGGACTCTTATTGTTCACTCATGGAAATATATCTCTGGAAATTAATTTTGCGAATATATTTTTCTATACAATAACTATAAAACTATACAGTATATACTGTACTATTTATTGAAAGCACTCTATATCCAAAAATCAATGCAGATGGGTATCTACTATACAAAGGGCACGTTCTGTCTGTCTGTCTGTATGCTCACGAACTATTCAATCAGTTTTCAAGATGGAGCGCCCATACTTGGCATGCATACTAAGAGGTCTTAAGCTGCTAAGTGAGTGTGTAGAGGGGGGGGGGGGGAACTATGGAGAGCCCATACTTAGTATGCATACTAAGGGTGTGCCAGAATATGTTTTAAGTGAGGAGGATATTTGCAATGTAATGAATATACTATGTAACACAATGAATAAAATATATAAAATAATAACCATTATAAATAACCATTATAATAGTTGAGAGAGAGAGAGTTACAAGGCATTGTCAGTATCTCACAAAGTCTTTCCGGTCCATTCCGGGGAGCTACTCGAAGTGGAAAAAGAGAGAATACATGTGTAGTGCATTACACTCATTTGTGCCTCTTGATTTTTATGTATACCCTGTGCATTATAGGTAGGCCAAAAATCTTGAACTCTAACCTCTACAACTCAAAAAACAACTAGAGCTTTTGAGCTAATACTTTTACCATTTAGGAAGAGTCAGTCAGGGAACAGGTGTGGACATTTACAGCCCATTTGTTCTAGCCCTTTTTGAGTTACAGAGGTTAGGGCTTATGACTTCTGGCCTACCTATAATGAATGGACTATAGTATGTTTTACTGGGCGAATGCAACGTCCCTTTCAGAAGATGACCCCTTTAAAAAAAAAACACACAAAAAAAAAAAGCCATATGTGATTAGGTGGCATGTCTCCTTACCACCACCTCCTCTCTTCCCCTTACCTGTGCTTCACCCCCTCCCCTCCCTCTCCTCACCCCTATTTCTCTCTCAACTTCCCCCTCCTCCTTTATTCTACTTTTTTCCTCCCCCACTCCCTATACACCCTCCCTCCCGACTCAAATACGTTTAGTCACCCTCCTCTACACCTCCCCTAACTCCCCCTCCCTCATACATGCGTGAGAAAACATCTGGAGCCGTCACCTAGTGTCTCAGAGAGTTCAGAGAAAACACATCTATGTCGATCTGCCTCATATGCACTTGTTTTCCTCTCATCACAATAATACAGGTTTTCACTAGATATTTGCTCTTTGCACCTATTTTCTGCTTCTTCAAAGTTCACATGTTCATTATACAAGTATAAAATGTGTATATGGTGCACTAATATTGCTTAATATGGTAAATATAACAAATTTTGTCCGAATTGAAGCTAAATCTTTTGCACTGAAAGACCGGTCAGAAACATCTCTATTGCATTTACGAGTTAAGAGTAGTGTCAGCCTTATGCACCCCTTGTCGAGTCGGCCTCCAGCTTGGATACCTCCTAGCCAGTGATTCCAAAGACCTGCATATGGGGAGGACTCTATTTAGCAAGGGACTCTATTAAAGCTATAATGTATTATCTTTATCCTGCACATGCTACAGGTACTTTGGCTAGTTAATAATAACAGACATTTATGGTAGTTAAGAAGGAATATCAAGCCGTCCACTAACCTGACTACAATTGCTGACAGTATTTTCCAGGTGCTGGGTGAGAAGGGGTAGGCTCTCTTGCAAGTTCAACACAGCCGCTGACACCTGCACCAACGTCTCCTCCTTTCCGCATCTGTTACATACCTCTCCCACTATCCCTAACTCGGCCGCCAGCAGTTCCTCCATCTTGGCCCCGGTCAACAGGCCCTCTGTAGCTGTAGAGACCTGGGCGACCGTGGAGAAGACCGTGGACAGCTTCAATTTCAATTGTATCAGCCCCTCGTCAGTTGCAAGGCGGGAGAGCTGGTTGGTTATGTCCATCTGCCTTGCCTCCATCTTAGATTCGGCTTCCTCCATCTTAGCTTCGGCTTCCTCCATTTTCGTCACCAGTTGGGTCTCCAAGAGGATGATCTCACCTGCCATGCGTTTTAGCCCTTCCTCTACTTTGGTCTGCAAGGCATTCACTTTCTCGGTCATGATGGCTTCCACACTTCCCTGTAATCTGGCTTCCATCTTGTCCAATCGCTGGCCCACGTCCCCACCTTCGTTCGTGGTCTGATTGAGGCGCTGGTCTAAGTATTCCCGTTCTATAATCAGCAGGTTCGTGATTTGTTGCAACAACGGGGCGAAGTGCGCTTCCCCGGGGTTGATTGCCTCACCGGACCCTATTTCATCATAGTGCTGTTCTGCCAGCGCCAACCCCCCTGACATCAACAGGGCCATTAGTGCACCCCACAACATCCTTATCAACAGTGTACTGTGTGACTCTGAAATAAAGTATTATTATTATTATTATTATTATAACAGGGAGGCACGATCTATATACAGTAATTTCAATTCCTCCTTCCTCTCTGTGACTAACTCTGAGCTAGTGCCTTTACAAGAGTAAGTACCAGAATATAAGAAACAAAAGCAAAATATCCTAGGAGACATTTCGGCCACCCCAGTGGAATACCTCAGCTGCTCCAATTGTGAAACATGTTCTCTACTGAAATTCAATGTCAAACTAGTTGATTTTAACCCAACAATTGGGAAACAAAAAATAAAACAAGTAAATTACTAACCGGGTACTTATTCTATGAAAGACGTTACCCCTATATACACTCACACTATTGGTGTCGTTTATAGAGTGAATTTCCTTCACAGAAAAATAGGACAAAATTGTTGTCAACCCAATTGTTGAGCTAAAGTCAACATAGTTTGACTTATAATATCAGTTGAGAACGCTCTTCACAACTGGAGCAACTTAAGTACTCCACTGGGGTAGCCGAAACGTCACTCTGAAATAACTGGGCAGCTACGGTACGCCACAAGAACAAGGATAGGTCTTTACTGGTGGACTGGAGCGAAAGACTACCACTCCTTAGCAAGGCCTTAGAAGCACTGACGGGGTGCCTCTGTCTGCAGGCTACTTATGTGTGTGTGTGTGTGTGTGTGTGTGTGTGTGTGTGTGCGCGCAAGAGAGAGAGAGAGAGAGAAATAGAGTGTGATAAAAACATGTGATTGAGATAGAGATTGATGGTATTTGTTATATATGTTTATAACTCACCAAATAAAACATTACAAAGGCACACACCTTGACCTGGGTTCGATCCCAGCCAAGGCGGACATTTAGTGGGTGTGGTAGTACGTCCTAGCTGTTTCAATTGCTCGCACCCAGTCGGAGGACACCTCGACGACGTATACGGTATACAGACTAATAACACACATAACAAAGCCACTCCAACAGCTTCTTCTCTCTCCAACACACCTTCTCCCCTCTCTACACTCTTCAGAATATAGGAAAAGTAGAAAGTAGCTACGAGGTGCCATTGTAAAGGCTTATCCCTCAATACCTTCACCTGACCTGACCTGACACAATAGGCCAAGGTACTAAGCATAATGCATATATATATATATATATATATATATATATATATATATATATATATATATATACATATAATGTATGTTGTGTATGTCTGTGTGTGGTAACCCATATGATTAACTCGTTTATCATATGAATATATGTAGGCTATGTATATTTAATATCAGGCACATACCCCATAGCTGGGGGTGGTCGACTCGAGACAGAGCCCGCACAGGGACAACACAACACATCATAAAAACAAATATATATATATATATATTCACATCTAGGTTGCCCAGGAGAAGATCCAGAGACCAAGGATCACTAAGGGCCTCCAGCACTCCCCCGGCCTCAGACCTCCCGGAGAGGTTCCGGTCTCAGCAGGCAGACACGCAGCGGAACACACCACAATGCCTGCCTACCTCACATCCAGGCATGACCCTTCATATATGCCGGCTCCTATAGATAGACAAATGGATAGATAGATGAACAGATAGTCATATGGATAGATAGATAGACAGATAGATAGATAGCCAGATAGATAGATAGACAGATAAATAGATAGCCAGATAGATAGATAAACAGATGGCTGGATAGATAGAGAGATGGATAGATAGACAAATGGATAGCTACCTAGCTAGTTAGATAGATAGATAGACAGATAGTTTGCTAGACAGATGGATAGATAGATAGTTATACATATAAACAGCTGGATAGATAGATAGATAGCTAAGTAGATATATAGATAGTTTGCCAACACCACACACCCGCCCCTGTCAACAGAGGGAAACACCAATGTATATTAAGGGGGGTCACCGTTTTTTTTTTATCTTTCTCTCCTTTTCTCTCTTTCTCTGACTTGTACCCATTTGGCCCCATTCAGCCAACTGTTTTAAGACGTTTATCCCCATCCAGGTGTCGATTTTTTCCTGGCGAGCGATAGCGAGCCAGCATTGTATGGAGAAATCCGGCTTCGCCAGAGAAATTTTTCTATCTAAAAAATTTACAAATTTATCTTACTGTAAAACAAAAAAATATGTATGCTGGATCGCTACCGCTCGCCAGGAAAATATTGACACCTGGATGGGGGTAAACGTCTTAAAACAGTAGGCTGAATGGGGCCGAATGGATACAAGCCAAAGAGAGAGGGAGATAAAGAGAAAAAAAAAAAACGGTGACCCCCCTTATAGCCCTTCCACGCATGTGTGGACGCAGGGGTTGCTGATCAGCATCATAAATAGTTTTCTCAATCTTATAATTACCTCTCCAAAATTAGTTTTCTGCCCACAGCTAACTCAAAGACAACTGCAGAGGTTGAAGTAACTAAACTAAAGGTTTCTAAATACCCCTGATGGTAACAAAGGCTTTAAAGTATCCCAGACTAGGCTCAAATCGCGTCCAGTGCGTCGAAGGGATAAGGGAACCACCTTGCTTTTCTCTATATATATATTTTGTCTTTCTTTGGGTTGTATGCATTCGGCCCCTTTCAGCCTACTGCTTTAAGACGTTTATCCCCATCCAAGTGTCAAATTTTTCGCGAGCCAGCATTGTTTGGAGATATCTGGCTTCGCCGGAGACATTTTTCTATCGAAAAATGTACACATTTAGCCTGCTGCCCTTCACCCTCTCTCAGTATTCTTGGTGTCTCTTTTTCTTCTGCTCTCTCTCTTGGAAAGACCATATTAACCCTTTCAAGCTGCTATACACATTTCTGTTTTGTTTTCTGGTGATTATTAGACGATTTTATTGAGATTAGGAAGGGTATATGGAAGTCAGAGGGTTGATTGAGATAGTCTTTACTCTTTTAATACCCACAGATTCTTCCTAAGCTGCATAACATCGTTTAATGATAGCCAAAATAAACTGTTAAAGCGTGACAGAGCTTCAAGGGGTTATCAGTCTTGCCAAGGCAGCCTCCCAAAAGCTGGGTGTGCTTAACCGCCTCAAGGGGTTCTTTACCCCTGCACAGCTTCTTGCTCTGTACAGGGGCACAGTGAGTCCATGTATTGAGTATTGTTCACACGTGTGGGGAGAATCCTCTCACACAGCACTTCTTTCTAGACATAGTAGAAAAGAAAGCCTTCTGTCTCATTAACTCACGTCCACTCACCAATTTTCTGCAGTCTCTCTCTCTCTTCGCCGCAATGTTGCATCTCTCTCACTATTCTACCGCTATTGCAATAATCAGTGTTCCTCAGAGCTCTCTCAGTGTATACCACCCCCTCTTCGTAGAGCACGTAAATCCTGTCTTGCAAAACAATCCCACCCCTACTCTGTGTAGCTCTCCAACCCAAGAGTGAAATGTTATTCTCAGTCTTTCTTCTATTCAACAGCTGAGCTCTGGAACTTTCTCCCAGAATCAGTTTTTTCTTCTTCCTATGACATAAATTGCTTCAAACTCTGTGTCCAGGCATTTTGGCTCGAACGTCCCTTGATTTTGGCCCTGTCACTCTTTCAACTCTGGGGGAGGCACTCACTACGGGCAGTTCTGCCTTTTGTCTCGATCACTCACATAGCAAAACAAATCTTCATCCAAAATATACTGGATCGCTATTGCTCGCCAGGAAAAAAATAAACAGATATACAGTATAGCTAGATATATAGATAGACAAATAAACAAATAGATAGATAGATAAACAGATAGACAGATAGATACACAGATTGATAGATAGGTAGATAAACAGGTAGATAGACATATAAATAGATAGATAGATAGACAGATAAACAGCTATAGACATATAGATAGCTAGATAGACAAATAGATAGCTAGATACAGATAAATAGATAGATAGATAGACAGATAAACAGCTAGATAGACATAGATAGCTAGATAGACAAATAGATAGCTAGATAGGCAGATAAATAGATAGATAAACAGATATATAGATAAACAGATACAGTACACATAGGCTATAGATAGATAGACAGATAAACAGTTAGATAGATAGATAGACAGATAGATAAAATAACAGATAAACAGTTAGATAGATAGACAGATACACAGATAAATAGATACAGATAAACAGATAGATAGATAGAAAGATAGACAGCTAGATAGATAGATAGACAGATAAACAGTTAGATAGATAGATAGACAGATAGATAAAAACAAAATACAGTTAGATAGATAGACAGATACACAGACAAATAGATAGACAGATAAACAGATAGATAGATAGACAGCTAGATAGATAGACAGACAGATAGATAGACAGATACACAGTTAGGATAGATAGATAGATAGACAGATAAAGAGATACACATAGACATATAAATATACAGCTAGATAAGACAGATAAATAGATAGCTAGATAGACAGATAAATAGATAGTTAGACATATAAATAGATAGATAGATAGCTAAGAAGGGCTGTATTCATATCAGCTAAAGCCGGTATCACACGAGAGCTTTTATAGTCAACCTTGGATGATCAAAACAATTCTGGCAACATTTCTGGAATATTTGGCACTGGTATCGGAAACTAGACTGATGATGGATGAATATAGTCGACATAAAATATTTTAAATGTTGACCTCATAAGCTGTCAGACCAGTGTTGAGGGAAAAAGCGCTCGTGCGATACCGGCTTAACAGAGACCCACTGTTCAGTACTAAGGAATTTATTACTAACTTGGTTGGGTATTAACACTGAGGATCATGACGCAATTTTGAAGTTTTCCTGGTTACTTTTAGACGACTATAAATTGTTGTAAAATGTCCTCCTAAATTACAGGCTGGCTATCGCTCGCCGTGAAAATTTATCGCTCGCCGTGAAAATTTATCGCTTGCCGGGAAAAATGGAAGTCAGAGGGTTAATTGAAATAATCTTTACCCTTATAATTCCCACAGATCCTTCCTGAGCTGTATAAAATAGCTTAATGATAGCCAGAATAAACTGTCAAAATTCGTCATCGTATCTTATAAGGGTTAAGTACTACTGGTTGAAATGGTCTACTGGTTGAAATGGTCTACTGGTTGAAATGGTCTACTGGTTGAAATGGTCTACTGGTTGAAATGGTCTACTGGTTGAAATGGTCTATTGGTTGAAATGGTCTATTGGTTGAAATGGTCTATTGGTTGAAATGGTCTACTGGTTGAAATGGTCTACTGGTTGAAATGGTCTACTGGTTGAAATGGTCTATTGGTTGAAATGGTCTACCGGTTGAAATGGTCTACTGGTTGAAATGGTCTACTGGTTGAAATGGTCTACTGGTTGAGAGCTACTGATTGCAATGGTCTACTGGTTGCAATGATCTACTGGTTGAGAGCTACTGGTTGAAATGGTCTACTGGTTGAGAGCTATCAGTTGCAATGGTCTACTATGGTTGCAATGGTCTACTGGTTGCAATGATCTACTGGTTAATAATAATAATAATAATAATAATAATATTTATTCAGTTAGCAATTTACAGAGTTGGTACCACATAGTTTGTTACAAATATGACATGTACCAGCCTTGCATAATTCCAACTAAGGCCATATAAGGCCGTTAGGCGTATTTCCATTGGGGTCCTTGTGGGATTAGGTTAGCTGGGGAAAATGGGGAGGATAAAGAAATAGATACTTTAGAGAAAGTATTTCTAGGGGGTTATTTTAAGATACCTTACATCCTATAGTAAATATCAGTAATCCGTAATCAGTAATCATTTCAGTTTGGTTTGTCTATCTCTTATGTCGCATTTAGTAGTAGACATAAGCTTGGTGCTCCCTTCTCGCAGCTGTCCGGTTCAGGTGTTCCTTCAGGCTACGTCTGAAGGAATACAGTGTTCTCTTTTCACGGACTGACTGGGGTAGGTCGTTCCAGTCTTTGATGGCGGTGAAGAAGAATGTTTGCTTACCCTGTCCTTGGATTCTCGGGACCTTAAAATTAAACAACCTGTTTCTTGTATTATGTCCACTCCTCTCATTTGCTTTAACAAAATCATTCTTTAGGTACTCTGGAGCTCTGTCATAGAAAATGTTGAAGGCATTAGTGAGCCTGATTTGTTTGGCCCTGTCAGCGACATTGAGCATACCTAGTGACTGAAGTTGTTCCTGGCCAACATGTGATCTGGGTCCTAGGTTCAGCATGAACCTAACCATTTTATTTTGAGTGACCTGAAGTTTGTGCTGTGCTGATTTAGATGATGCAGAGTACCAGGATGACACAGAATAGTCAAAATGACATTGAACAAGCGCTTGGCAGAGGGTCTTTTTGGTCTCCGCGGGCAAGCATCCCACCTGTCTATACAGGTATTTTATACGTGCTCTACACTTACTCAGGATAGATTCCAAAATTGTTTCACCTGACAAACTCGCGTCCAGTTTTAGTCCGAGATATTTAACTTGTGACACTGTTGTTATAGGAATATCATTACAGTTGACCGAGAAGCCCACAATGTCTTTCAGTTTGCGTTTTGTTCCACATAAGATGGCTTCCGTCTTGCCCAGGTGAAGAGATAGTCTATTGTCCACTAGCCATTCAATACATGATTCTAGTTCTTTGGAAAGTGAAGCGGCAATACTTATTGGGTCTTTTCCTGAAACCAGGAGCACGCTGTCGTCTGCATACAGTAATAATTTACATGAGACGCTCAGTTGCATGTCGTTCACATAACAGAGAAAGAGTAAGGGACCAAGGATGCTTCCCTGCGGGACCCCACAGTTAATTGGCATAGGATCAGATATATTATCGTCAATTTTGACTCTTTGGGTTCTACCACTAAGATAAGATTTAAACCAGTTCACAGATCCTATTCCCATTGCTTGTAGTTTATTACATAGGATATCATGGTCTACTGTGTCAAACGCCTTTTGTAGAACTGATTGAAATAGTCTACTGGTTGAGATCTACCAGTTGCATGGTCTACTGGTTGAAAGCTACTGATTTCAATGGTCTACTGGTTGCAATGATCTACTGGTTGAGAGCTACTGATCGCAATGGTTTACTGGTTGAAAACTACTGATTGCAATGACTCATCCATGAATCCCTCGAGTGTGCAACATTGCTTAATCGTAGTTAGTAGGGGTTGTCGTGTTATGTAGCTTGGTTTACATAATTATAAGGGCTGCACAGGCTATCAGGTCCAAGCGAGGTAGTCTAGGAATAATGCAGTAATGTTATAGTCCGTTCATTCTAGTTTGGGCAGAAATCGTAACCTCTAACATATGTAACTCAAAACGAACTAGAGCAAATGAGCTGTCAATTTATACACATATTCCTTAGCCAAGTCTTCCTATTTCGTAAACACTATTAGCTCGATTACTCTAGTCCTTTTTGAGTTATGAGAGGTTAGGGGTTACGATTTCTGCCCAACCTAGAATGAGCAGACTGTAGGTAGAAAATGTAGGCTATAGGGGAGATATGTATGCATGTAAATAATTGATAGATAGATAGATAGATAGATTTATAGATATATAGATAGATAGATGATAAATAGATAGATAGTCAGAAACAACGGCGATATGGATACCCGGCACTTCAATAGATATATAGATAGATACATATATATATATAGAGAGAGAGAGAGAGACAGAGAGAGTACAAAGGAGTACAAAGTACAAAGGAAATCAAGCAACAACAGATCTAGTGACCCTTCTAGGCTGCTTGTCCTCCAAAACACTGAGGATCAAGTGTCCAAACAGTGGTTTAGAGTGGGTAAGGGAACATTGGAAAGGGAACTACTGCCCTGGAACTAATGTCCGTGGCAGGATTAGGAAGTTAGTAGGGGACAGATGGGTTAGTAACTGAGGGGGGGATAAAATAAAGTTATTCATTTACAAACGCAGTCAGTCGCAAGTTTGATGCGAGATATTTGTCTAAGCGGAGTTTAACCCTTAACTGGTGGCGCGCATCATATGTCGAGTGAAAGAAATTTGGACTATGTGGCGGCTCACAACATAAGTCGTGTGGCATTTTCAGCACGTAATATTGCTGAGAGAGAGAGACAAGTGGTGGCAGGAGAGTAGCGAGCGTATGACTGCTCCAGACCACCGCGGTGGACCAACTGACATGAATCCCACCCTCCTCCACCCTCTCACACTCGCTACACAGTGAATTGTTTAGGGAAAGTACCGAATTACATGATTTTTGCACTCGTGTTGTGCGATTGTTGCAAGAAAACTAGCAGTCATACAAGGATCGTTGGGGTGTCATTGGAAAGCTCTGTTTATGCCCTTTCAGGGATAGATACTTTTTTACGCTCTGGGTCTTATTTAGGCATGAAAATGATCACATAAACAGCCCTATTTTGGGTAAAAACACCCCGCTGGTGGCTACATATTATTTACCGCCTAGGCCGCTCGTTAGGTGTTAAATGAATCAACGGTGCTGCAGTCTATAACGTCTCGGGGAAGCCCATTCCACAAGTTGACAACTCGATTGAAGAAGAAATTCTTAGATTCGTGTGAGTTAAAAGATTTACCAATAATTTTGCAACCGTTTCCCCGCGTGTAATTAGATTGGTCGATAGTGAAGTACTTACTACAGTTCATATTGTCAATGCCTTTGATGATTTTGAACACTTGAATTAAGTCGCCTCTTAATCTGCGCTGGGTTAAAGGAAATAGATTTAATTCTCTAAGATGCTCTTCGTATGGTTTGTTCTTTAGGCTAGGTATCATTTTGGTAACTCTACGTTGAACTCGTTCTAGCTTGTTTATATCTTTTTGGTAATAAGGGCACCAGGATTGAACGCAGTATTCCAGAAGAGGGCGGACTAAGGAATTGTAAAGGGTTAAGATAACTTCTTTGGATTTATGCTCAAATGACCTGCCTATAAAGCCAATTATTTTGTTTGCCTTCTTAACTTCTGAACATTGTTGACTCGGTTTTAGGTTACTCGATATTGTTACTCCCAGATCGGTTTCTCTGTTTACATTCTTAAGCTGAGTGCCATTCATCGAATAGTTTGCTTTCTCATTTAGGTATCCGATATGTAGTACTCTACATTTATCCGCATTGAAACTCATTTGCCAAATTTGGGCCCAACATGACAATTTATCTAGATTGTGTTGCATATCGTCAACTTGTTCTTTTGAGAGTACGCTATTTGCAATTTTTGTATCGTCAGCAAATTTTGAGATTGTACAGGTGAGACCCTCATTTATGTCGTTGATATAAATTAGAAAGCGAATTGGTCCTAGTACCGATCCCTGGGGTACCCCGATACTTACATTGGTCCATTTAGATGCCTTACCGTTTATGACTACTCTTTGCTTTCTGTCGCTGAGCCAATTTTCTATCCATTTCAACACACCGTCTTGTATTCCATGCGCTTTTAGTTTTAGCAGTAAACGTTTGTCAAAGGCCTTTTGAAAATCAAGGTATATAATATCTACAGCTTTACTCTCATCGTAGAGTTTGAGGATATCGGGGGGGGGGGGGGGGGGGGAGAGAGAGAGAGAGAGAGAGAGAGAGTGAGAGAGAGAGATAATCAGAATATTTATTTTTCCATTTTACAATGGTTCTTCACATAAAACATTAATAAAAACAAAAAAACAACAAAAATACATACATTATATATATACATATTTACAATAAGAAACATCTCTAGTATGTTACTATGGACAGTCTTTAATATCTATAAAAAATGACAGTTACATTTTTTTTTTTTTTTTTTTTTATAGATCCATTTCATGTTTCAGAATATAATCTTTTAATATATGCTTAAACGTGTTTAGGTTATTTGTGTCCTTTACTGATCTCGGCAACCTATTCCATATTTTAGGACCTGCTACCAAAAGCGATCGTTCACCATAAAAGGTGTTCGTTCTCTGTACATATAGATGGTTTTGCTGTCTTGTGTTACTATTTATGATTTCATTAACAATAGGAGTGTATTAGCCAGTTTGGAATTAGCTTATGCCTTTCTTTATACACCGCAATAGCTGTATCATATATATATTTTTGCTTTATTTTTAGCCACTCTAATTCCTTTATTATCGGAGTTACATGGTCGTATTTTTTTTGCTCCACCCACTGCTACCTTTGCAGCAAAATTCTGCATTTTGTGTACAGTATTTAATATAGTGCAATTAGTTGAACCCCATATCATTATGCAATAATTTATCAAACTTAAAATTAGCGATTGAATCACAATGACCCTAGTAGCTTTGTCAAAATTACCTTTTATACGATTCACATACATCAACGTTCCCATGACTTTCTTGTTCAGTTCACTTGTGTTTATTGAAAAGCATGTTACTATCTATATGTAGACCTAAATTTGTTACAGGTGTACAAGGTATAATTTTATGATCATCGAGTTGTATACATACATTTGAGGGTATTTGGGATAAAAGCTGTCTAGTACCAAGGAAAATGCATTGAGTTTTATTTGCATTCAACATAAGACCATTTCTCTGGAAATATTGTTTCACTATTTTGAGTGTATTTTCTGTTTTGCTAATTGCATTAGTTAATTCATCCAGAGTGCCTGAGTGAAGCATCTGTGTATCATCAGCATACCGAATGAGCAAACAATCTTTAACATAGTTTAGTAAATCATTGACAAATATAATAAATAGAATGGGTCCTAGAATAGAGCCTTGAGGCACTCCATATGTTACATGTAAAGTAGATGAGACTGTATCACCCAACTGCACAGCCTGTGTCCTATCGGTCAAGTAATTCATAAGCCAGAATGAGTCAATATTTAATTTTTTGCATTTTTCTAACAATATTTGATGACTGACACTGTCGAAAGCTTTAGACAAATCAAGCAGTGTCAGTAAAGACACTTTTTTTGTTATCCATATTAGTATATATTTTATTAGTTAATAAAGTGAGGGCTGTTTCCGTTGATAAATTTGGCCGAAAACCATGTTGACTTATAGAAAGCAGATTGTTGTTTTCCAAGTGCGACATATACTGATTTGTGGCGACTTTCTCTAAAACTTTTGATAATATTGGGAGAAGTGAAATGGGTCGATAATTACCAACACAATCTTTGTCTCCATTTTTATATATTGGTTTAATTATAGCATGCTTCCACATGTTCGGGAACTTACCAGTTACTATCGAGGTGTTTATTATACAGGTTAAGTAAGATATTGTAACATACAATGCATCTTTTAACATCTGAAGAGAAATCCCATCAGAACCACAAGCTTTCGTGTCTTTAAGCTGCTTAAATGTTAGAATTATAGTATTTGTGTCAATTGGTTTTAGTCTAAAAAGATTGTTAGCAGTTGTAGAAGCCTCATATCGTTGGTCGGTATTCTCATCTGTGTCTAATGTAATGTTATTTTGTGATTTCTCATACGATGATTTGCCTAAATTTGCAAAGAAATCGTTAAATTTGTCTACTTTTTCTATCGTGTTAAAGGATTGGATACTTGAAGATTTCTTATTACTGGGAACTATTTGTTTTATTAATTTCCAAGTTGATGCTGTATCACCTTTACAATTATTAAATTGGTCATGGTAAAATTTACTTTTTGTTCCTGCTATGAGAGACTTGACTCGTTTTTTCTCAGTTTTATACTTTGACTCTAGATCTCTGTTTTGTCCATCGTGTTTTAATGCAGCTTGTAGCTTATTCCTTTCGCTTATTGCGGTTTTAATGGTGTTGTTTATCCATGGGGCATAGGGCCTTTTTATCTCCTTTGTAGTTATTGGAGCACATTTATCGAGACATTCTATAAATACAGTTGTAAATATTTCTACCTGTTTATCTACATCATCAGTATCCATTATCTTATTTAGTCTATCAGTTTCACCCATAATCAAGTCACAAAAATTATCTTTATCATAATTACTCATTTATCTAAAAGTCTCTCTTTTTGAGAGAGAGAGAGAGAGAGAGAGAGAGAGAAGCACTATTTTTCCTCCTCCCAAATTCCCACTCTTCTTATGAGGCAAGATTCTACCCAGATCTTATCACCAGGAAAACCCGTGAATAAATTAAAGGGCGAGGGGGTCTTTTTTTTCTGGCCCCCTTCTCCCTCATGTTTGGCCCCATTATTTTGTTTAGATTTTAGACGTTCACCGCATTAGTTTCGCGATTTTATGACCTTTAGCCACATTTGTTTGTCTATATTAAGCCCTTTCGTACAATTTAGGTGTCGATTTTTTTCCTGGCGAATGATAGCGAGCCTGTAATTTAATAGAAACTGGCTTTCGGCCAGGACATTTTGCTATCGAAAAATGTCCAACTTTATCTTGTCTTAGGGTTTGTTTTTAAGCTTGATGGAGGTCTAGGGAGGAAACTAGAAATATAATAAAAATATAAATGAATAAGGAAATAAATATGCCCATTCCCCCTTAACCCTCTCAAGATCTAATATGGCTGTTATAAGGTGATTTTATTAAGATTAGGAAGGGTATATGGTAGTCAGGGGGTTAATTGAGAGAGTCTTTACCCTTATAAAATTCCCACAGATCCTTAATGTTAAGCAATAAGCACACATCGGATTGTTCGTACAGGCCTTCGTGGGATGGGTGAAAGAAAAGCACCTCCAACATTGAAGGGGTGGAGGCACATATGGCCGGACGTCCCGGCTCTCACCCATGATGATAATTTAATCTGGTAAAGATTCACCGTAAAACGTCAAGGTGGCAACAGAAAGGGGATGATCTGAGGAACGGTGAACACGCTCATGAATCTTAACGTCAGTGCAGGGATAACCTCGAATCTGAAGGGACGCGAGTAAAATGTCAGGTGTAGGTCAGTCGTCAGAATTTGGGAGGACAACGGAACCCTGGATGTAGTTGAGGAGTTCGTGTATTTTAACAGTGACCTGTATATCCCCTAAAGACGTAAGCGCTTGGAAAGCAACTGACTGGCCCTCCACAGTAGCTTCAATAAGCCAACTGCGGGGATCCAGAGGGCGGATAGTCATATCTCGGGTAGAATATACATGAAGGAGTTCGTACTCAAGAACCCACTTCTGCATCGGAAGGGCAAGAGTAAGGACGAGATATCTGGGCCAGGCACTGTCACCAAATAAAGAGTCAAAATGGACGAAGGTAGGATCAGGATGATAATTAGGGCGGCGACGGTTTAACCCTTCCTACCCGGGAAGTCTTAACTAAGGACGGTCGCCCGTACCCGGGCGAAATGGCTGAAAAGAGTCTAGGCCTAGGCTACCGTATTTATGTTTATTTTCACTGCTAGAACTTTCCCACTCATCTATAATCGTAGTGCGGTTTTCAATCTGTATTTTGGCGTTAAGTAGAGCTCTGTAAGTCAACTGGTTCAGTTGTGATGACGATTTCAGTGGAGCAAATATTGCAGAGATGTTGCCATTATGGGGGCTTTTCAGACACTAATTTCGTCTTACGTCAGAACAATAACATTGAAGAGTCTTCTCCTTCTTGTTTTCGGAGGTGCGGTGACGCTTGGGTTTGTTGACATACGTCGTACGCACGGCGTTCAGACCAAGCTTAATTAGGCTATTAAGCTGCCGCCTTAGGTAAGGCAGACCGGGTAGCGGCCCTTATTCCGAGCTATCCTTACCTAAGGTAGGCCGGGTAGGAAGGGTTAAGTTGGGCCGAACAAAAGGCTGTAGTGTGGCCAGATGGCTACAAGCAGACGAACGCACGTTGGTACCATGGAGGTCACCACCGGCGAGACGGCTAGAGCGGGAGGATGCCAAAGAAGTTGGTTGAGGAGCCGGCGTCACCACAAGAGACCGGACAGCTGCAGTAGTAGACACCTCAACAGTAGAGTTGGTAGTGGTATATGTCGCTGAAACTGGTGAGGAGGCCAACGAAGGTGTCGATGAGAGTGATGTCTCTGGTCTTGTAAAAGGGTGAGGTGCGTGACTAGTCATGGAGTTCAAAGATGTGAGAGAACTCCGAGGGACGTCATCAAACATGTCAGTAGGTGGAACGGACGAGGATCCCGAATGCAGGTTCGAAACAAGTAATAGGACAGTCAGAATCAGAGGTTACATTCATTTGGGGGTTGACATTTTCATTGGTGAGATTAGAAGCCTGCGTGGATGCAGGCTCCACCATTGATGGAATGAGAGATGGGGTATCACCATCAGTGGTAGGTTCCTCCAAGAAGGCAGGAGCAGGTGAAGCGGAAGTCGAGGGTATAGTCGAGGCCAGCGCAGGAGTCGTCACCAAAAGTCCAGAATCGTTAACAAGTGATTGAGCAAGCCAAGAGATAAACCCCCGTATCGGCAGCCACGGCCACCTATCTCAAGAGGCTCAACTTGAGAAGGGGGTCAGCGGGGACCGGTACCAACTAGGGAGGGGCTGCCTCCCTTAAGGTGGGCGGTGACCGGTCATAAGGCCTACTGCCTACTGTCAGCCCCAAAGCATGGCGCCCACCATTACCCGCAAAAATGGAGTGACTTAGAACCTGATCTAAGGGGCCCGACTCTGTGATACAGCCCCGCAGGGTCTGCTAGGGGGCAGTGTGGAGGGAAAGAGAAGAAAGGGAAAGAAGGAGGAAAAAGCGCCCTAAATAAGGGGCAGGGAACCATTTAGTAGAACCCTCACTGAAAGCCGAAACAAGAGGGGTGGTATCCCCGCCTCAAGAGAGAGGGAGGAGGCCTAACCCCCAACCTGCATTGCCTCCCAGATCATAGAGATACAAAGCCCCCCACCACAAGGTGGTTCCCATTTGGGGGGGGGGGGGGGCTATTATTAGATGATTGTATTCAGCTTAGGAGGGATCTGTTTGAGTGAAAGGGTTAATTGAGATTGACTTACCCATTTCTTTGCTAGAGGTCCTTTCTAAGCTGTATATATTTTTTGTTTTTATTTAATATTAATTTAATCAGACCACTGAGCTCCACAAAAGAACTCTCAGAGGGCTGGCCACAAGGATTCGATCAAGATATATAACTAAACGAGTCAAGATAGAGAGGGAAGGGAAGCAGGGGGAACAAATCGAGGAAGGTGAAGACACGCAGACATTTCTCGCCATTTCACCAGTTCAGCCGGACCACATTAGCTCCACATCAGAGCTCTTATAGGGCAGGGCCGAAGGATGAGGCAAGAACTGCTACACTGCAACACCAACCAAGAAGTGATCAGGGCGAAGAATGAGAGATCAGGTCGAAGGTAGAAAAAATTACATCGAGAAGCAAAAAATGCATTACCGAAGGGAATCAAGTCAGTTCGGCTATATCAGCAACCGAAGAGACAAAACGGGTCAGGAGTCAACTACCTAGCCAGGCCAGGAAGACATGAGATATAGGCTGCCCGAGGACAGCCGAATGGGACAGAATAAGAATAGAAGGGGAAAAACATAGAATGAGGAAAGAAAAACTTCTCAAAATTAGTCAAGCCGAGGACGAAAGCTCGAGGGGAGACGGAGGGAAACAACCACACCCCTCCCCCATCAAGCCCCAGTCGCCGGCCCCGAAGCCCCCCAACCGCGACAAGGAGAGTAGTACCAGGGGGGTCTAAGCTGTATAAAATCATCTAATTATAATCAGAATGAACCTGTTAAAAAGCATCATTATCTTCAAAAGGTTAAAATATTATTAAAGTGGTTACTTTTTGGTCTACTTATTCAGTTATTCATTTATTGTTTAGTTTCCTGGAAAAACCTCAATCAAACTTAAAAAAACACCCCCCTAGACCCCCCTTCAAGATAAATTTGTACATTTTTTGGTAGAAAAAGGTCCCGGCCGAAGGCCGAGTCCTCTTAAAATTACAGGCTCGTTATCGCTCGCCAGGATAAAATAAACACCTAAATGGCACGAAAGGTCTTAAAATTGATAACAAAATGAGGCGAAAGGTCTTAAAATCACCAAACTAATGTGGCAAAAATCTTAAAATCTCAAAACTAATGGGGCTAAACATGAGGAAAGAAGGGTGTCCAGAAAAAGCAACCATCCCCCCTTAAGTTATGGCCAAAGTGTATAATAGGATAATAATATACACATATACCGGCATAGAAAATAACACACATGTATTTCATATTTACATTGCATACAATCAATAAAACCTAAATAGAAAACATAAATACCGTATACTGTAAATAATAATAATAATAATAATAATAATAATAATAATAATAATAATAATAATAAAAAACAAATCTTTCAGGCCTCGGGCAACCATAAACCCTGAGATTTTTAGGTCACCCATCGAATAGTTTAAACCTTTCCAGTACCGGTGCCATCCTTTCAAAGCCCATTCTGGATTTCTGGCTACTATTAAACGATTTTATTCAGTTCAAAAAGGGCCTCCAGCAATTAACAGGCTTCAAACTATCCCACTTAACTCATTTTACTACCACCGATCCTTCTTAAACTGCACAAAATTGTCTAAATATAGCCAAGATCAAATTAAAAGGACGTCGCCGTTACAGAAGGGTTTAACCCGAAAACGGCGAGGGGGGGGGTATTGAACTAGCTCCCCATGGGCGAGCATATTGGCTCCATTCAGGCCTATAATCGTCATTTTACGATAAATATCGTTATTACTTATTCATGCGCCTATTTTACCTTCACTATGAAGATAGTAACCTGTAACAATAAAACAAGTGAAAATATAATTTTTCTGGTCAAAATCGCGAATATAGATGGACCAGCCCATTCATGAATTATGGAGAAAATTGAGGCAACCCCTCCCTCCACGAGGCCTCAAGCCACACTGAGCCTACTCATACACACACTCGGTCATGTAACACACCCGCTAGGCACGTAAGCACATCCTCCACAAAGTTTACTAATGTTAGCACAAAAATATACCATCGAATTAGGGAATAACAGGGAAAATAGGTGATAATTAAAGGGGGAGGGGAAAGGGAGGAAGGAGGGGATGTGGAGGAGTGATATGAGGTATAGGGGAAAAAAAAAAAAAATTGTTTAGTGCTACTGGGGCTGTTTAAATGTTTTTTCTAGGCCTCCCTCTTAAGAGCTTTGCCACCGTCGCCCAGTAAAACCTCTTAAGAGATTTTCAGCCGTTTACGGGTTAAGAGGGGTTTTATCTTATTGTTTTTTTTATCAGTAGTTTACCCACACCACATAAAAGGTTTTACTGCTTAGTAATAGTATATGTATGGAAGTACTGTACTGTATGTATGTATGTATATACTCGGGCACAATACCCCATAGCTGAGGGTGGCCAACTAGAGACAGATCCCGAACAGAAACAACATAAAAAGTTCCACTTTTTAGGGTTCGGGATCACTTTTGCGTTCCCTCAACCCTTTCTCTGTCTCGTCTAGTAAGTGAAATTTACAAGGGGAGGATGGTGATGGGCTGGTCTATTAGAGTGAGAGCTGAGCGATCTCTGCCATACCCATAGCTTACTCTGACTGTTCCTTTTACTTATATAATTTCTAGATATCAACTTCTTCTCAAGTGACGGCAACTCTTCCGTGGATTGACCTCCCAATCTGCCAACCTAGAGGTTGGCAGAATGGAAGCCAAAGCGTCACATTTTTCCTTTGCCCCCTCAACTTTCTCTTCATAATTGCTGAGGGGCCCTGGGTGGGGCTTTGGTTTCCCGGGCGTTTCCGCACCCTCCTCAGCTCCCCGCCATGGAGTGGCTTCGGTCACCCAGGCTTTGTGGTAGGCAGGGAGGGTTCTGTGGGGCACTCGGTTATGGCCTTGGCCTTGTTCGGGGCCTGAGGCTGTTCGGCCAGGCAGCTTGGGGAACAGCAACAACAACAACAACAAGGGGAGGAGGATTCCTAGCCTCCCACCTCCAAAGTAAGGAAAGTAGTACAGGAAAAGAGACAGACAGAAGTGGCTAAGGTTGGGTAGATGATGCCAAACCTCACTCTGGACAGGACTGGTAATAGTAGATAGGTAATTAGTGAAGCTATACAAAAGTTCAACACAGTGCATAGTATGGAAGCATCCTACAGTCGTCTCTCCTCTCTGTATTAACAGAAGGAGCACAACACCTTCTCACCAAGGGAAGATCAACACAGAACTTTCCAATAATCCTTAAATAATTAATCTTAAAACATCCACACCACAGCCTAACTTATTCACGCTCAACAACTTTACCCTTTCCGTGCGATGGTGGGATTTGTATTTCACTCTGGTTAACGTTAAGCAATTGTAATCAGCTTAGAATGGATCTCCAGAAATTAATAGGTTCAAAAGTTGGCCCTCTTAAGGAGACAACGTTTTATGCCGGTATACTCAATTGACCACTTGCGAGTTTCAGGATATAAGGAAGTTGGTGCCGTAAATAACGGTATTAACAGAAATACAATAAAAAAGTATGGTAGATGTCTAATAGATAAAACGTGTGTTGAATTTAGTTGTATGTATTTGTGAATGTACTACAACCGCCTTTTAGCTGGTAATTCTGCTAAATATCAATGTAAAAAACTCCCACTTCCTTATAGCCCGAAACTCACAAGTGGTCAATTTTTTTTACCACCCAGAGACTTTATCTACCTCAGGAAAATCACTGTGAATCTAAGGATAAACACTACATAAATACATTTGTGAGACTCTACACAATCCTTCCTAAGCTGAATAAAATTGCCTGCAGATAGATTAAGTCAAAAACACTAAAGTTGCCACTGCATAATCACCAACACACCTTGATGGTCGACACTACTCTGGAAATTTTCGTAGGTAATAATGGTACGGTAGCGCTAATACATGTCTCGGCTGTCATTATGCTTGGCTCGCTCTGTGCTGTAATATTGTCTGTCAGGGAGGTAGAGGGGCAGGAAGACCCCCATTGAGATGGAGAGAATGTGTAGTAAAAGCGTTGGAAGACAGAGAAATGACAATAGATCGGGCAAGATAAGTGGTAATAAATAGGAATGAATGGAGAATGCTTGTGAATAGATGAGTGATAACTCGGTCGTTTGGGAGAGGGGGTCGGGCAACAGTTGGACTAGGTAATAGTCTGTCAAGCGCCTGGCCCGGGGAGCCGGTATATATGAAGGGTCATGCCTGGATGCTAGGTGGGCGGGCTTGTGGTCGTAAAGCTTCGTTGCATGTTTGCCTGCTGAGACCGGACCCTCTCCGGGAGGTCTGGGATCTGGGAATCTTGCTGAGGACCCCAAATGGGCCTGGGTCTCCGGGTCTTCTCTTGGGCGACCTAGATGTGTGTGAATTTGTGTTTTGTTACTGTATTGTGTTTTTGTTGTTGTGTTGTGTTGTCCCTGTTCAAGCTCTGTCTCGAGTCGGCCACCCTCAGCTGTGGGATGTGTGCCTGAGTATATAGATAGATAGATAGATAGATGTTGAATAGGGTGGGTAAGTGTAGGAACATGTTTGTATATCTCATTCAAAATGAAGAAATCCTGTTTAAATACAGTATTGCCGATACCAGTTATAGAGCAAAATATACTTGGTGCCGAGACATCACTTATTTGTCCGACTGTACGTACTGACCATTAGGATAGGTAGACATGATCACTATATCTGGTAACTTTGATCAGCAACCCTTTTTTTGTATTTCTTTTGTGTTTTGTGTTTCCTTATTTCATGTTTTGCTAAATCTCCAATGAGTTATTTCCACAGTGATTTTGATAGTTCTTTGGTTTTTATATTGTGCGGTTCATGTTTTTGTTTGTTTGTTTGCAAGTTTTACATAATATCATATTTTATTGTATATACAGTATAGCCTACTGTATATATTTTTGTTTTACCAAATGGGGAAGGGGTGGGTGAGAGGATACAACAAATATTTCACCTTTCATTTTTTTCTGAAAGAGAGAAGTTTCATTGCATATTATAAATCATTCAGGAACACTATGCACTAATAACAGTAACTAGACCGATGAAGGTAGACTAATGAAAAATTACAAAATTCTATAAAAAAGTTTAATTAAGAATCTCCTATGACACACTATCCCTCAATCTATCATTCCTTCATCCTACAACTTAAAACTGTTCAAGCTCCATGTTGCCAAACATTTGAACTCTTGAATTTGGCTTTTTGTCACTCTTTCAATTTGGGGGGAACAATCGCACCAGGCAGCTTTGCCGATTGTCTCCTTAAACATATTAATAAAATAAAAATAATAATAATAATAATAATAATAATAATAAAAAAAATAAAAATAATAATAATATGCTGGTATATTTGTAATAAGTGCCAATTCTCCGAGTGGATTCACGACGCTCACATTTTAATTTTTCCCTTTTTCTTCTTCCTACAGTAGCTTTCATCTAACAAAAATCTAAAATGTATTATAATCTAAAAAAAAAAAAAAAAAAATGGCTAAATACAGTTGTTGGAAAATGCACTTGAGTAAATTCTCCCTAACAGTTATTTATATGGCAATTATATGACAGGATGGCGATATAACTGCAGTGGCGACTTTAGTTTTGTTTTCGTTTTGAACGATTAGTTTAACCAGACCATTGAGTCACTGCAAGAGACTCTTATAGGGCTGGCCTTAGCTGACGCTAAGGGGCGACTTTAGTACAGTATTGTTTATGTTACACCAAAGTACAAAAACAACACAGTGGTGATTTAAGAGAATGGGAGGCCTAATAATATATAAATACACAGTCACACAAAGCACTCTAACTGGCGGCCGGGGGAGCGCTGTATTATTATGTTCCCTCCACCAACCGACTTTACTCCTAAACTCAATTAATTAAATCAACAAATACATGTGGCAGTCCAGGGATTCGAACCTAGGATGCTCACACCGAAATTCAGTGCATTTATCCATTGCGCTACGAAGACAATTAAAGAATGGTGGACAAGCCTACGATTTATTATGCAGTTTCGAATCCTGCATATCAATCTAAGCATGTACACACATTCCAACTGCGCAATCATAGGCTATGGATAGATATTATGGATATATTGCCGGCCCTCACTTTAACATATACTGTACTGTACAAGTACATCACGCTACTCTCTCAGGAAGTGATAACAACATTTTCAATATTATGATAATTTTTTGATGTATGTATGCATGTATATACTCAGGCACATACCCCATAGCTGGGGGTGGCCAACTCAAGACAGAGCCCGAACAGAAACATATACAGTTCCAATTCTTAGGGTCCGGGACCACTTCCTCATTCCCTCGCCCCTACTCTGTCTCGTCTAGTAAGTGAATTTTATGAACTGGTACAGAAAACAATACCGAACTACTGTATAGGCTATAATTAAGCAATTTTGATAAGTTGTTTTGTCTTTTTACTGTGTTCTTCCAAGTTTTGGTTTGTTTATTTTGCAAGTTTTACATTAGAATTAACCTGGTAAGTGTACACATTGTTGCTTTGAGCTAAAATGCTCAACTTGGTGCTGATTGGCTGATGGAACTACAGCATGTCTTAGGTTAAATAGAATTATCGCATAGCAAACCCCAAAAATGTACAGTATGGGGTAAATGGGGATGCGTACTCGAACCAGCCAATACCCAAAACCCAAACACCTAAAAACCTATTATGATAACGTAAATCGTGGCATCGGACAGTGAGGGAGAACTGTACTAAATAATATACTGTACACAGAAAATATCCTTGGAGGTTTAAGGGAGCTCAGACGGTATTGTGTTTTCCCGGTTCTTGCTGTCTTGAGTCGGCTACCCCCAAAATGGGGATTGGGCCTGAGCATATAGATAGATAGACGGTATTGTGCAGGCAGCATAATTTACTGGTTTGGCTCAATGGTTTAAGGAGGGGGTTTAGTTTGCTTTCTAAACCTCTATCAAACTTTAAAAAAACACCCACAAGACCCCCCTTCGATATAAATTTGTAAATTTTTCGGTAGAAAAATGTCCCGGCCGAAGGCCGATTACTTCTATAATTACAGGCTCGCTATCGCTCGTCAGGAAAAAATCGACACCTAAATGGCACAAAAGGTCTTAATATTGGCAAAGAAATGGGGCAAAAGATCTGAAAATCGCCAAACTAATACATACATACATACATACATTGGTTTAACGTCATTTTTCCATTACATGCATTGTAACGGCTCGGACGGGGTTGCCTTTCAGTAGTTGGTGTACTGTAGTACAATAAAGTCCTGCCACAGCACTGCCTCATCAAGTCATCACTGTGGCTGATGTTGGTATAGTGCTAACCGTGCCTCAGCAAGACTCAACAGAGTTCCCCTGCAGCACTTGCACCTGCAGTATCTGCAACCACACCAGCCTTAACAGTGTTACAACAAGACAGCACCATAACAAGACTCTACTGTATATTAGGCAATTGGACTATAGAACAATAAAGTCCTGCCCCAACACTGCTCCAACATGCAAACACTGTTGCCGACACAGGTGTGGTGCCAAACGGCGTCCAGGTAAGACTCAGTCCCCTGTGGCACCTATCCGCACCCCACCAGCCTCGGCAGTGCCATACCAAGACAGTGCTAAGATAAAGACTTTATTGTCTAGTAATGGCTGTTGGTCCACAAGTCTATCGCCATCCCCCCCTATTAGTCGCCTTGTACGACACGCAGTAGGATGCGTGAGGCATATTCTTTTTTTCCTCCACCATTAGATGAAGGCCCCCTTACCCCCTGGGGGGATGGGGGGATGGGGCGAATGTCTTGAAATCTCATAACTAATAGGGCTAAACATGAGGGAGGAGGAGCACTGGAAAAACCAACTGCCTCCTTTAAAGTATCAGTATCAATTTTGCATACACCGATCACCATTAAGTTTATTAACCTTTTCACTACCGGGATGTCTGGCGCTTTTTTATAGATAAGTTAAGATGATTTTATGCAGCTTAGGAAGGATCTATGGTAGTTAGTAAGGGTTACTCGAGATAGTCTGTAGCCTCTTAATTGCTACACGTCCTTCCTAAGCGGAGTAAAATTGTCAAATAATTGCCAGAAAAAAAAAATATGAAAAAAAAAAATGAAAAAAAAAATGAAAACAAAATGGGGAATGGGCCTGAGCAAATAGATAGCTAGATAAACAGAATAAAAAGGACTTCACCGGTACTAAACGGGTTAACAGGAGGATGGGCTAAGATTGACCTTCCCCCTTATAAACCTTGAGGCGCTATAGGCTCAATGTGGAAGGCAAGGTTATCGCACCGGGGACACTTTCCTCTTAAAATGAAAGGCTCGCTATTGCTCGCCAGGAAAAAATTTACACCTTAATGGTACAAATGCTCTTAAAATTAACAACAAAATGGGGCGAAAGGTGTAAAAATCGCCAAACTAATGGGCCAAACTTCTTAAGATCTCAAAAACTAATGGGGCTAAACACGAGAGAAAGCGGTCAAAAATACCTTTCTGCGGAGAATACGAGACATGAGGGGAATCTATTTGGAGAAGTTCAAAAGGTGCCACACTATAGGCCGTTCATTATAGGTAGGCCAGAAAACGTTACTCAATAAGGACTAGAGCAAATGGGCTGTAAAATTCCACACCTAGAGGGAAAAAGAAAAGAAAAAAAATAGGAAAAGTGGGGATTGGGCCTGAGTAAATAGATAGATAGATAGATAGACTCCCTGACTGACCCTTCCTAAATGGTAGAAATATTAGCTCGATAACTTTAGTTGTCTATGAGTTATAGAGGTTAGTGGTCAAGATATTTAGCCCACCTACATTGAATGGACTATAGCCCATCTTTGCAGAGGAACGTCCTACCCCCTTGAACAGTCTGCTGCACTAATTCACAACCAAGAACAAGGGGCTACTTAGTCAAAAATGCCATAGGTAGAGCACAGGTATTTAAAATATAAAACTTGAAAACGAACTCAAAAGTTACTGTTCAAATTAATATAACGAACTCATTAAAATTAAAAAATATCGAAACAACACACTAAACAAAATCTATATAATTTCATATTATCACCAACCCACCAGTTAACTTAAAAATACACCTACAGTAATTAATGAAATCAATGAAAGTAATGAATACATGTGGTACTCCAAGGATTCAAACCTAGGGTACTCACATCGAAATTCCGTGCACTAACCATTACGTTATAAAGACAGTTAAAGGTTTATGCACAAGCACAAACTAATAAATACGTGTGGTACTCCAAGGATTCGAACCTAGGGTAGTCACATCGAAATTCCGCGCACTAATCATTACCCTATCAAGACAGTAAGGGAGCCCACCTCGCTTTTTTTATCTTTCTCTCCCTCTCTTTTTGGCTTGTATCCATTCGGCCCCATTCAGCCTACTGTTTTAAGACGTTTACCCCCATCCAGGTGTCAATATTTTCCTGGCGAGCGGTAGCGAGCCAGCATATATATATTTTTGTTTTGACAGTAAGCTAAATTTTTAAATTTTTCGATAGAAAAATTTCTCCGGCGAAGCCGGATTTCTCCATACAATGCTGGCTCGCTATCGACACCTGGATGTGGATAAACGTCTTAAAACAGTTGGCTGAATGGGGCCAAATGGATACAAGCCAGGGAAAGAGAGAAAAGGAGAGAAAGAGAAACAAAGCAGGTGACCCCCCTTCAAGGTTTATGCACAAGCCTATAATATATTATTAGCCATTCTCCTGGAGAAGACTATACTGTACATGAGGCAAGTGCCACAATATGATCATAGGATACAGCTGACGTCATAAATAACAATAGAGTTAAGTCCGGTGGTAATGACCCCATACTTCGCAATGTCTGTTTACATTTGTTTTTTTGCATTTTTTGATAGTTCTCAGGCTCTAGATGAAATTTAGCCTGGGTGGCCGCTCCCCACCCGTTTGGCTTTTTCAGAATCCAATATGGCCGCTTCTCAAAACCGAAATATAAATTTCACCATAAGATCCATTCTAAGTATGATAGAACTTAGGTTTTGGTGTCTATCTATATGTTTTTAGGGGCAAAGAATCCAAATATGAAGTTATTATTCCATTTGAACCCATTTGTATAACGAAAATACATGAAAGCATGCATTACATAATTCATACCTGAAAACAAAAATGTGAATGTGATTCTTATATAGTATTTTCTACTAACAAATATAGTTTTGATTCTCGGTGGGATGCATTTTCTAATGGACTTAGTTAGCTGTATTGGTACTCTTATGGCAAACAGTGGTCTGAAAGAGATCCTGCAGACATCTTTTGGCTCTGTTAAGATCTTGCAAGTTAAGAAGTTTCCACAGAATGTTCGGGCATTGAGACTACTAACTGAAGAGTTGCTATGACCACTGTTTCAGAAAGACTCACCCCCAGCAAGTATGGATGGTCTTGAAGATATTCTTAATGAACTTGCTGCTCAGAGCCGTACTGCAAAAATGAGGGTCAACAATGTTATCACACCCACTTTCTTAATTATGAGGTTTTGCAGAGCATCGCATGAAGGGGATTGGCCTCCACATCAAAACAGCAGAAGAAATGCTACCCTACATGTTTGCAGCTCACAAATACAATTATAGCAGATATGGTCTTTACTACGTACATTCAATAACATGGCTTGGACCTGAGATAGGACAGGTTTCGTCGTGGAGAGCAAGCCCTACACCACATTGCTGGTTTCAACAATGGACAGTGGAGTGATATGTTTATTGAGACAAACTGGATGAGGAAAGGGCATGGGCCAGGAGGCATTATTGGAACCACAAAGAGGCCTCAAACAATGGCAACATGGGTATACAGTATGGATGCAACAATGACCTTGACTGGTGACCTTAAGAAATTGTCTGGATCTGAAGATGCACAAGGAGGAATCTATAAGTCGTATCCATAGAGATGGTTGTGATCGTCAATCACTGCGAGCAGTTCTAGAGGAAAGTATTGGCCCAATGGATCCAGGTACCCATGCTGCAGGATGTCTGCTAAACATTTCAACTGGCCAGTATGCTCAGCAAAATGTTAATGTTGACAGAGCCCTGGATATTGGGACTAAGCAGATGATTCAGTTTGAAGCATCCTGGCCAGGTTTCTACACCTCACTCAAAAAACAAATGATACCTTAGCTGTACATAAAAAAAAACGTCTCACAATTGAAGAGAATGCTGTCGTTGACCACGAGGCAATCTATGCTCGTGTGATTGGCCTTCTAGTGAATCAGCGTTATCTTGATCTGCAACAAGTGTTCGCCACAGAACTTACTGCTTATCCACCATCGATGTTCAATGTTGATGGGCAGACGCGATTCGCAACTGGAAAGTCTGCACTGAAAAATAATCTCAAAGTGGAAGTATCAAAGCGCATTACCTTATGCCCGACAGCCTTGGCGGTAGATGTGTCAGCTCTTCTATGAACACTCAACTGGCCAACTCAAGGAACCATTGATACGTTCATATCGGGCTTCAAAGTGTGGATCTCTGTTGGCCTCTCTGAAGCTGATGTCCACCTGTGCTTTGATCAATAATTTGACTACTCTATCAAAGGTTGTACCAGATCTACTCAAGCAAGCGCTACCCGTGTCCACCAGTTTACTAGAAAATCCCCACTACCTGCTCGGAATTTAGTGTTAAAAAACTCTACCAACAAAACTCAGCTTAATGCTCTCATTTCTGACCAGATCCTAAGTGATGAAGATTTCTTACAGAGTGTGACACAAGACCACAAGTTGGTGGTTACCTTGAACAAAGCAGTACCTACCCAAGTACATAAGGAACACAAATTGCATCGATAGGATCTTGCCTCAGCACATGAAGAAGCAGACATACTCATAACTCAATATGCCATCTGCCTAGCTAAAGAAGACCCAAATTCCCGTATTTGTGGTGTGAGTGATGAGACTGATGTTTTTGCTCTACTTCTATATGTCTACTCGAGAGAGTACCTCCAATCCTCAATGACGATGCAGTCACCTATTCAAGGTCGATCATGCATAGATGTAAAGGAAACCTCTTACAAATATGCTATAATAATACCGGAACTGTTGGCAATGCATGCTCTAACTGGTTGTGATTCAGTTGCAGCAACGTATGGAATTGGCAAGACAAAAGCAATTACTGTTACTCGGAAGGGCTACACTCTTGATCAGCTTGGTCAACCCATGCAGATATTGACAAACTTATTGAACAGGCAACAGCTTTCATGAGTGAATGCTACAACAGCACAACACCTTCTCTTCCATGACAGAATTGCGACAGCGGCAGTGGGCTCAGAAGATAGGGAAATCTACAGTTACCCCCAAACTTTGTAGTTTGCCTCCAACAACTGAGGCATTTGAACAGAACGTCTGTAGAGCACACTATCAAGTAGCTCAATGGTACTATGCCTTGAGTGGAAATTTAGCTCCCCTTAACCCATTAGAGTATGGATAGGAAGCAGATGACACAAACAAATGTCTGATGCCACGAAACATGAAAGAAGGGGTACCATATGCTCCAGGACATATCCTGAAGTTGATAAGGTGTGGCTGTGCATCAGAAAGAGCATGCACAAATGGTAAATGTGGTTGCATGGGGAGACAACTTGCTTGTACACTATTTTGTTACTGTGGTAGTGGTGTAGCATGTGACAATCCCTTCAACATCAAGGAGCACACATCCAGTGTCACCGATGGCACTAGTGAAAGAAATTACCATGGATGGGATAGCAGTGACGAGGAGGACAATGACAATTAATTATCATATATACAGGGTGTTCAGAAAACATGTGTACAAAATGAAATGGGTGATAGGGAACACAGAATTAAACATTTTGTAATCCATGGAGGTATGTCCATAAATGCTTCCTTGCGGTGCTACAGGGAAGATAGTTTCAACGTAATTTCCCTAATTTTTACCCTAACTTCTTCGTGAGTAATCCGTTTACATACAAACATGGTAATTTAATGTACACAACAGTATGAACATTACTTAATTAATGTCAGTACACTGCAAAAACA
This sequence comes from Paralithodes platypus, assembly GCA_032716605.1. NCBI lineage: Eukaryota > Metazoa > Arthropoda > Malacostraca > Decapoda > Lithodidae > Paralithodes > Paralithodes platypus. Next base: position 50,190,313 of record CM064508.1, on the reverse strand, counting down.
AAAGTACATTTGAAACTGAAGTGAAGATTAACCCAATCATTAACAATCATTCAGAATCGTTTAGTAAACGAAGCAGTTTCATTTCGGCACCATGAAGTGGTTGTTTAGTAGTCGACAAGGTAATGTGCTGGTCTTCACCTACACTCTCCTCTTAGTCTTGAGGTAAACTCCATACGTGTAACATGGAGGGCTTCACGTTTGCTGAATTGGCTGATATTCACCTTGTGTATGGTGCTGCTGGAGGAAATGCCAGAAATGCTGTGAGGATGTACCAGAGGCATTTGCCAAACCATCAGACATTTTCCTCATTGCACAGGCGACTGCGTGAAAGGGGAACATTCACTGCCAACGCGCATGACAATGGTCGCCCTAGGCGTGTGCGAACACCAGAATTGGAAGAAGAGGTAATAAGGATGTTCACAATTCGGCCACATGCAAGTACGCGAGGTGTTGGCCATGCTCTCGGAGTATCTCATACTCTGGTTTGGGAGGTGTTACGTGACGAACAGCTACATCCATATCATCTACAAAGAGTCCACGCATTGCTCCCTCGAGATTATCCCGTACGTGTAGAATTCGCACAGTGGTACTTGCAGCAGACAGCGCTCCAACCTGATTTTCCCTCGAGTGTGCTGATGTCTGATGAAGCCTCCTTTGCCCGTGACGGTGTGTTCAATATGCACAATGCTCATGTCTGGGCAGCAGCAAATCCACACGCTTCACACGAGCATGGGCATCAGGTGCGGTTCAGCGTTAATGTTTGGGCGGGCATCATTCATGATAAGCTGATTGGTCCGTACATTCTGCCTCCACGTCTCAACGGGAACATTTATCGGATTTTCCTTGAGGAAATGCTGCCCCAACTGCTGGAAGATGTTCCTTTGGCCATCCGCAGACGAATGTGGTTTCACCACATCTCGAGGGGAGGTGTGGTGGAGTGGTCTTGCCACTGGCCTGGTAATCCAAAGGTCCCGGGATCAAATCCCGATGTATCAATGGGAAGATATTATTGGGATGGAATTTGTGCTGTACCTGGTATCAGGGCATTACCACAAGCCCACCGAAACGTCAATAAAATACCCTCATTGTTCCCTGATTAAATAGCACTGTATGAATATTCCCATATTCAAAATATGCTATAGGGGTGCAATGCCTGGTGAGTTATCTTCTCAACAGGTGGCGTTGTGTGTGTGTAAGTGTGAGAGTCCGAGTGTAGGGGGTGAGACAGTGAAGCACGGGAACGAGATGGCTTCAGAGATGGGGTCGTTTCGGGCCATGAGTGAGCACCGTGCCTCATGTGAAGGCAAGATGACAGGTGCTCGTTGTACTCTACGTGCTTCACATGTCTCACTCCCTAGACTGGAACAAGACCTCACGGGCTTCACTGTTCATTGTAAAGCGGTGAATGTTAAGGCTCTCAGCCTATGCCCGAGAGGAAGTAAGTTGGAATATAGAAAAAAAAAAAAAAAAAAAAAAAAACACGATGGAGCTCCACCACATTTTGGCAACGTGGTGCGGGAGTATTTAAATGCAACGTTTCCGAACCGATGGATTGGCCGTGGTGGTCATGTTGCCTGGCCACCAAGATCCCCTGATTTGACATCCATTGATTTCTTCCTATGGGGACACATGAAGAGCCTTGTGTATGAGACACCCGTTGAATCAGAACAAGACCTCGTTGCAAGAATTGTTGACGCCGCTGGAAGAATTGCGGAGGAGCCAGCAATCTTTGAACGTGTACGTGAATCAATGCTACAGCGCTGCCATGCATGCATACGTGCTGGTGGTCGTACCTTTGAGCAGTTTCTGTAAATTGAAATGTTATGTTGCATTGTTTTGCAGCTCTTAAACAGTTTGGAGTATTTTGTGCATGTTCTTTTCAATTTAAAGTTTTGTACTGTGTTTGCAAAGATACTGCAATTCATGAACAATTACTGTACACTACCTTTAAATTACCATGTTGGCATATCAAAGTTATTAATGTAATAAATTAATTACGTTGAAGCCCACCATACAGTATTATTTTGTTGCCTACTACTAATGGATCAGTTCTTGGTACTGACATAAGACATCTTCATTCAGTAAACAGTTCTGACTGATGATTAATGATTGTTAATCTTCTCTTCAATTTAATGTTCTTTTGTTTTTGCAGTGTACAGGGTACTGACATTAATAAAGTAATGTTCATACTGTTGTGTACATTAAATTACCATGTTTGTATGTAAACGGATTACTCACAGAGAAGTTAGGGTACAAATTTAGGGAAATTACGTTGAAACTGTCTACCCTGTAGCACCGCAAGGAAGCATTTATGGACATACCTCCATGGAGTACAAAATGTTTAATTCTGTGTTCCCTATCACCCATTTCATTTTGTACACATGTTTTCTGAACACCCTGTATAAGTGTAATTATTATGATATACAGATTATTGTATAGTATATGAATTGTTTTACAAAAAAAGAGAAAAGAAAAAAAACACTTTGCTTTCAACAACTTGCTTTTCCTGCTTTTAAAAACTATATACAATGCATTCAATTAGGGCATACATTTGAATAATTGTATTTCAGTTACCATGGATAAATGAATGAAATCCAAGTTATCTAACAAATTATCAATGAAACTATTTGTTTAATCAATTAAGTTATTCATAATAAATTTTTCAAACTAGTCACACCTGATGTCATATTCTCACAAATAGACGTTTATTTACTACATATGGGTATTCTTAACCATTTATTTACTACATATAGGTATTCTTAACCACTTATTTACTACATATAGGTATTCTTAACCACTTATTTACTACATATAGGTATTCTTAACCACTTATTTACTACATATGGGTATTCTTAACCACTTATTTACTACATATAGGTATTCTAACCACTTATTTACTACATATAGGTATTCTTAACCACTTATTTACTACATATAGGTATTCTTAACCACTTATTTACTACATATAGGTATTCTTAACCACTTATTTACTACATATAGGTATTCTTAACCATTTTAGTTACAAACATTTTTGGGGTTATTTCATAGAGTTTTTGGTGCCTATCTTGTGTTTTCGATTTCCAGATTCCTATTAAATGTAAAAAATACTTTAGAATTAGATTCCTTGCCCCCAAAAACATATATACTGTATAGACACCAAAATCTAGAGTCTACTGTGCTTAGAATGGAAGTTACGGTGAAATCAAGATTTTGGTTTTGCGAAGCAGCCATATTGGCGGCCATCTTGGCTTTTGAAAAAGCCAAGCGGGTGGGGAGTGGCCACCCATGCTAAATTTTATCTAGACCCTTAGAATTATATAAAAATGCAAAAAAAAAAAAATGTAAACAGACATTGCAAACTTTTCTAGAAATATGGGGTGCTGCCACCGGACTAAGTGCTGTTATTAAGGGGACAGTGGCTGTTTTGGGGGGTCTATTAATTAATTTATTAATTTATTTTTCAATTTCCTTGCTAGACCTCCATCAAGCTTAGACAAACACCCCTTAGACTCCCCTTCAAGATAAATTTGTAAATTTTTCGGTAGAAAAATGTGCCAGCCGAAGGCCGCTTACTCTTAAAATAACAGGCTCGCTATCGCTCGCCAGGAAAAATCGACACCTAAATAGCACATAAGGTCTTAAAATTGACCATAAAATGGGGCGAAAGGTGTTCAAATCTCAAAACTAATGGGCCAAACGTCTTAAAATCTCAAAACTAATGGGGCTAAACAGGAGGGAGAAGAGGGGCCAGAAAAACGGCCCATCTCCCCTTAAGTCCCTATTACTGTAGCCTATCTCTATTAAGAAGAACAGAACTTCTGAGCGTTACTGTACAGGAGGAAAAGGTATTGTTGCTTTATTTCCTTTGTACTCCTTTAACTTACAGAACTGACCACTCAACTTAGGGTCCGTCCAACTCCGAGGCCTGGGTTGTCCTCACAGGGTATGGGTCCGCTTGGGGGCATTTTGTGTATGGCCACCCTCATAAAGGGAAGTAAGGCGTCCGGCAATACATAGATAGATAGATGATTATAGGGCACAGTTGACGTCATAAATAAAAAATAAGAGCGCTATCACCAAGTCCCTAATATGAAGAATTCCAGCGATTGTATGTAAGGAAAATGGCAAAACATGATTAAAGGACACAGTTGACGTCAGAAATAAAAATAAGAACGCTATCACCAAGTCCCTAATATAAAGAACGGAATTCCTGGAAGCGATCACCAAGTCCCTCTCGTCCGTATCACGAAGAACGGAATTCCTGGAAGCGATCGTACACAGGGAAAATGACAAAATATAGTATGATGAAAAGAATACGGGTGAATTCATAAATCAAAATAGAGCGTTATCATTAAACCTCTATTATCCCTGTCAACCCCTTCACCACCAAGACGTAATTTTCATTATATTCTGGTTACCATTAGACGATTTTCCTTAGTTTGTAATCTACCTATGCGACACAAATGGGTAAATACGATCTCGATAAACCTTCTTAGTAACACAGGTCCTTCTTAAGCTGTATAAAGTCATCACATTTTAATCGGAATCAAAGGTAAAAAGGCGTCATGGGGTGCTGAAGGGGTTAAAAGAACGGAACTCCCGGAAGCGATCGTACGCAAGGAAAATTATAAAATATGAACGTCAATAATAATGTAGCGTAATCCTCAAGTCCCTATATATCACCTGTAAGAGCAGCAGTGAAGTGTGGAAGTGTGTTATTAAAGTGAGGGCCTGGTTAAGGGGGGATAGGCGGATTTATTTGCCTATTAATTTTTCTTATTTATAATTAAAAAAAAAAAAAAAAAAAAAAAAAAAATAGTTAGATAGATAATTTTTGTTAGTTTCCTCCCTAGACCTTATCAAGATTAAGAAAACACCCCAAGATCCCCTTTCAAGATACATTTGTAAAAAAAAATTATATAAAAATGTCATGGCTGAAGGCAAGTTCCTCTTATATTACAGGCTCGCTTTCGCTCGCCAGGAAAAAAAATGACACCTAAATGGCATGAAAGGTTTTAATATGAATGAAGAAATGGGGCAAAAAGTCTTACAATCGCCAAAATAATAGGCCGAACGTCTTAGTAGGCCTATCTGAAAACTAAGGGGGCTAAACATGAGGGAGAAGGTGGGCCAGAAAAACCAAGCATCCCCCCTTAATGGAATGGGTGACAATACAATACAACACAACACAACACCACTCCTCCTCCTCCTCCTCCTCCTCCTCCTCCTCCTCCTCCCCACCCCCTGACACACACACACACACACACACACACACACACACACACACACACACACACACACATACTCTCTCTCTCTCTCTTTCTCACTACTGCATCTTGGACACCTCAAACTTGGTCGTCACAATCTCCTGAAAAAGCGGGATAATAGGTTAGAACATTAAAAAAAAAAAAAAAAAAAAAAAGTGGGGAATGGGCCTGAGTAAATACATACATATACAGTCATACATAATACATACATATACAGTACATACATAATACATACATATACAGTACATACATATACAGTACATACATAATACATACATATACAGTACATACATAATACATACATATACAGTACATACATATACATACATATACAGTACATACATATACAGTACATACATATACATACATATACAGTACTGTATATAATACATAATACATACATATACAGTACATACAAAACCACATATACAGTACATACAAAACCACATATACAGTACATACAAAACCACATATACAGTACATACATAATACATACATATACAGTACATACATAATACATACATATACAGTACATACATAATACATACATATACAGTACATACATAATACATACATATACAGTACATACATATACAGTACATATATAATTAGAGATAATGGATGATATGGCACTTTTCTAAGATAAGTATGGACTGTTTGTATGTATGTATATACTGGGGGTGGCCGACTCGAGACAGAGCCTGAACAGAAACCTTTAAAGTTTCAATTCTTAGGGTCTGTGACCACTTTCGCGTTCCCTCGCCCTTTGTTCTGTCTCGTCGATTAGGATAATTCTACAAGGGGAGGAGGATTCCTAGCCTCCCAGAAGGAAAAGTAGGATTGCAACAGAGACAGACAGAAACTGCTAAGGTTGAGTACAGATATTGGATGATATACAGTATATGGTTAGTACAGTACTTGAAATAAATAAAGGGTAGCTGAATTTGAGATAATGGATAAATGACTATTTTTTTTTAATATTATTAATAAATACTGGGGGACAGAGGTGCATGGGGGCGGTTCGTTCGTGGCCACCCCTTCGGGGATCACAGCGTCAGGCAATAGATAGATAGATAGAATAAATATGTTATTCTATTCTAATCTATAGAATAACATATTCATTAATATTAAAACAAAATTAAGAGTGATTTATCCAATGGATAAATGACTTTAAAAAAAAATAATATTATTAATATACTGTACATATGAATATATTATACTGTTACATATTATTCTATGCTACTTTAGATATTAATATATACTCCTTTTCTCTATATTCTGTTCAAACTAACTTGGGAAAAAATTTACACCGCTTATGTATGAATGTACAGTTGGCTGAAGGAATTCCTATACCCTGCATCATATATAAGCCGTACATGGTTGGCAGAGGTGTATGGTGGCGCTAATAAGTCATGTCTCAGCTGTTATTACGTTTGGCTCGCTCTGTGCTGTATTAATGTCTGTCAGATGTTGAATAGGGTGGATAAGTGTAGGAACTTGTTTGTGTATCTCACTCAAAGAGAAAAAAATCATGTATAAATATTGCTGATACCAATTATTGATCAAAACATAATTGGTGCCGAGACATCACTTATTAGGCCGACTGTACGGCATGAGTTTAGATGATGAATTATGGTGTTCAAAAGACGAAAATAAACTGAACCATACAGGTGTATTAAAACTGCCAAGTAAATATGAAAGGTGTATAGGTTATGCTAGGCCGTGAGTGGGTATTAATTCAAGTTTATGTTAAGTTAGAATAATTAACCCTTTCAGTACTAGTGATGTATTATTTATCTTTGTTCAGCTGTATTTAGACAATTTCATGAAGCTTGGGAGGGATATATGGTAACTAAAAGGATTAATTGATATAGTCTGTAGCCTTTCAATTGGTAGATGCCCTTCCTAAGCAGAATAAAATAATTTAATAGTTGTCAGAATACAAAGAAAAGGACATCAGCGGTACTGAAAGGGTTAACAAGAAGAGCGGACGACTTACCTCATCAGAGTCCAGGATGGGTAGTGCGCTGTGGACAATATAAATAAAATTAAGTATTAATTTAACTTTGTAGTCTGGTACACTCATAAGCAATAATATACATCTACCCACTTACAGTATCTTCATGTAATAAATAGCTGGGGGTGGCCGACTCGAGACAGAGCCCGAACAGGTATTAAAATGTAAAACTTTCAAACTAAACAAACCAAAACATGGACAAAGATAATATAAAGGCAAAATAACCAATCAAAATCGCTATGTGGAAACAACGCTTACTAAAATAAAATAAAATATAAAATAAAATATAACACAACATAACATAAAAAACAAAATACTAATTCGCACACATCTAGGTCGCCCAGGAGAAGACCCAGAGACTACGGATCACTAAGGGCCTCCAGCACTCCCCTGGTCCCAGACCTCTCGGAGAGGTTCCAATCTCAGCAGGCACACACGCAGCACAACCACATCACAAATAGGTGAATACAATGCCCGCCCACCACACACTTCCCAAATTGACTAAGTCCTTGAAAGTGACGTTAGTGCGTTGTTATGTGTGCGATTAGTTTGCTTGGGAAACAGATTAACTTGCTCATATAGGAATGTACAGCCTATGTGGTGGATTGTGTTCTTTTATTTCATAAATTTTATTTTAGTAAGCGTTGTTTCCACATAGCGATTTTGATAAGTTAATTTGATTTTATATTGTCTTTGTCCCAGTTTTGGTTTGATTAGTTTGTAAGTTTTACATTTTAATCCAGACATTACCCTTCATATACACCGGCTCCCCAGGCCAGGCGCCTGACGGACTATTATCTAGTCCAACTGGCGCCCGAACCCCTCTCCCAACGACCGCGTTATCATTCATCTATTCACAAGGATTCTCCATTCATTCCTGTTCATTACCACTTCTCTTGTCTGTTCTACAGTCATTTCTCTATTTTCCAACGCTTGTACTACACCATCTCTCTATCTCAACGGAGGTCTTCCTATCCCTCTACCTCCCCTTGTATCTGACTCATATACTCTCTTTGTAAGTACAGTAACATTATAGTACATATATTTATATAATTTTTTTTTTTTTTCAATATGTCGCTTCCTGCCTAGGCGAGCTGGCACACAGAAAATCTATATACTGTATAGGGAAATATGAAATACAGTACAAAACAAAGCTGACACTCGTACAGTTTCAATCATATTATTTTCATAGTGGAATTTACTTTGATTGAAATATATAAAGAAAAGTTTAAGACGTCCACTAGAAGCAGGCAATGTTTCATCCAACATCACTGGCTTTCCTTATAATGAATCCAATATACTGTATAGCATATTATATCAAAATGTAAAACTTGAAAAACACCAAACCAAACCCAGAAATAAAATGAAATATTAACATATAGTACTGTAATATAAATAAAATAAATAATAATAATAATTAATAATAATTATTATTATAATAATAATAATAATAATAATAATATAATATAAACATAAAATAATCTCCAACATAGAAGGATATACATATACGTACTGGTCAGCCAAGGAGGACGGGATGTTCTCCTCCACCCACTTCAAGTCATCCTCCTGCAGGGAAAAAATATATCTCAACATTATTTAATCACATGATGTTAATTATTTATTTATTCTAGCTTCATCCCAGATGATCTTACTCTATTCTATTCAACTTAATAATTACCTGTCAATGGCATGTTAACAGAGTTAGTGAGATATTCTTAAGCCACCAGTCACACCTATGCGATACCACCCTGCGACCTCCTGCGATCCTTGAATTTTTTCGGTTGGCAGTCTGATCACAGGCTTGGTCGGAGAAGGACTTCCTCGATGATCATGTGGGGTGCGCAGGAGGTCGTTGCGGGTCGCACCAGGCTGCCATTATTTTGAGTATGCACATAATTACCGGAGCGGGTCCCAGCCCTTTATGACGTCGTGTTGCCGTTGCAACTAACGTCCTGATTGACGCAACTAACGCCCGGACGGTTGCAACAACTGGCCTGAGGGTCGCAATGCTCGCCGATATTTTGAAGGCGGCGAACCACGGGGCACTTGTTGCGAAATGCCCCGTGGTCATTGCAACCAACGGGGCGTGTATTTCAACCATCGGAGTGCTAGTTGTGACTTTGGTAACACTGCTGGTCACCCAAGTCGCCATAGTTTGTGTGTCTCTGCGACCATCGCAGAGGCCGCGAAGATCTGGTTGCATCCACATTGCGCGCGTCCCGACACGTAGCGGCGATGGTCGAAAGGTGGCACTGCAGCAGATACGTTGCAGGTAACATGTCAGGGTATGTAGTTGCAACACGTTCCACGTTCACTGCGCAACGCTCTGAGGAATATCACATCGGCCTCGGAGCGCGATGCAGGAACGTTGGGATGTGTTGTAAGGCACCATTTTTTTTTTTTAATTCTAATGTTGCGATAGTCGCTACAGGGTCCCCGCATGTCGCAACTTGGCCGCAACTATTTTGTAACTAACGCGCAACCAATGGCCCGCTGACCATGCGACATGCCCTGCCCTATCTGGGACATTAATTGGTCGCCACACGTCGCGTCACTTTGTCACCAACCAAGCATCGTTTCGCCCTGACACTCACTCCTTTAGTATCATTCCTCCAAGGTCGGATATGTCAGCCATCAGCTTTTGTGTCTCCTACTCTTTAATTCCATTCCCATTCTAGTCATGTGGTGATGGGCTGGTCTATCCGAGTGAGAACTGAGCGATCTCTGCCATACCCATAGCTTACTCTGACTGTTCCTTTTGCTTGTATGTCTTCTGGATCTCAAGTGGCGGCATCTTTTCCGTGGATTGACCTCCCTACTGCCAAACTAGAAGTTGGCGGATTGGGAGCCAAAGCGTCACATGTTTCCCTTGCCCCTCAACTTTCCCTTCATAATTGCTGAGGGGCACAGGGCTTTTGGTGGGGCTTTGGTTTCCCGGGCGTTTCCGCACCCTCCTCAGCTCCCTGCCTTGGAGTGGCTTCGGTCACCCGGGCTTTGTTAGTGGTAAGCAGGGAGGATTTTGTGGGGGCGCTCGTTTGTGGCCTTGGCTTGCTCGAGACCTTGGGGCTGTTCGGCCAGACAGCCTGGGGAACAACAACAACAACAACAACAACCCTCTAAGCACAAAAATCCTGTTCCTATGAACTCCATTTCTAATAATCCTAATCACAAACACAATTTTCCAATCCTCCATTCCTATGAGACTTAACTAATAATTAAAACTATTTTACCACATCTCTAATCTATCTATCTTTTGTATCTACAGTAGAGTTTGCCACCTACAAGTGGCAGCTATGAGTGCGTCGCCCTTCGTTGTTTGTATAAGGTCTTCTCCCCTAGACAAGATGCTGACCAAGGCTGACGAGACCCATCCACCCGGCCATACTTCTGGGGATGGTAATTTTTACTTGTCGGCTTCTAAACTTCTACCTTTACCTACATTTCAAATCCCCCCCCCCCCCTATTTATACTAACCACAGATCGAGATTCGCGCGGTGATGAAGAGGTAGAGCCCCGAGTGTTGCGGTGCTTCATAGTGTCGGATATGTCGGCCATCAGCTTCTCCGTCTCCTCCTCATCGTCAGCGTCGGACCCCTCGTCCAGTAGAGGGGTGAAGGCAAACCGCTGAACAAAACAAACGTGAATTATTGGCCACTGATTTTGAATACATGCATAAAGTGTATTCAAGGTAACCTGGCATAAATTGGTAACGCTGCCTTTATATTAATTTCTATAGCCAATATTAAGAAAAGGCGGCAGCGTCACACGAGCCGTTTATAAAGGCAGTATAGGAAGTACAGGTCTCCCTCCATATACGATTATGTTACGTTCCTGAAAACCCAATCTTAAATAGAAAAATCGTATAGCAAATCCTAAAATTAATGGGGTAAATGGGGATGCAATCTCGGATCAGCCAAAACCCAAACCCAAACACCTAAAAACCAATAATAATATCGTAAATTGGGGTATCGGATAGTGAGGGAGACCTGTATAGAAAGGCAGCGTTACAAATCTGCCAGGTTAGCTTGAAAACAGTTTAGTCTGAATTCATCCCATTAGTTTTGAAAATATAAAAAATATATTAATCCTATATCTCGAGTGTTATGCACTTTCATATTGCCTAATGATGGCCGATTACATATTACCGCAAACAGTCCATAGTCACCCCTTAATCCAAAGCCACCCAACTTTACGGTAGTCTCTCGTTTGACAGCCCTGCTTACCGTACCTGATTATTATTAGATGGTCGCCAGAGGATCATAATGACGAGCAGCAATATAGCAAAGAGCACGTGCCAGTAGGCGTCGTCCACCCACAGCCCCTTCCAGTCCCGCAGACAACTCTCAAACTGGTGGTACCTGATGAAGATAATCACAAAAGAATGATCAATACACAATCTATACCCTGATTCTTTTTAACTGACGGTAAATTGCAAAGTTCCCATAAAGATTTTTCAGTTATTTTGAAGATTTTAAAGTGAAATATAGTGCTAATTATATAAACTTGGTCTTAATATGATGCAGAGACATAGTGGTTTCATATTTTTCCATTAAGTATCGAGAAATTAGCTGCTAACGGATTCATTTTACCGTCAAATGAAATGAAACAGAGTACTGTATAATCAATACATTAATTATTCTTATGCCTGGTGCAACATGAATTCATCTATCTATTGCCAGATGCCTTGATCCTCGAAGGCGTGGCCATGAATTAATTGTCTCCTCACTCCGAGGTAATTTGTTCAATGCTTTTAGCTTGATTCTTTTAATTGGTGACGGTCTCTAGCTCGACTATTACCTACTGTTTACTTCAGGACTCACCACCCAAAGGGGAAAAGGGGAATGAGCTGAAAGTCAAATAAATTTTGAATAAACTGACTGGTACGGGGGAAAAAAAATAAAAAAAATCTCACTTGATTAGAGCCTTCATTATAGTAAAAAAAAAAAAAAAAAAAAGGAAATAAGGTAACTAACTGTTAATCACTAAGGGGAAATAATGGATGAGGAAGGAGAAAATTTTCTGTTTTAAACTCACTTGATGGACCACAACATGAAGATGACAGATGCGAGGACAGCAAAGGCAAGGGTGTTGGTGAAGTGTCGGTAGAGAGAGAGTTTGACCAGGTTGTGTCGGAGGCGGAGGGTGCGCGTCGTCTGCACCAAGGCCGTGAAGATCCACAGGCAGATGGCAGACTCCAGCAGGGCCAGGGGGATGCCGGCCATTAGCAGCTGAGCCACGGGGTAAAGGACAGTTAACTTTATGCTAACGTCAATAACATCAAAGTCACAGTTGCAATAATGTAGCTACTGTATTTGTTGTAATAATTGGGATGCTATTCTGAATCCGTTCAGTACCGGTGCCGTCTCTTTATATTCTGGCTACTATTAGACAATTTTATTCAATTTAAAAGAGCCTCCAGAAATTATCAGGCTTCGTATTACAGTATCTCACTTAACCCTTAAGGTCCTGATGTGGCGGCGTCTACGCCGTGGGGCCACCTCCCGAGGCTGCCAACCGCGGATGGCTGCCGACCCTCCACAGCCGAAGACAAAATCAACGACCAGTGGAGGAAAACCGGATGCCGGCCGCGGGGAGCAGTTTCGGGAGCCAAACCGTCACAACCATCCCCTGCCCCCTCCCTGGGGGCACGGGTCCTTGGAGCGGCTTCGGTCGCGCCGGGAATTTCCACACCTCTCACACCACACACACACATCACACAGTTTTTCCTACACCGAGAAATGACTCTCCGGCTGTCATTTCTCGAAGACTTCTTCTAGCCGGAGACATTGAGAGCAACCCAGGACCCACGTTCACATACATATGTCCAACTTGCTCAAAACCCATCACTTCGAGTCGCCATACTAAGGGTTCAGTTCTCTGCAATTCATGTGGGAACTGGACCCACTTCACCTGCACAACACTTGCCTCCAAGAAACACTACACAAACACCTGGACCTGTTCCTCATGCCCCTCCCTCTCCCAGTCAAATCCCTCGCCTAAAACCCGTCCACCTCTCCTCCCCAACCCACCTAACCTTCCCATATCATCCACTCCCCCCCCTAAAACCCGTCCACCTCTCCTCCCTAACCCACCTAATCTTCCCATACCATCCACATCCTCAAACAACACCACACCCATCCTAATCCATTCCAACCCCCATCTCCTGCTCCCCAATCCCCACCCCCACCTCACCCATCCCAACCCCCAGCCCCTCCCTCACCCCCACCCCCCCCATCACCCCCCCCCCACCCCATCCTCGTGCAGCAGCACCCAACGTACATCGTGCACATAACATTAACATTCTTCAACTGAACATAGATGGCATCAACACAAAGAAACACGAACTCTCACACTTCATCAAACAACACAACATACACATTGCCATCTTACAAGAAACAAAACTCCGCACAACACAAAAAACACCCACATTTCATAATTTCACCACCATCAGACAAGACCGGGCTGTCGGCGGGGGCGGTGGACTCATCACCCTGGTACACAAAGAAATATCATACATAGTAACCAGTGTACAAACCAAATCACTCCTCCCCCCAAATGATAACACAACAGAAATACAGTCAATTAAAATACGCACTGGCAACAACTCCAACATAACCATCATAAACACATACATCCCTCCCCAAACATCCCCTACAGTACCAAATGAATACAGACCACACTTACAACACATCACAAACACCCACACACCCACACATCATCCTGGGTGGTGACTTCAACGCCAAGACGTCGGCCTGGTTTGTCGACAACCCCGACACAGACAGAGGGCTGGTACTACAAAACCAAACCGATAACCTCATCATCCTTAACGACATCCATCAACATACCCATATTCCTCACCAAGCCCTCTATAACCCATCATCTCCAGACATCACCTTTTGCTCCCCAGAACTCGCCCCCACAACATCCTGGAGGGTGGTCAGAACCTTAGGCTCTGACCACCTCCCGATCATTATCACCACCAAAACCAGACTCACCCCAGCTAGCCACAAACACACATACACCAATTATAAAAGAGCTAACTGGGAAGCATTCACAAATGAGACAGAACAACACTTCACAACTCTAAACAGTACACCCATCACTAACATCAACAATGCTGTACACATACTCAATAAAACTATCCAAAACGCTGACAAGAAACACATTCCAAGAGGTAACAGAAAAAGACACAACCCCAACTTCACACCAGAAATTCAAAACCTCATCAGACAACGCGACATACTGAAACACTCCCCAGCACCCCATACACAAGACATCACACAACAAATTCAAGCACTCAACACCCAAACTAACAACAAAATACAAGAACAACAAAAACTAAATTGGAATAACTTCCTACAAACACTTGATCACAAAACAAACCCCAAAAAACTATACAAAACACTAAACAGCATCACACTTTCCAACAGCAACACAACACAATCACATGCTGCAATCACAACAACAGACTCTGCTCCTTCATGTAAACAACAAGCAAACACTCTCATCAATCACTTTTCACATGTCAGCCACCTAAAACCTCACAAAGACGACCGACGTGTCATCCGACGTAAGAGACAATTCCCCACAGACCCTGACTATACACCCTTCACCAATCACCAGACAAAGCATATCATCAACAATCTCAAGCACTCACCCACCTGTGGCCTAGACAACATAAGGAACATACACCTCAGACACCTGGGACCACAAGGCATACAAGCACTCACTAACATATCAAACTACAGCTATTCACACAACACAATACCAGACATTTGGAAGCATGGTATCATCATCACTTTCCCCAAACCCAACAAAGACCCCACGCTACCCTCCTCGCACCGCCCCATCACACTCCTTTGCTCCCCCTCCAAAGTCATGGAACGCCTAGTATTACAACTAATTACACCTGACCTACCCCTAGCTCCAACACAACATGGCTTTAGGCCACTGCACTCCACAAACACTCTTCTCACAGACCTTACACAAAGAGCTTTCGACGGCATCAATTCAGCTAGACCACCACACAGATCACTATTAGCCACACTCGATATTAGTAAAGCTTTCGATGCCATCCCCCGCCACAACCTAACAAACAAAATCTACAACACAAACATGCACAACAACACAAAACGGTGGCTGGCCAACTTCCTAGCAGGCAGATGTGCACACGTATCTTTTGCCGGTCAGTCATCTAAAATCAGAAACTTTCCAAACGGAGTCCCACAAGGATCCGTCCTATCGCCCGCACTCTTCAATCTGTACATGCACGATATAACTACACCCAATACGCCCCAAATAAACTTAGCCTCCTATGCAGATGACATAACACTCACATGCACACACCATGACCCAAAAAGAGCAACAGATCTCCTTCAACCCTATCTCAACACACTACATGGCTGGTGCACTACAAACAGACTTAATCTAGCCCCAGCCAAATCCACCGCAACCCTGCTCACAAGTTGGACAGGAGAACACGAATACATCCCTCAACTCACCATAAACAACACACCCCTAACACATACACACACACCCAAAATCCTAGGAGTAACATATGATACTCATATGACATTCAAACAGCACACCACAAACATTAAAAAGAAACTGACACCCAGACTTAACGCCCTCAGGTCACTTGCTCACACAAAATTTGGACACAACAAAGAAACTACCACCACAGTATATAAACAATACATAAGATCAGTGATGGAATACGCAAGCCCAGCCTGGGCTTCTAACCTAGCTGAAACACATCATAAGACCTTACAGACTATTCAAAACAAAGCCCTGAAGATCATTACAGGCTGCACAGCTACTGCACCCACAGATCACCTACATCAAGAAACCAAAATCCTCAAAGTCAAAGACCATCTGGACATGAGAGGCACTCAATTCCTGGCAGCAGCCTCCACGAACCAAGACCACCCACTAAACTACATGGCAACACACCCACAGACACCAAGAAATATCAAAACAACACCCAGCACACGGTATCACACACAATTATTGTCCTCTCTCCCTCCCTGCCCACCCCGAACCAACATCCAGAAGCACATCCATACTCATATCTCTCACCGATCCATCCACTCACTCACAGACAACACACAGCTGCATGCACGACCTCCCGAAATCCATCCTTCCGAATCCTCCCTTCCTCGCGAGGACAGAGTCCACCTGGCCAGGCTGAGATGCGGACACCATCCAGCTCTCCTGAGCTATCAGAAGAGACTGGATGACTCCGTTGTCGACGCCTGCCCGGGATGTAACACAGCACCCCATACCATTAAACACATCATAGAAGACTGCATTTCACACAACCACTTACGCCAACAACACAATCTACACTCAATGAGAGCTCTGTGGGAAAGCCCGATCGTGGCCATGGCCT
Organism: Paralithodes platypus; assembly: GCA_032716605.1. Lineage (NCBI taxonomy): Eukaryota > Metazoa > Arthropoda > Malacostraca > Decapoda > Lithodidae > Paralithodes > Paralithodes platypus. The sequence continues at coordinate 50,173,638 of CM064508.1, read as the reverse complement.
TTCTCAGGGACTCGGGGCTGTTCGGCCAGGCAGCTTAGGGAACAACAACAACAACAACAACAACAACAACCCTTTTTTTACTATGATAGATCCTTCTTAAACTGCACAATATTGTATAAATATAGCTAGAATATAATTGAAAAGACGTCGCCGGTACAGAAGGGGTAAGTATTGTAGATGAGGGATGGAGAGGACGTTATATTTTTTGGTAAAGCAGTTCCACGACTACACCCAAATTTTAAAATATTGTGTCCAGCAAGAAAGGCACACCAAGGTAGGTTTTCATAGTGACAAGTACACTCGGATCCAATATTCTATAGACCATTCATTGAAATACCTGGACCTCCTTTAGTGCAGTTTTTACCACCATGCACTCCCTGCTTAATAGCTGGGCTAGAGTGGGTGCCCTGATGATCAGGGACTTCAGTGAACAGTTGCCACAGATTGCTGGACCGCGCCGTCCACCAACAGCATTGGTGTCTGCCAATAGCACACTGGCTGGCCCGAGACTCGAACCGTTGACCTTATGCTTTACCAAACACACTATGGCCTGTGGCCTATGTTTTTCTTTATGCAATTATAACTACAGTATCTGGATTGTTTTGTGGATAGAACTTTATTTTCAATAAAAGGTATGTATATATATATATATATATATATATACAGTAGAGCCACGCATCTCACGCATTTCGATCCCACGATTACGCATCCCACGGTACTATCCAATGGCTACCTGAATTCTCATCCCACGAAAAACCACACGATTCCCACGGATGCAGAGCTAATGGAAGCTCTACAGGACGCCGAACTTGATGCCATGGACGATGATTTCACGGGCTTTGGCGGCGACGGTGGGGTGACGGAGAACGAGAGTGGGGCCACGGAGGGTGGTAACTAACATCCGCCTCCTGTCTATCACCACATCCATCACAATAAGCACCTCATCAACTTTTCTAAGTTTTTTGTTTGTGTTTGGTTTGTTTAGTTTGCAAGTTTTACATTTTAATTTACCTTTCTTTTCATAGCAGCTTGAAAGCCTGTAAGCTTGTTTTGAAAGGCGTCCGTCCGACGCATGTAAACAACAGCCGGTAAGGCGTCGCTTGTTCGTATGTGGCTGTGTTATTGTTAAGTGGTGAAAAGTAGTGAAAAGTGGCTGACATCGCCACAAAGTTCTCTCCACGGAAATCATCATCACAACTGAACCAGTTGACTTAGAGAGCTCTACTCAACGCCATTCTACAGATACGAAACACATCTACGCTTGGGGATGCGCGGAAGCAGTCAAAATAACAAAGATACGGTAGCCTAGGCGAGACGTTTTTTCGGCCAAATCCCCCAGGTTTTGGGGATATACCGGTATTATAGAATGCGTAGCCGAGGCTGGAGGGTTAAAGCAACTTACTTTGGATTATTGGCATGTAAAGTGATGGTAAATAGTCGCCCGACGATAGCCTCCAGTACTTTTGTAATTTTCCCCATTACTTTAATACTCTGCATCCCACGAATTCCGGTCCCACGGTAATATTTCGGTACCAATAAATCGTGGGATGCGAGATTCTACTGTATATATACTGTATATATATATATATATATATATATATATATATATATATATATATATATATATATATATATATATATAGTTTTCTAATTAATGTACCGTATATAAAATTTTATTCATAAATTTCTTTCCAGAGATGTACAGTACTTCCATAAATAGAAATAGATGAGGTTTACGGATATTTATGAAAGGGCTAGGGACTACGACATCCGAATGTACAATAATTGTTCATTAGCTTTCGTAACATATACCACTTGGGAATGCTGGAAGGTTAACTATATAGCCAGGGTTTTTGAGAACCTTCAACCTAATTTACAACTCACTATTTCTACACCAACGTTGGGATCCATAACGTCTGAGTATGGTAATCAAATTGAACAAATTCATCACTTCACCAGAACAAATCTTCAGTTATGCTATAGCTATTGTACCATCCCAGCCTAAACTGTTACACACATAAAATTAACCTATCCACCATGTGGTGATGGGCTGGTCTATCAGAGTGAGAACTGAGCTATCTCTGCCATACCCATAGCTTACTCTGACTGTTCCTTTTACTTATATATTTTCTAGATCTCAAGTGACGGCGTCTCTTCCGTGGATTGACCTCCCAATCTACCAAGATTGGAAGCCAAAGCGTTACATTTTTCCTTTGCCCCTCAAATTTCTCTTCATAATTGCTGAGGGGCACAGGGCCCTGGGTGGGGCTTTGGTTTCCCGGGCATTTCCGCACCCTCCTCAGCTCCCCGCCATGGAGTGGCTTCGGTCACCCAGGCTTAATTGTGGTCGGCAGGGAGGGTTCTGTGGGGGCGCTCGGTTAAGGCCTTGGCCTTGCTCAGGGCCTTGGGGCTGTTCAGCCAGGCAGCTTGGGGAACAGCAACAACAACAAAACCTATCCACAAACTCCAAATTCTCCAGATGCAAGCACCCTATAGATGCCATGGACGATGCAAAACAACATCCTCACTGCCACAAATACTGTACATACAACATAGACTTCACTACTGCATATCATCACATGGAGATCTCTGAGGCCGTCCTGGGTGGTCACAGGCTTCTTGGAGGGTGCGGGTTTCTCACAAGAATGGCTATCTGGGGAAATATAGCAAAATCTATTAACCCCTTCATGATTATGATGCATTTTTACAGTTTATTTTGGCTATCATAAGAAGATTTTATGCAATTTAGGAAGAATATCTAGGAATCAATAGGGGTCACTTGAGGCATGCTATGCTTACAGGTACCTACCCGATAGCACTATCGTTAGTGAGTGCTGTACTGTATTTTATATATTATTTTGTAATAGTATAGATATCTTATCAATATTTGTATTTTGTACTATTTTAATGTCTTGTCATGTTGCAAATTTGATTTTAAATAATATTTTGACATTTAACATATAGTTTCTTTATTCATGCAGAGTTTAGTAAAATTTGCCAGAACGTCCCGGACTTCCCAAACTTGACTACTTCCTTTAACGTGACGATAGTGCGTTGTTATATGTGCGATTAGTTTGCTTGGGAAACAGATTAACTTGCTCATGTAGTAATGTACACCCTATGTGGTGGATTGTGTTCTTTTATTTAATAATTTTCATTTTAGTAAACGTTGTTTCCACATAGCGATTTTGATAATTTAATTTGACTTTATATTGTCCTTGTCCCAATTTTGGTTTGTTTAGTTTGCAAGTTTTACATTTTAATCAAAGCGGTAAATACTATCTCAATTAAGCTGAATAATATCATCTAATGATAGCCAGAATAAACTGTCAAAATGTGTCATGATCCTCAAAGGGTTCAATTTGCTAAAGGAATAAAAATAAAACTTATTCTCTTACCTGTTGCTGAGGTTCAACGCGTGACTGTAAGGCGCGGGTGCAGCTCTCCAGACTGGCCAGGATGAAGTATAGTAGACCCACACCAACCACCCGGTGCAGAATGATACCCAAACGAGGCCTGTCGTGACATTACAGAATAGTAAATACAAAATTAACATACTCACACTACACACACTACAGAGATAAACAAAAATAGTTTGCAGGCACTCCTCACTTAAAGTTGCCTCAGTTTACGCCGTTATATTTTTACACTGCTTATTACTGTACAGTAATTAGGGGATAAAATTCATATAAAGTTGTTATGCTTCATTATTAAGTGCCACAGTCTGTAGCGCGGTTGGTAGAGCACTCGCCAGCAAACCGCGAGGTCAAGGGTTCAGGGTTCGGGCCAGCCAGTGGATAATTGGCAGATGCCAATCAGTGGTAAGTGTTCACTAAGTTCCTGAAACATTAGGGCATCCACCCTAGCCCAGCTCTTGAGCAGGGAGTGCATAGTGGTGAAAAATTGCATCATCATCAAATGAGAACAAAAAATTTATGTGACAGTATCATATAATTAAAATTAAAATGTAAAACTTGCAAACTAAACAAACCAAAAATGGGACAAAGACAATATTATAAAGGCAAAATAACTAATCAAAATTGCTATATGGAAACAACGCTTACTAAAATAAAATTTATGAAATAAAAGAACACAAATAATATAAATAGGTTCAGGAATATTTCATAGCGAGGTTGGTCCTATGTGATCTGTGCCCAATAAAATATTCTTTCCTCTAGCTTAATCATTAGGTTATTCTTAGTGCAGTTGGGTGCAGTAGATGATTAGATTGCTATCCAGTATTCGATAAATGGATATTAATCGTGGTCATGTGCTATACTTATAACTGTCTTGATGGTGTAATGGTTAGAGTGTGTATGTTCTATATGAGATATCCTATGTTCGAATCCTGGGAGAATCATATGCTTTTATTAATATAATTTGGGGATTATTGGTGTTAAGAACGATGTTAAAAATAATACTGTATACTGCAGTGTACTCACTTGACGATTCCAAAGCCGAGTGAGACAATGATGACCAACATACGAGCCAGGGTCCTCTTAGCACAAGATACTAGTTCAGCAAATATGATGAGCCCGGACACACTGTACCCGCGCTGGTTGATGCTGCTGTACTCGGCTGTGAACACGGCCTTCTCCAACATACCTGTAATAACACCAACTTTTAATAGTACTGTAGCTCAATTTAAAATGTAAAACTTGCACAACTACCAAACCAAAACAGGAACTGTACAGTATAAAGACAAAAGAATTTATAAAAATCACTATTTAGAAATAACGCATTGAAGATTTAGTAAAATATTATAATGAAATATAAAAACACATAGGATGTACATCATTATATGACCCAGGTAAATTAGTTGCACATATATTAACGTACTCTCATCATATTCAAGGAATTGATCAAATGGGAATTTCAGGACGTTCAGGTAAATTCCGTAAACTGCAGATGACCTAGTTCTTATCGCAGAGAGTGCGCAGGAAGCAGAGGCAAAGTTCAAAAGATGGAGGGAGGGTATGGCAAACAAGGGTCTAAGAGTTAACAAAGGTCATGATTAGTGGAGTAGGGCGTGGAACTATGGAAAGAAGCGGCGACTATCCATGCGCAGTATGTGGGAAGGGGGTGGGAAGTAACTCAATTAAATGTTGCGTCTGTAGTAACTGGGTACGTAAGAGATATAGTGGGGCTAGAGGACCTTTGACGAGAATCATAGACTTTGAATGTGCAGTGTGTAAGGGAACACTTGTGTTAAATATCCTGCCTGTTAGTGTTGATTTTGACAATGTAACACTGGAGTGTGTGAATATATTCTGCTATGTGGGCGATACGGTTTCCACCGGAGGTGGCGCTGAAGCTGGCTCCATTGTTAGAGTCAGAAGTGGCTGGGGGAAGTCTAGAGAGCTGTTGCCACTCCTGACCATGATAGAACTATCACTTCACCTTAAAGGGAAGGTGTATACCTCGTGTGTTAGGAGTGCGATGACCTATGCCTCGGAGATGTGGCTAGTTAACCCTTCTTGCCCGGGCTCGCCTTCCAAAGGACAGCATTCAGATCCGGGTGATCTGGCCGAAAAACGTTGTAATAGGCCTAGCCCTATCTTTGTTATTTTAACTGCTAGAGAATTCACACATATCTCAAAACGTAGCCCTGTTTCATATCCATAGACTGGCATTGAGTAGAGCGCTCTAGGCCAACTGGATCAGTTGTGATGACAATTTCCGTGGAGAGAGTTTTGGTGCGATGTTAGCAATATCGGACAATAACAAACACCTGTTCTTGTTCTACAAAACAATAACAACAAAAGTCCGACTTCTTGTTTTTGAAGGTGCGCGTCGCTCCGGCCAGCTTTGTTTACATACGGTTCGACGCACGGCTTTCAAACCACGCTTAACCCCTCAGACCCGGCTATGTATTCCATACCGAAACCCGGGGGTTTTGGCCGAAAAACGTCTACGCCTAGGCTACCGTATCTTTGTTATTTTGACTGCTTCCGCATTGCCGTGCATCTCCAAGCGTAGATGTGTTTCGTACCTGTAGAATGGCGTTGAGTAGAGCTCTCTAAGTCAACTGGTTCAGTTGTGATGACGATTTCCGTGGAGATAACTTTGTGGTGATATCAGCCACTTTACACTACTTTTCACTACTTAACAATAACATACAGGCACACACGAACAAAGACGCCTCTCCTTCTTGTGGTCGAAGATGCGCGGCGTCGGTCCAACCGGCTGTTGTTTACATGCGTCGGACGGATGCCTCGCACACCAAGCTTACAGGCTTTCAAGCTGCCGGAGCCTCAGACCCCTTCCGGGTTCCGCGGGGGTGTTTTTTATGGATGCCTCAGAGCCCAACCGGGTCTGAGGGGTTAATAGGCTTTCAAATTTACGGATTTTAAAATGACACCCGGGCTCCTGCCCATCTGCCGCGGTGTCATTTTAAAATGCTGCCTGGGCAGGAGGGGTTAAAGCGGAGGATATCAATAGAATGGAACGGAATGAGAAGAGAATGGTGAGATGGATATGTGGGGTTAACCTCAGGGACGGGGTATCGAGCGACGAATTAAGAAGGCGTCTGAGCATTAAGAGTGTCAGTGAAGTGATGCGCACAAGCCGACTTGGTTTGTTTGGACACGTGGAGAGAATGGATGATCAGAACTGGGTGAAGATATGCCGGACTATACAAATATATACAAAGGAAAAGGGGATGCGCTAGATAGAGGAAATTATAGGGGCCTGAAAATGCTTGACCAAATCATGAAGGTCTGTGAGAGAGTCCTTGAGGGTTTGATCAGGCAAAGCATCTCTATTGATGATATGCAGTTTGGTTTTATGCCAGGACGTGGTACAACCGATGCTATCTTCATAGTCAGGCAGATACAGGAAAGATACTTACTAAAAGGCAGAGATCTTTACTTTGTGTTTGTGGACCTGGAGAAGGCCTTTGATAGGGTACCTAGAGATGTTGTGCAGTGGGCTATGAGGAAACTTGGTGTGGAAGAGTGGCTGGTGCGTGTGATAATGAAGATGTATGAGGATTCGCGAAGTTCGGTGAGGGTGAAAGGTGTACTGAGTGATGAATTCGCAGTCCGTGTTGGAGTCCATCAGGGTTCAGTGTTAAGCCCCCTCCTCTTTATTATGGTCTTGGAGGCGCTGTCTAGAGTTTTTAGAGGCGGACTCCCGTTGGAACTGTTTTATGCAGACGATTTAGTCCTAATAGCTGACAGTATGCAGAATGCCGAGGCCAAATTCAGAGAGTGGAGAGAGGGCATGGCGAGCAAGGGTTTAAGAGTCAATATTAACAAAACCAAGGTTATGCATTGTGGATTGAGACGAGGCAATGTGGAAAAGAGCGGTGCATACCCATGTGCAGTGTGTGGAAAGGGAGTGGGCGTTAACTCAATTCAATGTAGCATCTGTCGATGTTGGGTACACCATGGGAGTAAGCGCTCTAGTAGAATAAAGGGGCCCCTGCCGAAGGATAAGTCAGAAATAGAGAAATTTGAGTGCGTAGTGTGCAAAGGCGAGCTTGTGTTAAGTGATGATCCTGTGGCTGTGAATTTTGGAAATGAGTCTTTGGAGCTGGTGAACAAGTTTTGTTACCTAGGAGATACCATCTCTGCCGGTGGTGGGGCCGAGGCTGCCACTGTTGCTAGAATTAGGTGTGGCTGGGGGAAGTTCAGAGAATTGATGCCAATCCTGACCATGAAAAGAATGCCTCTCCCCCTGAAGGGAAAGGTGTATGCCTCATGTGTTAGAAGTGCAATGACGTATGCCTCAGAAACATGGGCCGTTAAAGTAGAGGATGTCAACAGAATGGAGCGTAATGAGATGAGAATAGCGAGATGGATGTGTGGGGCCAGGCTACAGGATAGAATAACAAATGTTGAGCTGAGGAGACGTTTAGGTATAAAGAGTATTAGCGAGGTGGTGCGTACAAGTAGACTGGGATGGTATGGACATGTGGAGAGAATGGATGAACAAAATTGGGTGAAAAAATGCAGGTCTGTGATTGTGGAGGGAGCTGCACCAAGGGGTGGACGAAGACCTGGGATCGGACTATACGCGCCGATCTGAAATCCAAGAACTTGACAAGTGAAGCAGCCCTTAACAGGGTTGCCTGGAATGCCGCCATTAGGACAAGAGACTGAAACTGCACTGATGTGTGGAACACTCGGTCTTAAAATGTTATGTATGTATGTATGTATGTACTGTGAACGTGGGGGCAGCTGCTGCACTTAGGGTAGACCTAGAATGACGTGGGATCAGGTACTCCGGTCCGATCTCAAATTTAAAAACTTGACAACAGAGGCAGCCCTTGACAGGGCCGCCTGGAAAGCTGCCATTTAGGACATGAGATTGTAACTATATTCTCTGTAGACAAAACGGTCTTTAAACTTGTATGTATGTATGTAATAAAGAAACTACACTTCAATACAGTATATAATATTCTATTCAAACTAGTTAAACTATAAAATTATAATTATTGCATAAAACAATATCAATTAATAAATTATATAAACAAATTTACAGTTTGACAAGATATGTTAAATAGTACAAAATACATATTCACTAAAGATAGTGCTATTGGGTAGGTACCTGTGAGCATAGCCCCAGCCTTGTGAGGGCTGCAGCCCAGTAGGCTGTTGAAAATAGCTCATTCTCTCTCTCTCTGTGAGCATAGCATTTAAGATTCTTATGCAAATAGCCAGCAATTAGGGGGGGGGGGGGCAAGCGATGTAAAATTTTGTGATAGTGAAGAGTGAATGGTTAACATCACCTACCACAAGTATAGTTATTCACTATTCTAAGACAAAATCAGAGATCTGACACTGTTGAGATAAATTAATGATGAAGGCATATACATCCCGGGAAACAAGACTGACGCCGCCACTCATACATCAACTCACCCAGGAAGATGACGGCCCCAATCCAGTACTGTATCCTGAGGAGTTCCTGCCAGCGTAGAGCAGACATAACCAGCCACGCCAGACCATACACCAGGTACACCCCGCACATCGCACCGTAAAAACCCAATAGTGGCCAGTCTGTTGTGAAGGAGGGCTTGGTGGTTAGAATGGTGGTAGTGATAGTGGTAGTGGTGGTAGTGATAGTGATAGTGTTGGTAAAAATAATGGTAGTGATGGTAGTAGTCAATAGTAGTCTAACCATACACCAGGTACACTCCGCACATCGCACCGTAAAAACCCAATAGTGGCCAGTCTGTTGCGAGGGAGAGCTTGGTGGTTACAATGGTGGTAATAGTGATAGTGGTAGTGGTGGTAATAATAGTGGTAGTGACGGTAATGATGGTAGTAGTCAACAGTAGTCCGACCATACACCAGGTACACTCCACACATGACACCGTAGAAACCCAATAGTGGCCAGTCTGTTGTGAGGGAGGGTTTGGTGGTTACAATGGTGGCAATAGTGATAGTGGTAGTGGTGGTAATGATGGTAGTACCGGTAATCAATAGTAGTCCAACCATACACCAGGTACACTATACACAATTACACATGGCACCATAAAAACCCAGTAGAGGCCTGTCTGTCGTGAGGGAGGGTTTGGTGGTTACAATGTAATAATAGTAGTGGTAGTGATGATAATAATAATCAATAGTAGTCCGACCATGCACTAGGTACACTCCACATCGCACCGTAGGACCAAAACGAATTTGCGATCTGTCACAAAGGATAGTGGTACTGTATATAGTGAGAATGATAAGTCAGTGGTGATACAGTATTAGGATGATGGTACTGTACAATTTATACATACAGTCATCAAATAAGGGCAATGGGTTCAGTCTTATGTCTATCAAAAGGTGACCGGTCAACTCAACCAGTAGACCATTTCAACCAGTAGCTCTCAACCAGTACCAAATCAACCAATACGGTTCGGTTAGGTTAGTACTACATTTTGGCATTGGTTTGGTTGGTCTGGGTTAATTTGGCACTGGTTGAGAGCTACTGGTTGAAATGGTCTACTGGTTGAGATGACATGAAACCCTATCAAAATATTTATGTCCAGACTTCAAAAATAGCCTACTTCATACATTAACCTCGATCTTTCTTATTTTGTGCGAAAGAGAGAAGTCTGGATCGGATACTGTACCTAGTCTGAAAGTTGCAGGTTTCTGAATATAATGGATCCAAAAGAGAGTATTATTTCTGTACATTATGCACAAATTGCAGAAAAATTAAGAAACAGTAGAGAGGTACCCACAGTGACTCTTAACCACTTATGTACCGACCGACGACATCCTTTCAACTTTATTCTGGCTATTAGATGATTTTATTCAGTTTAAAAAGAGCCTCCAGCAATTAATAGACTTCAAAGTACAGTATCTCACTTAACCCTTTTTACTATCACAGCACAAAATCGTCTAAATACAGCTGGAATAAAATAGAAAAGACGTCGCCAGTACAGAAGAAGTTACCGGTAATCTCTGGTGATATGTGAGGTGCGAGTGGTGACCAGTAGACTCTGTGTGGACCACTAATAGGTACACCTAAGTATTGGGTATGCTCCACTGGAGTACTTTGATATTCCTTCCTCTATTCTTTTTAGGCTTAAACAAAAACACACTCATACAGTAAAGGAATAATATCTATCTATCTACAGTATATACTCAGCCACATACCCCATTTTTTTTTTTTTTTTTTTTTTAAAGCTGGGGGTGGCCGACTCAAGACAGGAATAACATGGAAAAAGAAAAGGAAACAACTATGGAAATGGAACAAACAAAAAATTATAATTTAAAATTTGCTTGTAATTGCTTGTATCAAATAAAGGAATAAACTGGACTGACCAACAGCAGAGAGGTATCCATAGTGACTCTTCATCTCTATGGTGATGTGTGTGAGGTAGGAGAGGTTGGTGAGTGGCTGACCAGTAGTCTCTGTGTGGACCACCAACAGGTACACTCCATCGTTGGGTATGGTCATCACAGGGTGTTGGGTGTGGGGGCCCTGGGGACCGGTCTCCAGGTGGGGGGCCACGTCATCTGCTGCTGGATAAAACAATATAACATCAATAAACTTTGCAATTAGATGAAATATTTTGCCAAACACATAAATCTATTAATAGCTATTAATGATCACAAGTAGTAGAAAATTAGTTTGAAGTTGTTATAGAATATTTCAATGCACCAATTTAAAAACTGTTTTGGCGTTTGGCATAAACAGTTCCGTCAACCGGGGCGAATTCGGACGATTTTTGCGTATTTCCGTAGCATGTAGTCTTGTTTTTATCTCAATGTAAGATCTTAAGTATTGTATGTGTAGCTGGTACATGGGGGTATACAATCATAGTATTAAAGAAATTAAAACACATTGCATATATTTATTATAAATATAATAAAGGTGTCCGAATTCGGACACGATTTGGGGCAATTTCGGACACCTAGCCTGAATTCGGACTTGGATTTAAAATACACTCATAGGACTAACCAGTGATCCCAGTATAGATTCGGACCTTTTAGGGGGCGATTCGGACATCATTGAACATTTTAAAAGGGTCTTATCACACTTCCTGAAAACGTAAAGACCATAAATACCATATCGTAAGATACAACACTTTTGGGGCAATTTCGGACATATCTGGATTTATTGACCATACTCTGCGTAGCAGTATGACCTTAATAATGTAAAAGTAAGGATTATTGTGACATAACTCAGAAATACCACGTATAATGATAACTATAAACCCAAATACACTCAATATCCGAATCTGATAGGTTATAGCTAAGGTTAGATTAAATACCCTAATATTATTTATTAATTTTTATCCTGTCCGAATTCGTCCCATTTTTCAGAAATTTAAAAAATAATCATTTAACCCAGTGAGACCCAGCGTCGCACGTGATGCGTCGGCAGTGTTTGATCACCAACTCCCAGCGACGCATCACGTGCGTCCGACATATAAAAAACTCTTACGTGGCTCGTAAGGTAGGAAATGGCGGGAGAATAGGAGGGGGAGGTACCGTAGTGTGTGTGGGAGCCGGGCCAGTAGGTGTGAGCGGGCCGAGACAGCCGCGCGGCTGGTGGTGGTGGGCTTAGTGGGGATACTTTACACCCTTAGTTCACCGCCACTTTGAACCTTCATTACTCCGGTCGTATGGGAGCTAGAGGCTTGAGATTTATGTGCGACACTCCTTAGGATGTATGCCGTACAATGCCATACTCAGTTTTTACCCTAGTGCTCCCGGGCGGGTGGTCATGCGGGGGAGACGAACTTTCGACCCCCCCCCCCCCCAAATGACCGAGGTGAGTTTTTTTTTATTTTTGTCTTCATTTCTCACCATTCTCTTCCATTTTGGCCCAACAAATCTTTTTGAGGCCCCCCCCCCAAAAAAAAAATATCCGAGGTGATTTTTTTTTTTTTTTTTTTTCATTTCTCATCCTTGTCTTCCATTTTAGCAAACAAAAAAAAAGAAGTGAAAATGGCTTGGGACTGGGGTGAACAAAATATTATAACTAGCCGGGGCTCAACGGGTTAATACTCAATTACGGGAATAATATACAAGATAATGCCAATTAATTCATTTGTACTTTCACACTAATTACGAAAGTACAACTTGGCACCGTAGACTTTCCTGCATCTACTCATCAACATGTTTGCCAAAGAAAGTTTGCCGATGTTACGATTTTTGATTTTTTTGTTTATTTTTGGTTTTTAATTTATAATCGGTACAGATCATATTATACATTAAAACTATTTAAGCAAGAAAGTTAGATAAAAGCATTTCGAACAATCGAGTGAAAACAGATTTCTAATATGTTTATTCGTTATCTATTTAGTAATTTAATTAACTTTTACTTGACGTAAGGTCCGAATTCCCCCCACGTCCGAATTCGCCCCAGTTGACGGTTCTTGTTGAAACTTAAGTTGGCATTCTACAAAAATGTTAAACCGTGTGTAAAACCAGAGGCTTATGTGTCTGAACTTGTGTCTGAACTTTTAGCAAATTCTCATTTTGTGTCAGCAGAATATGAGCACAAGCTTTGCCTTGCATACTGAGTAACCTAGTGTAACACCATGATAGTAGTAGATGCACTCTGTTGATCCTCTATTTCTTTTCAGATAAGGATGAGGATGAGGATTTGTTTAAATATATTTATCAATTCTTTTTGTATGAAAAGTCATATAATACTTTGCCAAATATTATGTGATTCTATCAAGACTAAAGGCTCTGTCTCGAGTCGGCTGCCCCAACTATAGGGCATGTGCCTGAGTATATACATACATACATCAAGACTAAACATATTTTCATGAAATTAATTATAGTATGTAAAGTTGCGGTCATAAATACTTATACATAATTTTCGAAGCTGTCTTGGGTTAAATTGAAACTTCTCATTAATTCTTTACTTATTTTTTCGGAGGTTAGTTTAATAAGTTTGAGGCTTCATAATGTGTGGGAATTTATGACCGCGACTGTACATTCCCTCCTGGTTACCTTCCGTGGTGAGGTCTGTGTCTGGTGGCTGTCCCAAGCCCCCCCCGGTGTGAGGCTCTACCGGGGCTACCTCCCTCACGGCCTTGGTTCCCCCACCCTCCTCACTGCCTCCTCCAGTGATCATCTTGTCCAGGTCCACGCTGGTCTGGGGGCGGAGAGAGAGGAAGAGTGTAATGGCCGTATACTTTGGGAGAGGTATAGAGAGCTCTAGAGGGCAGAGAAGAGGAGGTGAGAGAAGGGAAAACAGGGAAGGAAGGAAGAAAGGAAGAAAGAAAGGAAGAAAGAAAGAAAGAAAGAAAGAAAGAAAGAAAGAAAGAAAGAGAGAAAGAGAAAGAGAGAGAGAGAGAGAGAGAGAGAGAGAGAGAGAGAGAGAGAGAGAGAGATATTCACGCTGCTCTGGGGTTGTAGAGAGAGATATAGGAGGATACTGTATTAGATTGATTGAGGCTACATAAGTGAATAGAACCACCAGTCTTATCACCTCATCCTAATCCTTCTCCTAACCTGCAATATCCCTCCATAACCAAGTAAAATATGACTTACCAGCAGAGTGTCGAATGTAAACAGTCCCTTCCTTTTACTGTAGGTTATTATTGTACAGTACTGTATAATGCAAGGGTAAGATTATGGCTTACACTTCTTACTAGGGGCCCCCCCCCCCACCCCCACCCCCACCCACCCACACACACACACACACACACACACGAACCACCGACGAGACAACACCTCCGCACCCACGCTCCCGAAAATCAGCTGATCTAGCAAGCTGTTTACAGCGCTCGTCAAATAAACTCACCTAAACTTGAGTATAAGGATATTTTGTGTTGTCCTGTATTTTAATGCAGTATTAAAATAATTTGAGATTAAAATCAAGTGAGGATATTTCGAGTGATAAAAATAATTCAAGCGATTGTGAATGCGAGTGGATGTAAACAAATATGGCTGACTTTGATGGATTTGAAGTCGGTGAGACCGAGGGCATTCTAGGGAAAGTTATACGTGACCTGAATGACATTAAAAGGTGGAAGGAGGATATGCAGGAGTGGAAGGTGAGTGTTAGTTCACAGATTGAGGCTATATGTTCAATATGTGGTGCTCAGGCTGGGGACATCGAGCCTGGACAAGATTTGAGTCGGGCTAGCCTAAAAGAAATTCAAACTCATATGGGGCAACTCCGGGACGAAAATGAAGCTTTAAGATTGCAACTTGAAGAATACAAAGGGCAAACCAAGGAAATGAAAACACATGTGGAGGAGATTAAGGAGAAACACAATAAATGGGTTAATGACGAAGGAGGAAAAGTGAAGGAAGTGGCAATGAAGGAAATCATGGAGGAACAAAAGAAACAATCAGAAAGGGAAAATAAAGATTTAGAATCAGTGGTAGTAAAAGCTATGAGGAGAAATGAACAGGTCCTGTGTGAAACAATACATAGAAATAAGTGTATTATTGTATTTGGGGATATAGAGGAGCACATTATTGAGAGGAAAGCTAGGGATAAGGAAGAAATTAATAAGGTAAAAACATTGATCAAGCATGTCGATGAAGAAGGAAACAACTGGAGAGATGATATTGAAGAAGTTAGGAGAATGGGTAAATATAGTAAGGGAAACACAAGGCCAATGAGAGTGCAGTTTAGGTCTAGGTTAACAGTGGATGCAATAATGAACGTAACATGGAGACTTAACTTGACCAGCAAGTTTAAGAAAATTACAATTAGAAAAGACATGAGTATTGAGGATCGAAACATAAGAAAGGAATTGCAAACCGAGGCAAATGTAAAGAATGGAGAAAGGACGAAAGAAGACGAAAAGAAGTTTTTCTGGAGAGTGTGGGAGGGAAAACTCAAGAAATGGTATATAAAGCGAAGGGACGAAGTAGGGAGGGAAAAGGAGATGGTGCGGGTGACGGGGGAGAAGGCAGAGAGAGGGGAGGTGGAGATAGAGAGAGAAACAGTCCAAGTGGAGGCAGAGGGAGGGGAGGTGGAAATGGAGCGAGAAACAGTCCAGGTGGAGACAAGAGAAGAGGAGACAAGCTAGGAAATAAATTGGGAGGGGTACGTACAAAAAAGAAAGGAACGGGCAGGGACGAGAAAAATAGGGAAAATACTGGAAACGCTAAGTTCATGTATACAAATATTGATGGGTTAATTTCCAAAAAGATTGAGTTTGACGAATATGTAAAGAGAGAGAGGCCCGGGGTAGTATGTTTGACTGAAACTAAGCTTAACCAGGAGGTAGACACGAATATAATTAGTTGTACAAAGTACAAAGGAGTACAAAGGAAATCAAGCAACAACAGATCTAGTGACCCTTCTAGGTTGCTTGTCCTCCAAAACACTGAGGATCAAGTGTCCAAACAGTGGTTTAGAGTGGGTAAGGGAACATTGGAAAGGGAACTACTGCCCTGCCACTAACGTGGCAGGACTAGGAAGTTAGTAGGGGACATATGGGTTAGTAACTGAGGGGAGGATAAAGTTATTCATTTACAAACGCAGTCAGTCGCGGGTTTGATGCGAGATATTTGTCTAGGCGGAATTTAAATGAATCAACGGTGCTGCAGTCTATAACGTCTCGGGGAAGCCCATTCCACAAGTTGACAACTCGATTGAAGAAGAAATTCTTAGATTCGTGCGAGTTAAAAGATTTACCAATAATTTTGCAACCGTTTCCCCGCGTGTAATTAGATTGGTCGATAGTGAAGTACTTACTACAGTTCATATTGTCGATGCCTTTGATGATTTTGAACACTTGAATTAAGTCGCCTCTTAATCTGCGCTGGGTTAAAGGAAATAGATTTAATTCTCTAAGACGCTCTTCGTATGGTTTGTTCTTTAGGCTAGGTATCATTTTGGTAACTCTACGTTGAACTCGTTCTAGCTTGTTTATATCTTTTTGGTAATAAGGGCACCAGGATTGAACGCAGTATTCCAGAAGAGGGCGGACTAAGGAATTGTAAAGGGTTAGGATAACTTCTTTGGATTTATGCTCAAATGACCTGCCTATAAAGCCAATTATTTTGTTTGCCTTCTTAACAACTTCTGAACATTGTTGACTCGGTTTTAGGTTACTCGATATTGTTACTCCCAGATCAGTTTCTCTGTTTACATTCTTAAGCTGAGTGCCATTCATCGAATAGTTTGCTTTCTCATTTAGGTATCCGACATGTAGTACTTTACATTTATCCGCATTGAAACTCATTTGCCAAATTTGGGCCCAACATGACAATTTATCTAGATTGTGTTGCATATCGTCAACTTGTTCTTTTGAGAGTACGCTATTTGCAATTTTTGTATCGTCAGCAAATTTTGAGATTGTGCAGGTGAGACCCTCATCTATGTCGTTGATGTAAATTAGAAAGAGAATTGGTCCTAGTACCGATCCCTGGGGTACCCCGCTACTTACATTGGTCCATTTAGATGCCTTACCGTTTATGACTACCCTTTGCTTTCTGTTGCGGAGCCAATTTTCTATCCATTTCAACACACCGTCTTGTATTCCATGCGCTTTTAGTTTTAGCAGTAAACGTTTGTGGGGAACTTTGTCAAAGGCCTTTTGAAAATCAAGGTATATAATATCTACAGCTTTACTCTCATCGTAGAGGTTGAGGATATCGTGGAAGAAGTCTAAGAGGTTTGTTAAACAGGAACGTTTTTTACGAAAGCCGTGTTGAGTATCTTTAAGTATGTTATTTTCCTCTAAGTGATTTACGAGTCTGTCTCGTATGACCGTTTCTAGCATTTTACATACAACTGAGGTTAAGCTAATTGGACGATAGTTACTGGGTAGGGATTTGCTGCCTTTTTTGAATATCGGTGTTACGTTGGCTAGCTTCCACTGATCAGGCATAGTTCCAGACTGCAAGGATTTATTGAATAGTAATGTCAGTGGTTTGGAGAGCTCATTCTTAGCTTCCTTTAGAACTCTAGGCGAGATTGTATCAGGTCCTGGCGTTTTATTTACCTTGAGTTTATCTAAACAATTCAATACTTCTCTCTCTGTAACGGTGATATTGCTTAGAACATCTGAATTATCAATCTGAATCGGCGATGGTGTAGGGATATCACTGAGGTCTTCTGTTGTAAAAACTGATGCAAAGAAGGTATTGAGGGCATTACTCATTTGTACTTCGTCTTTGGTGTATTCTCCTTTTCATCGACTAACGGTCCAACAGTTGAAGTAACTACTTTTTTCTTTCTGATATAACTATAGAATTCTTTCGGGTTTGTTTACTTTGATTCGCAATATGTAACTCTAAGGTCTTTTTACTTTGCTTAATTAACTTTTTGGCTTTGCGTCGTAGCTCTACAAATTTCACCCGTTCTTCGTCATTTTGTGAGGATTTTAATCTATCATTAGCACATTTTTTAGCAAGCAGGCAGTTTGAAATATCTTTATTCCACCATTTGGGCTTATTATTATGGCCTGGACGCCGTATTTTCGATGGTATGCAGTCTTGCACTGCTTTTAGGTAAGTGGTTTCGAATAACTTCCAAGATGTATTTATGTCGTTATTGTTAATTAAAAAGCTCCAGTCAGTTTCTTTAAACATAGCTCTAAGTTTATGGAAGTTTGCTTTCTTGAAATTAGGGACTTTTTCGATGCTACTATTTGGTTCGTTACTAGTAAACTTTAAAGTGAAAG
Organism: Paralithodes platypus; assembly: GCA_032716605.1. NCBI lineage: Eukaryota > Metazoa > Arthropoda > Malacostraca > Decapoda > Lithodidae > Paralithodes > Paralithodes platypus. The sequence goes on along the minus strand of CM064508.1, from coordinate 50,155,583 downwards.
TTATCGTACGATGGTCGCTGTTACTGAATTCATCACCAACATTCAAATTCTCTATCAATTCTTCTTTTGTTGCAAGTACAATGTCAAGAACGTTATTACCACGGGTCGGCATTCGAACAAATTGATAAAGCGAACTCTCTTGCAAGTTCGTATACAAGTCATGTCCGGAGTGTGAAGTAAGAGTATCGCCCCACTTGGTCACAGGTAAATTAAAGTCGCCAAAAATTACGGTATCTTGTGAGTTACTTACATCTGCAATTTGTTCGTAAATTTCTCGGTCAGTTTGCACTGATTGAGCTGGAGGTCTGTATATTAACGCAAGTATTTTTGTACCTTTATTCTTTATTAGCACAAAAGATGTGTCGACGTTCACAATTTGAGGTTTTGACACGAGGGTCGGGTTAAGACTTTCTTTGATATAAAATAAAACGCCACCTCCATTTTTATTTATTCGGCTGTTCTCAAACATTACATAACCGGGAAGTGAATACTCTGCTAAAAAGTCTCTATCTTGTGTATTGAGCCAAGATTCTGTTATGCCAATCACATCATAATTTTCTGTAAACACTAGTTCCTCTAAATCTGTGCAGGATACAGTACATGGAGAAGAGACAGGTTAGGAAAGCTAGGAGGAGGAGTGTTGATCATGGTAGATAATAAAATTACTGCTAAAGAATTAAAACTTGGTGATAGCATTGCTGAAGTGGTAGCAGTTGAAATTGAGGATAATGATAGGTCAAAATTGGACATTGTATCAATTTATTTACCTCCTAAGACTAAATCTTGGAGCAACGATGAATATAATGAATTAATTTTGGAAACCTTGCGTATGTTAGAAATTATTTGTAAAAGGAAAAATAGGCTTATTATTGCAGGGGACTTTAATTGCGGGGAGGTGGATTGGGAATGTTTGGATGCGGGTTCAAATGAAAATACTTGGGGTAGCAAATTTCTTGAACTAACAATGGGGTATCTATTAACACAACACGTTATGGAAAATACAAGATTTAGAGGAGGTGATGAACCATCAAGACTCGACTTATTATTCACCAAAGACCCCCAAGAAATAAAGAACCTAACATATTTGAGTCCCATGGGAAAAAGCGATCATGCTGTGATTGAATTTGAATTGACAGTGGAATTTCTGGAAGGCAGAGAGGAGGAACATAGGGAATATAGACTAAATTATAGTAAGGCGGATTATGAATCATTACGAGGATACTTTGCAAATATAGATTGGTCATTTATTGAGCAAGAACAGAATATTCAGGTAAAATACACCATGTTACTAGACATTTACAGGGAGGGGGTAGATAAATATGTACCAACATTTAAGGATAGAAAGCTGGCTAAGGAGAAAGAGTGGTTTAACATGCGATGTCACATTGCCCAGAACAAAAAGGACTGCATGGAATAAAGTGAGAAGGAGACACACTGAAGAAAAATGGAATGAGTATAAGAATGCTAGAAACAACTATGCCAAGACTATAAGAGAGGAGAAAAAGAACTTTGAAAAAGATATAGTAAACAAATGTAATAAAGAACCCAAACTGTTCTATAGTTATATCAACGGCAAAACAAAAATAAAGGACAAAATAACAAAGCTTAGGGTAGAGGGTCAATTATATGAAGACACAGTGGGTATGTGTGAAATTATGAATGGTACATTAACATCCGTGTTTGTGGAGGAGGATGACTATGTAGAACCTGTGGTGGAATTGAACGAGATACAGGGACTAGAGTCGATAGAAGTCAACAAGGATGAACTAAAATCATTGTTGGAAGAATTGGACGTGAGAAAATCTATGGGCCCAGATAACATTGCTGGATGGGTATTAAGAGAATGTTCTGAACAACTAGTGAGACCTATTTTTAATATTGTTCAACACTCATTAAACAAGGGGGAACTTCCCTTAGAATGGAAACAAGCAAATATAACTCCAATATATAAAAGTGGAAATAAAGAAGACCCGCTAAATTATCGACCGGTATCCTTAACGAGTGTTATATGCAAGCTTTGTGAAAAGATTATTAGAAAAAGATGGGTGGGTATGTTGGAGGAGAGGGAAATAATTTCAAGCAAGCAGTTCGGGTTCAGAAAAGGTCATTCGTGTACCACAAATTTGTTGAGTTACTATGATAGGGTAATTGACATTGTACAAGGGAGGGAGGGGTGGGTAGATTGTATTTACTTAGATTTCAAGAAGGCATTTGATAAGGTGCCTCATAAGAGATTGTTGTAGAAGCTCAGGACTGTGGGGCGGGTTGAGGGAGTATTATTAAAGTGGATGGAAAACTATTTAATTGGGAGGGAAATGCGAACAGTAATAAAAGGAAAGTTCTCCTCGTGGAAAAGGGTAAAAAGCGGAGTGCCTCAAGGATCGGTGTTGGCCCCAATCATGTTTTTGGTTTTCATCAACGACCTTCAAATGGGAATAGGCTCATATATATCTATGTTTGCTGATGATGCAAAATTAATGAAGCATATTACAAGTAGGAGTAGTTGTGAAGAATTACAGAGAGACCTAGATAAGTTATATGAGTGGAGTCAAACTTGGAAAATGGAATTCAACACGAGTAAGTGTCAGGTTCTTGAGATGGGAAAAAGTAAATATAGACCTTCTTGGGGATATAAAATAGGAGATGAAATAATTAGTAAAGCTGTGAAAGCAAAAGACCTAGGGGTAGTTGTGGCAGACAGCTTGTCACCTGAACAGCATATAAATAAAATAACTGGTGAAACCTATGCAGTGTTGACTAACATGAGAATAGCTCTGAATTATTTAGATGAAGAGATGTTAGCAAAAATAATAGGGACAATAATACGACCAAGACTGGAGTATGCAGCAGTGGTGTGGTCTCCACACCTTATAAAACATAATCAAAAACTGGAAAGAGTTCAGAGAGTTGCCACTAAGATGATAGCTAGCCTTAGAGACCTGCCTTATGAGGAGGGATTGGAGAGGCTAAAGCTGCCAACGCTGAGGGAGAGGAGAGAGAGAGGTGACATGATCATGATGTTTAAGTGTGTGAAAGGTTTTGAGAAGATCGACAAGGGAGATTTTGTGGTGAGGGACGAGGGAAGAACCAGGGGTCATGATTGTAAGTTGAGGAAAGTTATATGTAAGTCTGATGTAAGAAAGTTCAGCTTCCCGTATAGAAGCATTGAGTGTTGGAATAAGTTGGATGGGGAGGTGGTGGGAGCAAGAAATATCTAAACTTTTAAAGCAAAATTGGATAAATGTAGAGAGAGAGACAGGACAACACGAGCTTAGGCTCAAATCCTGTATACTACAATTAGGTGAGTACACACACACACACACAGAGAGAGCCGGAGAGCCGGATTTTCCCGGTTTCATGACAACATGGACGACTGAGGACACTGGAAAATTTTGCTTCATGCTGTTGAAAAAAATCAAGAACTTGGAGGACCGAGTGACCGGCTTGGAGATAGTTAAGAAGGAAATTGTTACAGAGAATGGTGAGTTGAAGAACAGGTTGGAGTTAGTGGAGAGAGAAAAGGCAGTGGTAATGACTAGGCTAGACACCAGTATCTCTGAAGGTAAAAATGCTTGGGGCATGACTAGAGACCAAGTGGTAAAAGATTTAGACAGTGTAAGGAAGGCACACAGTGACGAATTCAGGAAGATATTGGATGAACAGAAACAGCAAGATGTTAGGATAAAGGACCAGGTAAAAAGTATGGTTAAGCAAGGCATCCACGAAAACTCTCAGGCCATCCAGGAAGAGAGTCGTAGGGCTAACTGCCTCATAATATCAGGGGTGGAAGAAAAGGAGGAACTAGACTGGACAAAACGAAAAGAGCAGGATGAAGGTCGCATCAACAAGATTCTGGAATCTATTAAAGATGAGGAGGACACCTGGAAGGAGGAAATATCAGACATGTTTAGGCTGGGAAAATATACAAAGGAATACAATAGACTGGTAAAAATCGAATTTAAGTCAAGAAGGACATGTGATGAAATCATGGCAGTAGCGGCTAGGCTAAAAGGGTTAGAAGGTAAGGACAAAATCTACATCAGGCGAGACTTACCAGAAGAAGAGAGAAAGAAGGAGGCTGAACTAAGGAAAACCGCCAAGGAGGAAAATAGCAAGAGGACAGAACAAGAAAAGAATAAGTTTTTTTACGGAGTAAGAAAGGGGAAGATTATGAAACTTTCGGTAAAAAGAAACTAAAAGTAAAAGAGGGTAGGGAACAGACCGCCGCAGATAAGGCGCTTGGAGCAGGTAATGGGGGACTAGAAAGTATAAGGATTCTATATAGCAATGTCGATGGGCTAATCTCTAAGAAACTGGAACTAACAGACTTACTCAATACTAAGAAACCAGAAATAGTATGTCTCACTGAGACAAAACTAAGAGAAGACCTTGATATAAATTTGCTAGGATGGTCTGAATACAGGATTTGGAGGAGGGACAGAAAATTTTGACATAGAGGTGGAGTGTGCATCCTTACTAGGAAAGATTTGATTGTGTCTGAGATAAAACTAGAAACTTCAACAGCAGAAGTTTTAGCAATAGAGATTGGTGGAAACGAAAAAATAGTGGTGATAGTAGCGTATGTACCTCCCAAGACGAAGACATGGGGTAAGGAGGAGCATAGCCAAATGCGTAAGAAAACATTTAGTGTGCTAGGAAATATCTTGGCTTCAAAGGATGAAATAGTCATGTGTGGGGACTTTAACTGCAAGGAAGTGAATTGGGAAGATCTTGAAGCCGGAGCAGGGGAGGAAAGTTGGGGCTATGAATTTTTAAGTATGGCCATGGAAAATTCTATATACCAACATGTAAAAGAGTCAACAAGAGTAAGGGGAAGTGATCAACCAGCTAGATTGGACCTTCTATTCACAAGAAGGGAGAAGGAGGTTCAAAGTATTCAGTACCTATGCCCACTAGGAAAAAGCGACCATGCAGTTCTAGACATAGACTTACTTTTGAAGTATAATCTACCCAAGGGAAGGGAAAAGCACAAGGAAAATCACTGGATGTATTCCAGAACCGATTTCGAAGGACTACGGGATTTTTTCAAGTCACAAAATTGGGATCAGGTGTTATCTGAAAGTGAGGTAGACAAAAAACTCAAGGCATTCATGGAGATCTATGATACTGGTATAAAAACTGTTGTCCCTAAGTACATTAATATAAGGAAAAAAAGTAATCGCAAAGTATGGTTTAACCGCGAATGTAGGCAAGCACAGAAAACAAAAAACAAAGCCTGGAAAAAGATGAGAAACTGGGATTCAGAAGATAACAGGCAAAAGTATAAAGAGGAGAGAAACAAATACACAGAAATGGGGAGGAGGTCAGAGGCAAACCATGAGAAAGGGATAGTGGAGAACTATGAAAAGAATCCAAAAATGTTTTTCAAGTTTGTAAACGGCAAAAGGAAGATAAAAGCCACGATCGTAAAGATTAAAAGTGGAAACAGAATCATAGAAGAGGATACGGAGATTGCGGAAGAACTAAATAGAAATTTTGCATCAGTATTTACAAAAGAAGGAGAATTCATTGCACCAGAAACCAATGAGATAGGTACAGAGGAAATGCCGGAAGTCACATTTAACAGACCAGAGCTCATAGACAAAATGAGTAAGGTGGATCCAAACAAAGCCGCTGGACCGGACGGAGTATCAGGCTGGATTATTAAAGAAAATGCTAAGGAACTGAGTATACCGTTATATGACATAATGACCAAATCATTGGACACAGGGATAGTACCTACAGAATGGAAAAGAGCAAACATTATTCCTATATTTAAGGGAGGAAGCAGAGATAAACCACTGAACTATAGACCTGTATCACTATTGAGCATCCTCATGAAGATTCTGGAAGGATTAATAAGGGACAAATGGGTGAACTACCTGGAATCCAAAAGATTAATTACTGACCGACAATTTGGATTCAGAGGAGGCAGATCATGTGTAAGCAACTTGTTGAGTTTTTACTCTAGAGTAATAGACACAGTGGACAAGAGGGAAGGATGGGTAGACTGTGCCTACCTAGACTTTAAAAAAGGCATTTGACAAAGTTCCACACAAGAGATTGCTGTGGAAATTAAAACATGAGGGAAAAGTAGGAGACAAACTGCTGAAATGGATGGAGAGCTACCTTAGCGGAAGACAGATGAGAACAACAGTAAGGGGGAAATCGTCAAACTGGACTCAAATTACGAGTGGGGTACCACAAGGATCTGTCCTAGCCCCAATCATGTTTCTAAATTTCATAAAAGACCTTATAAATATCGCTTTATTGCCGGAGCAAAATTTGCTACCACTAAAACTCTATCAGAACAAGTCGTAAATTGCTTAAAATACATTAAAAGTACTCATAAAAGATATTGTAATACCATCATGAAAAGAACTGGCATTAACTATTATTGGAGTGTTGACAATTCATTAGAAGTTATTGATAAAATAAATACCATGCCGAAAGTTACCTCGGTACATAGCTTCGACTTTTCAACTTTGTATACCAATTTGCCTTTAGATTTAGTATATTCAGAGCTTTGCTTTATTATAGATTTGCACTTTGACAGGTTCGTTAGGAATGGTAATTATTTCATAAATGTTTATACATATTTTAATAATGCATCACTTAGCTCTACTCCCACTAGTTCTGTATATTTTGATAGAACTAAACTTAAAGATGCCCTTAAATTCCTCCTTTTCAATACTTATGTTAGATTCGGGCCGTACATTTTCAAACAAATATTAGGAATTCCTATGGGTGGAAATGCTAGCCCTTTAATTGCAGACTTATTCTTGCTTGCTTTAGAATTTAAATATATAAAAGACTTAGTTGACAGTAGCAAGAAAAATAAAATTCCAGAAAAATTAGCACTTGCTAAACTGTTAAGTAATAATAGTAGATATATTGATGATATTCTTGTTTGCAATTTGTTAAATTTTAATCAAGTTGCTAAACTTATTTACCCTAATTCTATTCCCCTCACACAATGTAACGTAAATTATAAAGTTGAAAATTGTCTTGATATAAATATAGAGATTGTTAATGAACAGTGCATACTTAAAGTATATCACAAAGTTGATGATTTTAATTTTAACGTAATAAACTTTCCTTTCCCTAGTAGTAATATCGATAGTAAAATAACTTATAATTGTTTTTATTCCCAATTAATAAGATTTTGTAAAATCTGCACTAAAGTAGATGACTTTTGGGCTAGAGCTAGGTTACTATACAGACTCTTAGTGGACAGAGGTTTTGAGGCAAGTAAATTGTTCCATAAATTTAATCTTTTTAGGGTCAATTATTGTGACTGTATTCTAAAATTTGACATCAATAATTTTAATCAAGCATTTTTAACTTGAAGTTTCTTGTATAACCTCTGCTTACTTTTTGTCTGTATTTATTGTTTATCTTTTTCTTTTTCTATTATTATTATTAATATTAATATTGATGATTTTTAAATTTATTGTTCTTGTTAAAAGAGTACTCTTTGTTTAAATCTGTTGTTACTTCATATTTTGTAATTATTTGTCTTTATATTATATGTATTCATTGTCGATAGTATCAATTGCTTACTTTTGCGATTTCCTTAGTTTATTTGTGCTATAAATGTAGGTTATTTGTAGGGTAGTTATTGATAGGGGTCACTTGAGGCATGCTATGCTTACAGTTACAGGTACCTACCCGATAGCACTATCGTTAGTGAGTGCTGTACTGTATTTTATATATTATTTTGTAATAGTATAGATATCTTATCAATATTTGTATTTTGTACTATTTTAATGTCTTGTCATGTTGCAAATTTGATTTTAAATAATATTTTGACATTTAACATATACAGTAGGGTCCCGCATAAAACGTGTTCGCATAAAACGAGTCTCGATTAAAACGACCGACCTAAAATATTAATATTTAATTTTCGATCAGAACGAATGTGATCACATAAAACGAGTCCGCCGCCAAAGTGGGGCAAATACAAGGAGTTTTCATATAGAGCGCCGAAATATCGTACAAAACGTACAAAATATCGTACGCTTTCATATAAAACGCCGAAATATCGTACAAAACGTACGAAATATCGTTCGCTTTGTACGAAAATTTTCGCTTACAGTGAACATTGACGATATTGCGCCACCAAAATGCTGTGTTCACATAAAACGAATTCACATAAAATGCCCTCGTTTATCGACCATAAACTCGTTTTATGTGAGACCCTACTGTAGTTTCTTTATTCATGCAGAGTTTAGTAAAATTTGCCAGAACGTCCCGGACTTCCCAAACTTGACTACTTCCTTTAACGTGACGATAGTGCGTTGTTATATGTGCGATTAGTTTGCTTGGGAAACAGATTAACTTGCTCATGTAGTAATGTACACCCTATGTGGTGGATTGTGTTCTTTTATTTCATAATTTTCATTTTAGTAAACGTTGTTTCCACATAGCAATTTTGATAATTTAATTTGACTTTATATTGTCCTTGTCCCAATTTTGGTTTGTTTAGTTTGCAAGTTTTACATTTTAATTTGTAAATGACTTACCTGAGGGACTAACAAGCTACATGAGCATGTTTGCGGACGATGCTAAGCTGCTTAAAACGATCAGAACCCAGGAGGATTGCCTTGAGCTCCAAGCAGATTTGCAAAAGATCCATGAATGGAGCATCAAATGGGATATGGAGTTCAATACAGGGAAATGTAAGACTCTAGAAATGGGTAAAAGCAAGTACAGACCTAGAAAAGATTATAAACTAGGAAATGAAGTGATTCCCAAAGCAGAAAAAGACTTGGGGATAGAATTTAAGGATAACATGTCTCCAGAAAGCCACGTAAATAAGATAGTGAGAGAATCACTAGCACTATTGGCAAATATCAGGATGTCTTTCAATTATCTTAATGAATACACCATGAAACAAATAATAACGGCAATAATAAGACCCAGGATGGAATATGCATCTGTAGTGTGGTCCCCTCACATGAAGAAACATATCCACAAAATTGAGAGGGTGCAGAGAGCAGCTACGAGGATGATCCCAGGTTTGGAAAATTTGGAGTACCAAGAGAGGCTTGAGAGATTGAATCTACCTACACTGGAACAGAGAAGGAAACGAGGACAGCAAATTCAGATATACAAATGTGTTAGAGGTATTGACAAAATCGACCAAGAAAACTTCATACTGTAGAGAGGGATGGAGGTGAGAGAACAAGAGGTCACAGCTACAAACTAAAAGTGCTTAATAGTAAATCTGATCTAAAAAGTAAAAGATTTCCTACCAACTCGATTAGTGGGTGGAACAAATTGCCAGCCGAAGTAGTGTCTGCACCATCAGTGCATAGTTTCAAAGCACGGTATGACAAACATATCTTAGGAGGCGGGAATTAACGAGCATGCTCACTCCCGCAAATACAACTAGTGTAAGTACAACTAGTGTAAGTACACACACATATATATATATATACAGTAAAAGTCCTTTAATCCGACGACCGATGATTCGAATCTCCCAATAGTCCGAATTTTTCAATTTGAGGCCAAATCCGAATTCACCCGATGGTCCGAATTTCAAGAAGTCCCAAAGTCCCCTTTTTGAGGCATTAGTCCACTCAAATGACACATAATGGAGAACACACATATCATATGTTCATGAATTCACTTTAAAAGTTTACCATTGTCATTGTAGCCTATTACCTACTTCAAAACATTCAGATTAATGGTCAAAGGAAGCTACTGATATAAACGTAAACACCACATCGTCTGCTAGAGAGTTTGTTTTGCTCTTGAACGCATCCTTGGGACGCTCCGATGCGCTACTGGCTTGCACCGCATTTTCTGCAAGCGCATTCAGTCTTGAGCTTGAAAACGCACCTTTGGACGTTCCGATACGCTACTATTTATAGTTCAGTGATCGGAGCGTCCCAAGGGTGCTTTCAAGACAACAAGACAAGGGTGCTTTCAATACAATATAATATAACAGAGCACGTCACAAAAGGAAAATCACAAAAGGAAAATTACAAGAACCTCTCAGGGAAGTGCTGAAGTGATTTCATGAACATATGATATGTGTATGTGCACCATTGTGTCATTTGGGTGGCCTAATGCCTCAATGTTTTCGTCATACACAGGTTCATAGGGGTAAAGTCCGATAATCCGAAAAATCCACTAATCCGAACGAGGGCCGGTCCGCTGCCCTTCGGATTTTTTTTTTTTTTTTTTTTCTATGTGATTGAGGGAGGCAAAAGGCATAACTGCCTATAGCGAGTGCCCCCCCCATAGTTGAAAGAGTGACAGGGCCAAAATCAAGGGACGTTCGAGCCAAAATGCCTGGACACACAGAGTTTGAAGCAATTTAAGTCATAGGAAGAGGGAAAGACTGATTCTGGGAGAGAGTTCCAGAGCTCAGCTGTTGAGTAGAAGAAAGTTTGAGAGTAACGTTTCACTCTTGGGTTGGAGAGTTGCACAGAGTAGGGGTGGGATTGAGTTGCAAGACGGGTACCACATGCCCTACGTAAAGGAGGTGGTATGCACTGGGATAGCTCTGAGGAACACTGATTATTATAGTAGCGATAGAATAGCGAGAGAGATGCAACATTGCGGCGGAGAGAGAGAGATTGCAGAGAGTTGGTGAGTGGACGGGAGTTAATGATACGAAAGGCCTTCCTTTCAACTTTGTCTAGGAGAGCGGTGTGAGAGGATTAACGGAAGTTTACTGTATATATATATATATATATACCGGTATATATATATACATAAATATATATACTGTACAGTACTGTATATATATTGTGCGGCTCTCGTTTTGGTTTCTTTGTTTTAAAAGTTTTACATTTTAATTACCGTTACTACAGGATCTCTAATCTGCCCTTGTGACTCACCAGGATAATGTTATCATCACATTCGTGGGTGGCATCCTTTGCCCGGAAGTAGGCGTGGTTGTACTGGGAGCCGTTGTAGGTGCCCAAGATGTATGCTGGGTTGTTGAAGTACGCCTCGATAAACTTCTCCTCGTTAGCCTGCAAATAACCGTATGGCAAATTAACCCATGGGCTGCGAATTAATGGAAAAAAAAATTGAGGTAGGGAGGAGAGGGTGGAGTATAAAGGGGGAGAGGGGTGGAGGATTTGGTATAGGGAGATACTACTACTTTCTATATGTCATCCAATTTTGAGACATTTCCCGGCACTGGCACGGTATTTGAAGGGTTCCTTTTACATGTTTAAATACCGTGCCATCCGGAAAGCTAATCGCACTTCCTGGGTTAAGGGGAGATGGGTAGTTTTCTAGACCCCCTTCTTCCTCATGTTTAGCTCCATTAGTTTTCATATTTTAAGATGTCAGAAAATAAAAGAAACTGCAAAAAAATATATTACCGCAGTAACCCATTAGTAAACAAACAAACTCTATCATGTGCCTGAACCACAGGCTTCACTAAACAGCTGATTCTTCTTTATCAGCAGCACATTTTCATAACATTATTGGCTTACTAATTTTTTATCATACTCTCATTAGATGTATTCTTTTTTCATGTAAAATACTGTAATGAAAATAAAAGAAAGCAATGTAACCACCACAGTGGTGATAAAAAAAGAGTAAACAACAAATTGTATATACAGTAGCCTACCGGTATACTGTACTACAACTGTAGTAAAAAAATGCTTGATATTATCTGATATAATTATACATAAAGTTTACATTTAATGCAAATTATTTACATATGGTATAGATATACTTTATGTTAACTTACATACGCAACAGCTCTGACTATAGATTTAGAAAGTAAATCAAGCTTGAAAAGAATAGGGGTACCGTACCAGTAGTGGGTAGCTGTACTCTTATTTTTTCCAGCTGATGGTAAATTGAATCCCTTAGTAGCGGATTTCTTGAAACTTATTGGAAATATATGAAACTACTGTGGCTGAGTGTCGTATTAATGCCAACTTTTCATAATCAACAATCATATTTCGCCACAAAATCTACCTTATAGCTGAGTAACAAAGATAGAAACATGACAATTTACCCTCAGCTGGAAAAAAATAGACTATAGGGAGGACACCAACAGTACTGAGGCCTGTATTCCTAGACCAACCGCATCATTGTCACTGATAAATACTATACATTTGGTGTATTGCTAGCCAATCAGTATGGTATGCCAGTTGTTGTAATTACTATGAGTCCTTTAATTATGTTTCAGTAGTGTACTGTACTGTACTTCTCATCGGCCACAGTGTTTACATGGTGGGGCAGTGTTGTGGCAGGATTCTGTTGTTCTAAAGTCCAGTTGCCTAATGAACAGTAAAGTCTTGGCATGGTACTGTCTTGTTGTAGCACTTTTGAGGCTGGTGTGGTTTGCAGATACTGCAGGTGCAGGTGCTGCAGTTGGACTTACTTGAGTCTTGCTGCGGCACGGTTAGCACTATGCCAACATCAGCCAAAGTGATGACATGATGGGGCGGTGTTGTGACGGGACTTTATTGTATTATATTCCAAACTGCAGATAGGCAACCAAGTCTCAGCCGTTGCAATGTATGTAATGGAAAATGACGTTAAGCCATTGTATCTATGTAGCGGCATGTATAATTACAAAAACTAGCATATCATATTGGCTGGCTAGGAATACAGCAAAACTATAGTATGTAATTTTCAACAACAATAATGGGGTTTGTCTAGGAATGAAGGCCTATATGCAGACAAAGGTTTCCATATCTCAACGGTGTTCTGCGGTGGATGAATATCTTCATACCCACTCTAGTCCGTTAATTTTCATCTGACGGTAAATTATCAGGTTCCCATATTTGATAACCTAACTATTGTATTGATTTTGAACAGATATAGTACCGGTAGTTTCATATTTTTCATTCTTGATTACCTAGATATTATGATTATTTTGAGCATTTATATAGTACCGGTAATTTCATATATTATTCATTAAGTATCAAGAAATCAGCTAATACAGGATTCAATTATCATCAGCTGGGAATCCCCCCGGACTATAGTTAGTCGTATCTTGGATGAACTAACCTTACTGTACAGCAGGTCCCGCAAACAGGGCATCTTCCACAGTACCCAAGAGATGGTGATTTGCAGGGAGGCTGACGGGTCCAGGGGGTTACACATCACCTTCATGTTCACCCATGTATTCTTGAACATGCTCTTCTTCACCCCTATGTACTCATGGTCCTAAGGACAGAATAGATGATGTTAGTTGTAGAGTAGGGTTAGGCTTGGTAGTCCTATAAATTTAAGGTAAGTTGTGTTGGTTAATCCCTTCTGTACTGGCGACGTCTTTATATATTTTTTTTTTAGCTATATTTAGATAATCTTGTGCAGTTTAAGAAAGATCTGTGGTAGTAAAAGAGGTTAAGTGAGATAGTTCGAAGCCTGTTAATTGGTGGAAGCCCTTTTTAAACTGAATAAAATCATCTAATAGTAACCAGAATAAAGTTAAAAGAACAGCACCGGTAATGAAAGGGTTAGAGTAAGGTTTTTAGGTCAATATACAGGAGATGCAACAATATAGGTAGCAAATTTCTAATGGTAGTTTTGCGTTCCTATCATCATATGCTTCATTTCTATATACTTTTTATCCCCGGGGGGAAAAAAACAAAATATATTGGGATTTTTCATTTTTTTCTTGGGATCTTTTTTTTTTTTCATTAACCTAACCAAAAAAAACTAACCTAACCTAACCTAACCTAATAGTCCCCAAATACATTAGGTTAGGTTAGGTTAGGTTTTTTGGTTAGGTTAATGAAAGAAAAAAAAAATAGGAACCCAAAACTACCATTAGAAATTTGCTACCTATATTGTTGCGTCTCCTGTATATTAACCGGTTTTTATTTACTTAAGGTACTTTATTTAGGTGGTCCTAAAGTTAGAGTAAGGTATGGTACGACCGATCTAGTTCATGTTGTATTCTTGAACATGCTCATCTTCACCCCTATGTATTCATGGTCTTAGGGTCAGAAGAGTTGAGGTTAGTCATAGGGTAGGGTTAGGTTAGGTTGGGTGGTCCTATAAAGATATGGTCAGGTGTGTTGGTAACTTGGTCCTATTAAGGTAAAGTAAGGTCCTTACTGGGATACTTTAAACCTTTGTGACCATCAAGGGTGTTTAGAAACCTTTAGTTTAATTACTTCAACCTCTGCAGTTGTCTTTGAGTGAGTTGTGGGCAGAAAACTAATTTTGGAGAGGTACCGACCGTACCGTACCAGTAATTATGAGAGTAAGATAATTTTATTTATGAATATTAAACAGCAACCCCCAGTCCTGAAAGGGTTAAGCTTAGCTAAGGCGTGTTGATCCTTTTAAGATAAGGTAAGGTGGTTCTATTAAAATCCTTTTAAGATAAGGTAAGGTGGTTCTATTAAAATCAAAAAAGGCATGGTGGATTTATCTCATACTATACTGTATTCTTTAACCCTTAACCCGGGAGCTGCGGGGAGACTCTTAAGAGTTCCCCCGGCGCACTGCGGGAAGACTCTTAAGAGTCAGAGAAAATAAAAATCAACTTTTGACATCGAAAAAAAAAAAAAAATTTATATTTTTTTTTTTTTTATTTTTTTTTTTTTTGGCCCCTGGGCCATGCAAAATCTCAGTCCTCTACCTCCCCTCCTTCCCCACTTTCCTCCTCTCCTTCAGTTATCACCTATTTTCCCTGTTATTCCCTTATTCTGAGGTATATTTTCGTGCTAACATTAGAAATCCGATTGGAGGGTGTGGTCATCACTGATAGCAAGCGAGTGCAAGAGAGAGAGAGAGAGTATCGATCGACTGTGTCTCAGTGGCCTTGGGGGAAATTGGCGGGAAAGCAGATTGCCTCACCCATACATTATACAACTCGCGGGCTATATCTCCGATTTTGACCATCCAAACGCTGTTTTCACTCGTTTTATTGTTGTTTCAGGTTAATACCTTTATAATCAACCCATAATAGGCGCATATGGATAAATATTAATGCTATTAATGGCACAATGAATATTTTAGTGACGGAAACACCTCAAATACGTCAGCACAGGGGGACGTTTCCAATTACCCCCATGCGCACTTCAGAGGTTAAGGCATGGTGGATTTATCTCATACTATACTGTATTCTTTAACCCTTAAGGCATGGTGGATTTATCTCATACTATACTGTATTCTTTAACCCTTAAGGCATGGTGGATTTATCTCATACTATACTGTATTCTTTAACCCTTAAGGCATGGTGGATTTATCTCATACTATACTGTATTCTTTAACCCTTAAGGCATGGTGGATTTATCTCATACTATACTGTATTCTTTAACCCTTAAGGGATATTGTGAAAACCTTATTTAGGTTAAGATACAGTATGATAATTATGATTCGGTAGGTTTCATAAGGTTTGGTTAGGCCTAGCTAGGCCCAGCGACCCTAAGGCCTAGTCTAAGCCTACTCCTATTACCCATTGGATAACTAAGGAATATAAGAGATAAGGCTTCAACCAAGATTTAAGGGTGCGATTTTACTATGGGGGCGCGTATTTGACAGGTGCAGTACGGTACCACCAAGGATTAGGCCTAAATACAGAATTTTTTCGGTTTCCACGCATCCAATACAAAGCTACACCTTTTCTGGTGTACAAAACACGGTAAATATTTAGCTATGGTCCCGTTAAAATATCCTCAAGTAACCTATTAAAAACTGTTCAGGGGACTGGTTAGAACTTGTAGGATGTTTAATTGAAGGTCGGAAATCAGTATTTACTGAGAAATAAAAGTCTTAAATGAGCTATGTTTTACGGGAGGGTCTGTACGCCGCCACATACGCGCGGCCCCGCCCACTGCCCATAATGTACAAATATTACCCGGTATATTAGATTAGATTAGATTAGATTAGATTAGATTAGATTAACCTAACCTAACCTAACCTAACCCTAATATAATATAATATAATATAATATAATATAATATAATATAATATAATATAATATAATATAATATAATATAACATAACTTAAATTACCTGGGAAAGAGAGGGCAGGAACCCTGGGTGACCCATAGCGCATCTTTAACGCATAGCGTTAACGCATAGCGCATAGCGTTAACGCATAGCGTTCTTTAGATAGGGTGGTTGTGGGGTTTTGAACAGAAATATTGAGAGTGTAAATGAGAGGTTAATTGGAACAATTTTAGCGTCAGGCGAAAGCGATAAGGATATTCAGTCTCATGCTAAAAATGATGACTATAATGCAAATAATAGTAGTGATGGTGCAACAGAAGATGGAAATGTCGCTAAAAACAAAGGTAAATTAGGTATAAAGAAAAGAAGTAAATTGAGAGTATATTACACAAACTGTAGGAGTCTATGTAACAAAATGAACGAACTTAGAGCCCTTGTTAGCAAAGAAAATATAGACATAATAGCGCTAACTGAAACGTGGATTAATACAGAAACCAGGCATTTTTTAGCAGAATTTGATATACCAGGATATAGTTTGTTTAAATATGACCGAACAAGTAAGAGGGGTGGCGGTATAGCAGTGTTTGTCAGGAGTACATTAAAAAGCTGTATTAAATCAGGTATTAGACTAAATAACGATAATGAAAGTGTTTGGGTAGAGGTTAACGAAGGTAGTGAGACCATAGTTATTGGAGTTATGTATAGACCGCCAAATATGAGTAGAAATGACGGAACGTCATTATGGGAGGAAATTAAAATGGCATCAAGGTTTAGCAATGTGTGCATTATGGGGGATTTTAATTTTCCGAATATAGATTGGCAGCATCAAATAGGAGACTCTGATTCTGAGGAGTTTATAGAGGTAGTACAAGATAGTTTTTTATTTCAATTCATAGATACGCCGACTAGAGGTAATAATATTCTCGATTTAGTTTTCAGTAACAATGAACATATGGTAAATAATGTAGAGATAGGGGACCACCTAGGAAATAGTGACCACAATTCTGTGTATTTTAATATACAATGGAAAGGTAATACCAGAGAGAATACAACATTAATACCTGACTTTAGAAAAGCCAATTATGGTGGGTTAAGAAGAGCCCTATTAGCGGACCCTATGGTCAAAAAATTAAGTCGATCCAGGTGTCCAAATGAGTGTACCCCTTCTCAGGCACCTGTCATCTTAAGTCAGGAAGAGACGTCAACCTTGGTAGATACATACGATAATTTTATCAAGTCAGTATTCAATGCACAAAATAAATACATCCCCAAAAGAAAATTTAGATCAACACAGAACCAACCCAAATGGATGAATAATAGACTATTAGATCTTCTAGGACAAAAGAGAGGAATATATAGAAAAATTAGAAAAGGCGAAATTCACCTACTTGCTTACTATCAGAATCTATCAAGACAGGTAAAAAAGGATATTAGGAAAGAAAAAAGAAATTATGAAATTAAGGTTGCCAATGACTCAAAAAATAATCCTAAAGCTTTTTACCAACTATATAAATCCAAGGTTAGAGATGTAATTGGTCCCCTTAAAACTTCGATAGGAGAAATGACAGAAAATGATTTAGAAATGTGCAGTACATTAAATGGTCAATTTCTTTCCGTTTTCACTAATGAAAATTTGGCACAGTTTCCAGAAGTCCGTAAGGTATATAGCGATAGTATAGAAAATAGGTTAAGTACGGTTACTATAAGTAGAAATGATGTGCTTAAGGAAATTGACAGACTGAAACCTCATAAATCGCCTGGTCCTGATGAGGTATATGCTAGAGTATTAAAAGAATGTAGGGATGAGTTAAGTTACCCATTAACATTTTTATTTAACAAGTCATTGGAGACAGGTATAGTTCCAGAAGCTTGGAAGCTTGCAAACGTAGTTCCGATCTTCAAAAAAGGTGACAAATCAATAGCATCCAATTACCGTCCCATTAGTCTTACATCAATCATAGGAAAGCTACTAGAGTCAATTATTGCTAGTAAAATTAGAAACCACTTAGATACATTTAATTTAATAAATTCTTCTCAGCATGGATTCACTCAGGGACGTTCTTGCCTTACTAATTTGCTTAGTTTTTTCTCAGAGGTATATGAAGCAGTAGATAATGACAAGTCATATGATATAATATATTTAGATTTCAGTAAAGCTTTCGACAGAGTCCCCCACGAGAGATTGATGAGAAAGGTTGAGGCGCATGGAATAGGTGGGGCGTTGTTGGGATGGATTAGGTCATGGCTAATTGGTAGGAAGCAGAGAGTCAGCATAAATGGTACGAAGTCAGAATGGGGAGCAGTCAAAAGTGGTGTCCCCCAGGGATCTGTATTAGGTCCTCTGTTGTTTGTTATATACATAAATGACCTTGATTTAGGTATAACTAGTAGGATAAGTAAATTTGCAGACGATACCAAGATGGGGAGAACAATTGATTCAGATAGAGATATAGAGTGCCTCCAAAGGGATCTAGATACCTTACACGAATGGTCAGTAAATTGGCAGATGAAGTTTAACATTGACAAATGCAAGGTATTAAAGATAGGGAAGATGCATACAAATGTTAAATATAAACTAGCTAATGTGGAATTAGAAAACTCGAATTGTGAGAAAGATCTAGGTGTGTTTGTTAGCAATGATTTGAAGCCTAGACAACAGTGTATAAGCGTTCGAAACAAGGCAAACAGGATTCTCGGGTTCATCTCAAGGAGTGTGAGTAACAGAACTGCTGATGTTATCTTAAAACTTTACTTGTCATTAGTGAGACCCCATATGGATTATGCTGTTCAATTTTGGTGTCCTTATTACAGAATGGACATAGATTCATTGGAGAGAGTACAACGTAGAATGACAAAAATGATCCATAATATTAGAAATCTTCCGTATAAAGAAAGGTTGAAGAAATTAGGCTTACATTCGTTAGAGAGACGCAGAGTTAGAGGGGATATGATAGAGGTGTTCAAGTGGGTTAGTGGGATTAACAAAGGGGACATGACAAATGTACTAAAGCTCAGTGATAGCGAAAGAACTCGTACCAATGGTTTCAAATTAGATAAATTTCGTTTCAGAAAAGATATAGGCAAATATTGGTTTGGTAACAGAGTTGTAGATGGGTGGAATGGACTACCAAGTGCTATAGTGGGATTAAAAACGATAGGGAGCTTTAAGATAAAATTGGATAAGCATATGGACGAGAAGGGTTGGGTGTGAAGGGGGATCAGCAGGGTTGGGCCAATCAGCGCTCTGCAGACCCCCGTAATCCTGCGTTAATCTCTAACCGTTTTGGTAAGATGATCCTCAGGGTATTAGAGTGTTGAGCCTATAATTGGGCTTTGTAATTGGGGTTGTGTGGGACAGGGATCTGCCTTGCTTAGGCCAATCGGCTTTCTGCAGACTCCCATTTTCTTATGTTCTTATGTTCTTATGTTAAGACTGTTATTTCTCAATAAATACTGGTTTCCGACATTCAATTAAACATCCAACAAATTCTAACCAGTCCCCTGAACAGTTTTTAATAGGTTACTTGAGGATATTTTAACGGGACCATAGCTAAACATTTATCCAAAACACTAATAAAACAATGGGGACACTTTAATATTAATTATATTTAACAAAACATAAAGATAACTCGGTGGAAAAGTTGTGTTCGCGGGAGTAACGTCAATCATTTGTTGACAATGTGCTCGAGGTTATAGTAGGCTACTTCGTGCATCTAACTGTTACTAATTTCCCATAGGCTATTGGCGGTTCAATTAAAATTTAGGGAATTTATCCAGTTTTACACCGGGTCGAAACCATCGATATATTATTTAGACAAATATGTTAGTTAGGTCATGTACTTCATTGCCATATACAGTATGTCCACCCCGTCGGAAATTCATTATAAAAAAATCCCTAAATCTCTAACAAAAATATAAACAGGGAACGTGAGCTGGGTTTAGACCGTCACGCACCCATAAACAGGGAACGTGAGCTGGGTTTAGACCGTCGCAGAGACAGGTTAGTTTTCGGTTAGGTTAGGTTAGGTTAATTTTGGTTCAATGTTATTTTAATACCACAAATTTTGTTGATATATTTGAAGATAAATATTGAATCTATATGCTCTAAAGATCATAAGAAAATTTGTTTTAACCCTCGGCAAAACCTACTAAAAAAGTATGGTACTAAAATGTCTTTTTCGTAACAAGGTTGTCAATACGGTACTTCCAGTTATCGATAGCTCTAAAGATCATATGAAAATGTGTTAAACCCTCGGAAAAACCTAATAGGCCTATAAAAGTATGGTACTAAAATTTAATTTTCGTAACAAGGTTGTCAATACGGTACTTTCCCGTTATCAATGTACAATCAAAGCTGAAGATTGCAGAGTAAACACCGTAGACTTCATCGACTTTTTTTTTCACCTTCGTATAATCGACAGCCATTTTTTGTTTTATTTACTAAGGGATTAGTACTCAACCTTCTTCTTCTTCTTCTTTAGAACCCGCCCGCAGACCGTGCAGATCCACAGGGCTGACATTTGTATCGGTACTGGCTCAGAAACGTTAGTAGGAGGGAAAGTTTAGAGTAGAAGGATAGTTTAAGAGAATTTTTTTTTTTTTTTTTTTTTTTTGGCTATAAACCCCCACCCCCCCTCACTTCCTCCCCCCTCCCCGCTCCCCCCCCCCCCCCCCACCCATTTCTCTTCCTCCACATTTTCTCCAACATCCTCTTCACCATCTCCATGTCTTGTGTTTCCATCTCCTGTGTTAACCCCAATAGCGCCCCCACCCCTCTATCTTCTCTCTGCTTAATCTCCTCCCACCCCCTCTCCCCAACTCTATTCCTCATGTACCTCTCCAACTCGTCTCTCTCCTCATTATATCTTGTACATTCCGTTACTATGTGTTCTACATCCTCCACTATTGGGTCTCCTCCCATTTCACATTGATTGCAGTGCGGTCCCACTCCATTCCATCTCCTTGTTCTCTCATTCGTCTCTAGCGATCCTGTTCTTGCTTTAAATAGTAGTTTCGATCCCCATCCTCCATCATAGTATAGTTCTCTAGCTGGTTTTTCCTTCTCTCTATAATATGCCAGCGTGGCTTTATTTTCTACCCCCTCCCTCCACTTTCTTCTCCCCTCCTCTTTTATCCCTTTCTCTATCTCTCTGACACATCCCCTCCCATTTTCTAGTATGACCCACTCCTTTCTCTCATTTCGTTTTCTACTAAATTCCCCTCCCACCCGGTCCTGTTTTATATTTATCCTCCCCAATCTTTTTTTGCACTCTCTGTTCCATTTACTTTGCTCGCTCGCCCATCTGTATACCTTCCCCGGCCACCTATCTTCCTCCATCCCCTCTAGCCTCACTTTGTACTTCCCTTTCGCTTTCCCAATCCTTTCCTCAAACGTACTCCACCCCATCTCCCCTCGGATTGCTTCTTGTGCTACGTATTTATTTGCCCCCAATCCTGTCCTCCCGATTTTATTCTGTACCGTTTCTAATTTCTTCGTTTCCGCCTCTGTTGTTTCTACCGCCTCTAAGCCGTACATTATTGCAGGTATAATCCTTTCCACAGCCCTCGCACTATTTCATAGCTATTCGCTCTTAGCCTTGTCGCGCTCCATAGTCTCCCATTCCATTGTTGCATTTGTCCAACCTTTTCACTTTTTGCCTTCTCAAACCCTTTCTCCGTAATCGTTACCCCCAGATATTTATACTCCCTTGTCTTCTTCATTCGGTTTCCTTCCAGTGTCCATTCCTCGTCCTCTTGAAGCCACTTGAAACCAGCGGGGGGGTGGGGGCGGCAGCCCCCTCCCATAATACTAGGTTAGGTGAGGTTAGGCTAATGTCTTTTCAAATCACTATCAGGGGGGGGCTGTGTCTCAACATCGATCGATAGGCCTAATGGGGAAAATAGGTTTTCCCGAGATTTCTAATTAATTGCAAACACAATATATTGATGCAAATGAACAATTTATTTTATAAAAAAACACTCTTGAATATTTGTGGTAGGCCTAGGCCTATTAAAATAAAAAATGTCCTTAGGCTATTTTTTTTGCATTTTCCGATGGGGTTCATAAAAAAACACCCCTAAAAAAACCCCAAACAAGGAAAACAAAATAAAAAATACTCGTAAAAATCGTCCCCGGTGTAAAACAGGATAGCCTATTTACCAAATTTAGGCCGCGGGATACAGTATGTGTTCAGTGTTGAGGCCTGAGGGGGGGGGGGGGGGGGGGGGGCTTTTCGCCCCCCCCCAGTGCCCTTACCCCCCCCCCCTAGACTTACGCTATTGTTATCATCATATATATTGCCAGCAGGGCAGGCCCAGGGGGCAAAAAAACAACAGCAAATGTAACCTAACATCGATCGTCATGTCAACAAACCGACGATCGGAACTTCGGAAGAGGCGGTAGGCCTAGGTCTAAACTCCCAATTTTTGGCCCAACTGCACTTCTTTATTCTCGTCGAAAACCAACCACATTAAAATGTCTTAGGCCTACATCGTTTCTATTGCTAGGCCTAGTATCAGACCAGAAAAGGGTGTAGGTTGTTGATGGATGCGTGGAACCCTAAATTAAATCTCCAAGTACGTTGTGGTGGTGGCCTACCCGGGCTACCTGTCAAATGCGCGCCCCTTCAGTAAAATTCTACCGATTTAAGTCCATTATAAGCACAGTGCATACTAAAATAAATTAATGTTCACTATCAACGAGTTAAACAAGCAAAGTAAAACTGTAAAAGGTCAATATTTACGAGTCGCACCACAGCTGGGATCTCATTTCTAATGGTAGTTTTGGGTTCCTATCATTCTATGCTTCATTACTATATACTTTGGTCAATATACAGGAGGCGCTACAATATAGGTAGCAAAATTCTAATGGTGGTTTTGGGTTCCTATCATTATATGCTTCAATTCTATATACTTTTTATCCTCGGGGAAAAAAACAAAAAATCTTGGGTTTTTAATTTTTTTCTTGGATTTTTTTTTTATTTTTTTCATTAACCTAACCAAAAAACCTAACCTAACCTAAATGTATTTGGGGGCTATTAGGTTAGGTTAGGTTAGGTTTTTTGGTTAGGTTAATGACCAAAACAAAAAATCCCAAGAAAATAAATGAAAAATCCCAAGATTTTTTTTTTTTTTTTTCCCCCGGGGATAAAAAGTATATAGAAATGAAGCATATGATGATAGGAACCCAAAACTACCATTATAATTTTGCTACCTATATTGTAGCGCCTCCTGTATATTGACCTATAGGCCTAGCCTACTTTTTATCCACGGGGAAAACAAAAAAAATCTTGTTTTTTGTTGTTGTTTTTTTGCATTAACCTAACCAAAAAACCTAACCTAACCTAAATGTATTTGGGGGCTATTAGGTTAGGTTAGGTTAGGTTAGGTTAGGTTAGGTTAGGTTAGGTTAGGTTAGGTTTTTTGGTTAGGTTAATGCTAAAAAATAAATTAGCCTACCCTAAGCCAAGAAAAAAAAAAAATCCCGTGGATAAAAAGTAGGCTATATAGCCTAGCAATGAAGCATAGAATGATAGGAACCCAAAACTACCATTAGAAATGAGGGTTTAATGTTATTTTAATACCACGAATTTTGTTGATATATTTGAAGATAAATAATGAATCTATATGCTCTAAAGATCATAAGAAAATTTGTTTTAACCCTCGGCAAAACCTAATAAAAAAGTATGGTACTAAAATGTCTTTTTCGTAACAAGGTTTTTAATACGGTACTTTCAGTCATCGATAGCTCTAAAGATCATATGAAAATGTGTTAAACCCTCGGAAAAACCTAATGTAAAAGTATGGTACTAAAATTTAATTTTCGTAACAAGGTTGTCAATACGGTACTTTCCCGTTATCAATTTACAATCAAGCTGAAAATTGCAGGGTAAACACCATAGACTTCATCGACTTTTCTTTCACCTTCGTATAGGCCTAATCGACAGCCAATTTTTTATTAAGGGATTAGTACTCAACCAGCGGGGGTGTGGGGGCGGCAGCCCCCACCCATAATACTAGGTTAGGTTAGGTAAGGTTGTTAGGTTAGGCTAATGTCTTCAAATCACTATCGGGGAGCGAGCGTGTCTCAACATTGATAGATAGGCCTAATGGGGAAAATAGGTTTTCCCGAGATTTCTAATTAATTACAAACACTATATAGGCCTATTGATGCAAATGACCAATTTTATTTATAAAAAACACTCGGAAAATTCGTGGTATTAAAATAACATTAAACCGAAATGAGATCCCAGCTGTGGTGCGACTCGTAAATATTGACCAAGTAAAATATCAGGAAAGGTTGGACGAGATACACACCACCAAAATGATATCCAAAATTGAGTGTCAAGCAGCATTATAATTACTTTAGACGTGTGTAGATGCCATAGTCCCTGCTCCGGCGCCCCTCCCACCAGCGCACACCACCATAGTACCGCTAATATCACTCGTATCTCCATTATTAGGGAGTCTTCTGGAGTTCTGGGCGTTTATCAGTCTCCAGTTGTCATAATAGCTTCGCAGTCAACCAGCAGACGTCAACAATCAGGGTTAACAACGCAGCGCACTACTCCGCTAGATTGGTGGTTCAAAAGTCGCTATACCCTGTTCCAAACTATAGTGGCCCAAAGCGTTGACCACTATAACTCACAAACCAATAGAGTAATCGAAATAATACTTTAAAATTTGTGAAGGGTCATCAAGGGAATACGTGTGGACATTTACAGCTCATTTGCTCTAACCCTTTCTGAGTTAGGCCTACAGAGGTTAGGATTCACGATTTAGGCCTATGGCCTATCCTACTTGAAACAGGGTATAGAATGTTGCATGCTTTTGTCTGTTTATTCTCAGGTCATGGTAAATTCAACTAAACTGACATGTCCTCATCTTAGATTCTTAATTAGGCCTACTCAGCAATTACGAAGATTATGTAGATAAATATGTTTATAATTATGAAAACTTTATATTACTATGGCAAAGAGACATAAAGCAATTTCATATTTTTGCAATGAGCATCAATAAATCAGCTGCTAGGAGATTCAATTTACCATCAGCTTGAAATCAACAGACGATAGTGGACAAGATAGCTAGTGATCAGTGCATGCTCTCATCATCAACTCAAACACCTTACTTTAACCTGGAAAATAAACGATTAAGGAAAGCTATGACAGAAATGCCTTTCAGACTACAGCCCACTGTACTACCACGGACGTACAAAAGTATAGTAACCTTAGTCCTATTTGTAAGAACCAGGTGATAGTCTCGTGGTGATTTACGTGATGAGTTTATTGGACTTCCCATCAACGACTATTTTACACTATACCAGACGTCAACTCGGGTAGTACATTATTGGGGTTGCGGGATATTTTCGAGTGCATTACATTTAAGGCTGCTACGTGAGTTTCTACTCAATATATTTTGTTCCCATTTTCTTCTCCCATACCGTATTAATTTGGTAGTTCCACTATCAGTTATCCCTCTCACTTAATTCCCATGCATCTGTATTGACATTCTGTACGTCCTCATTCATTCTTTGCACATGACCGAACCACCGCAAAATTAGCTTGATCCACTCAACCACTGCACACTTCATGCCAATTAAGAGATTGCTTTTGATATTAACTTCCCACTTTCATGCACCTGTGCGAAGTTATTAATTTCTCTCTGAAGTTCTTTCACACTTTCTGTCAACAGGACAGCACTGTATGCATATAATTATAAGCATGTTAAAATGTTCCCTTCCCTCCCCACGCTGACTCCAGATCCCGTCCTCCATTCTCTGAAAACTACAACCATTTAATGAAATTATTTATGACAATTATTCACATCCATATCTCACTCCTACGTTGACCTCAAAGCTATCACTTAGTGAAATGCTGAAAATATCTAAGCCTGGCGCGGTTTCGAGCCTGTGTCAGTATATGCATACCATGCAGACTCCCGCTCTACCACTGTACTATGCACTGAGATAACGAAGGTACAATAGAATAGCAACCTTACTTCTTGAAGAACCAGGTGCAATAGTCAATCCAAAACATTCATACTAAGAGATTTTGCTGCCATAAGCAATTAATTGCTTCCCTCTCACAACAATACTGTCATCACCTCCCACAAACCATCTCAATCCACTTTATCATAGGCCTTTTCCAAATTTACAAATACTTCAGAGATTTCTACTCTTAGCAATAGATATTTCTCTACCAACAATTGAATTGAAGATATCTGGCCAATGTAACTCCTGCCCTTTCAAAAACCTTCCTGTTCTTCACTATTTTATCATTAGTTGCCTGTGGCATTCTGTAGTCTGGCTGTCAACTGTCACTACTCTTACATACATCTTTACATATATGTCAATCAGACTAATTCCCCTTTAACTCTTAAATTCCTGTTTAGTCTTTACTACCTTTTTCTTTGTACAGGTGCCGGATCATATTTAAGCCACATATACCTGTAGGAAGTAATCTAGTGATTATGCGCGATACCCAGATTATCTATCGATATTCAGCTGCATTTTCTACTATTAATAGGGGCATGATTTCTAACTATATTTTACAGATTTACGCCATTCCTAAGCCATATTCTAGTACATGTTTATATAAATTTCCATCAATATCATGCTCTTGACCAGCATAATGTGGATAGGATCGAGAGAAGGATTAGGATTCGGAAGATAATGTGTGGCAATCCCAACTTTAAAAATATCAAGTGTGGGACTATTTATACAAAAGTGGGAGATAATTATTGCACTCTTGGATGCTGCAGGAAAAATTAGTGTTTAAACATAGCTAATAATGTTGGTCTGACAAGTGTATGGTATTTATTTTTTTTAGGCTGTGCCTGCACACGATGTAGGCATAAATATAGTATATATAATTATATATCTTTGATTGTCAACTAAATTGTTATACTTACTTTACATATAATTTGTTGTTTGTCTATTTGTTTTCTTGTTGCAAGTGAGTCTAGTTTAATACACAGTACGCGTGACTAGATGTGTGCTGTAATTACCTATAAGTCGATATAGTCATTGGAATAATCACTATATCATTACTTACAATGACTCAAATCTTTAGAATACAGTAGGCCTATGGCTTATAATATCTTATGCCACGTACTATATTAATAATATATATACAGTATATATATATATACTGTATATACCGGTATATATATATATATATATATATAAATATATATATATATATATATATATATATATATATATATATATATATATATATATATATATACAGTATATATACAGTATATAGGCTATTATATATTAATAATTGCATCCTACATGTAGGTAGTTTGAAAAAAGTGGCATAATCACTAGAATATTACTAAGAAATATTTCATATCTCTAGAATATAGCTTGGATTAATACCGATAAATGTCAATAATTGTTGCTAGATGTAAGTTAATACTGCTAGATATAACGGTAAAACCGCTAAGTTGGCAAAACTGACTATAAGAAAAGAGCAGCTAATGCCTGCTATTGACCACGAGTTTAGGCGATTGGATCCCATTCGTATCTTGCACGAACCTCTTGTACCGTCTATCGTCAGGAATTATTTCTTACAGCTGACGCCGTGTTGTTTACGAAGCGGTATATAATAATAATAATAATAATAATAATAATAATAATACTTTATTTCACTCACACAGTACAGAGGGGACCATACTGGGTCCATATATACCTTACAGTAACATAAATATATATATAAGCTACTGTACATAGGCTACATAAAATAAAAATAAATTAAATAATAAGCCTACGATACTGCAGAAATTTAAAGAAACCATAAGCTAATTTACATAAATACATATGGTGTGTGTATGCATGTATCCTATGTATGTATGTATAAGCTGATATGACACAAAACAACTTAAAAACAGTAGTAGGCCCGGGCCTACAGTACCGGTACTGGCTGGGTTAAGTAAGCCTTAGGCGAGGTTAAGTAAGTTAGGTTAGGTTATGTAAACTTTACCTAGGTTAGATTAGATTGGGTAAATTAGGTTATGTTTGATAACAAGATATTTCAGGAAGGATGTAGGCAGCTAGTATCCAGGCGTACGGTCGTCATATTTACATAAATCATGCGCTCGCGGTTACAATACCGTCTATTTTGACGGTAATTTTTTCTGTTATTTGACCCCTGCTGGCAATATATATTAGGATGACAAAAAGTCATGTTGGGGGGGTGAGGGGGCGGGGTCAACCTATTATTGTATCTCACGGAAGTCAAAATAGGCGGGAACATGATCGCGAGTGTGCGTGTAGTGTAAACAAGGCGGGCAGTACACCCGAATAAAAACATCCTTGCTGATATTTCAGACAGTAATAAAGCCTTAATTCAACTGAATTACATACAAAATCCTTAGAAAACAAAAAATTATACTTGACTAGACTACTCAAATCTGAATATAGAGGCTAATCTACATATCCGTAAAAATAAAAATTTGAATAAATTGTAAAACATGCAAAACAAACAAACCAAAACAGGAACCTCACAATATAGCCTAAACACAAAAGAACATATCATAATATCGTAAAAAATAAAACTACAGGTTTTATTTATAGCATGGGAGCGTACGCTACACAGTGCTGAGAGGCCGTGGTCATCTCAACATCCGAAAAATTCTGTATGCGGGGGTCGTATCTCATCCGCATATGTACTGCGTGACGGTGGCACTCCATCACCTTCCTGTACCTTACCGGGTGTCCCGGTTCCTCGCGAGATGTCGCGGCCAATTTTGAATCAAAATCATGACCTCCAGGACCAGTGCTCGGGGCGGCTCGGTCCGGATCAGCCATCTGTTGAGCCAAGTTGGTAGGCCTATTCATTCTCCGATCCAATTCATCTCGTTGCTCTTCCAGCCACTGACGCGCATAATCAACCTCGCGGGCAAAGTTTTCCTGATCCTCCCTCAGCAAAACTTTTTCCTTCGTGTATTTTTCCACCTCGCGGGCCAAATCATCTCGCTCATCCCACAGCAAAATTCGCTGATTCTCAAACTTTTGAACGTCGCGGGCAAAATCTTTACGATCCTTACAGAGCTTCTGGCGCTCCTCCCTAAGAGACTGGCGCTCCTTCATAAGTAACTGGCGCTCCTCCTTAAGTGACTGGCGCTCTTCCAGGTCCTCCTTAACCTTAAGTGACTGATGCACAGCCTCCAGATCCTCCTCTTTTTTTGCCATGTTCTTCCATAACCGCCAAGCTGACCAGCTGGCTGCAGCTCCAATGGTCAACACACTACCAAACACACAAGCGAACCGAGTCATTATAGACTAAAAGTACTTAATATATATTGTTTTTGGTGCTTTAGGGCACTCGGATGAGGGATTTAGGCCTAGGTTATATCCTAAAGAGATTTTTTAGTGGACCAATTCGTTTAGTCTATATTTACTATAACTATGGCGATATATTATGACAGCAACGTATTATAAGTGCAGTAAATACCTACAACGGTTAAGATATGCGAAATATATAGACCAGTAACGTCTTACAACCTATTACTTACAACAACTAGTATTAACGCTTGTTACACAACTGATCTTGAACCGCACTTACTAATAAGTCTCCCCCGTCCTAGAGTGCTCCAAAATATACTAAAATATCTACATAGACTTTTGTTATTATATTGCTTCATATCAAGTCGCTTCTGGTCTTTACTTCACATTATAAATTATGTGTCAGTAAAAAATTGCCTATTTGATATTGCAACTGTTTCAAATAAATGATAAACAAACAAAAATATTGGAAAATATATATCTAATATTCTTGCGTTACCCATATTATTAGTTTTCTATAAAGACATTTTTTGAGAAAATGGTAATTATATGGGTAACTCAAATATTAAACCTAACAGCGCATAATTATTAATTTTATTTCTATTTTATTTCTTATATTTGTTATTATTTCTTTGTCAATGTCATTCTTTTGGAAAACACCCGAGGAAGGGAAATATAAAAGAGAATAAGCGCGGCAATTTAAATTCAGCAATAGGAATTCCTCGAGTTTTAATAAAAAATCCTTAACATGACCACCTGCGAATTTCAAGCTATAAGGAAGTTGGAGCCGAAAACATAAATATTTAGCAGAATTACTAGCGCTATAAGAGATTTTGATTGATAGAAAGATTGCTAAATTTGAGTTTATGTATGTATAAAGGCACTACATCCGTATGACCGTATAATAATAATAATAATAATAATAAAATAATAATAATAATAATAATAATATTTATTCAGTTAGCAATTTACAGAGTTGGTACCATATAGTATGTTACAAATATGACATGTACCAGCCTTGCATAATTCCAACTAAGGATAGCCCAATAAGGCCGTAAGGCGTATTTCCATTGGGGTCCTTGTGGGATTAGGTTAGCTGGGGAAAAAGGGGAGGATAAAGAAATAGATACTTTAGAGAAAGTATTTCTAGGGGGTTATTTTAAGATACCTTACATCCTATAGTAAATATCAGTAATCCGTAATCAGTAATCATTTCAGTTTGGTTTGTCTATCTCTTATGTTGCATTTAGTAGTAGACATAAGCTTGGTGCTCCCTTCTCGCAGCTGTCCGGTTCAGGTGTTCCTTCAGGCTACGTCTGAAGGAATGCTGTGTTCTCTTTTCACGGACTGACTGGGGTAGGTCGTTCCAGTCTTTGATGGCGGTGAAGAAGAATGTTTGCTTACCCTGTCCTTGGATTCTCGGGACCTTAAAATTAAACATCCTGTTTCTTGTATTATGTCCACTCCTCTCATTTGCTTTAACAAAATCATTCTTTAGATACTCTGGAGCTCTGTCATAGAAAATTTTGAAGGCATTAGTGAGCCTGATTTGTTTGGCCCTGTCAGAGACATTGAGCATACCTAGTGACTGAAGTTGTTCCTGGCCAACATGTGATCTGGGTCCTAGGTTCAGCATGAACCTAACCATTTTATTTTTAGTGACCTGAAGTTTGTGCTGTGCTGATTTAGATGATGCAGAGTACCAGGATGACACAGAATAGTCAAAATGACATTGAACAAGCGCTTGGCAGAGGGTCTTTTTGGTCGCCGCGGGCAAGCATCCCACCTGTCTATACTGGTATTTTATACGTGCTCTACACTTACTCAGGATAGATTCCAAAATTGTTTCACCTGACAAACTCGCGTCCAGTTTTAGTCCGAGATATTTAACTTGTGACACTGTTGTTATAGGAATATCATTACAGTTGACCGAGAAGCCCACAATGTCTTTCAGTTTGCGTTTTGTTCCACATAAGATGGCTTCCGTCTTGCCCAGGTGAAGAGATAGTCTATTGTCCACTAGCCATTCACTACATGATTCTAGTTCTTTGGAAAGTGAAGCGGCAATACTTATTGGGTCTTTTCCTGAAACCAGAAGCACGCTGTCGTCTGCATACAGTAATAATTTACATGAGATGCTCAGTTCCATGTCGTTCACATAACAGAGAAAGAGTAAGGGACCAAGGATGCTTCCCTGCGGGACCCCACAGTTAATTGGCATAGGATTAGATATATTATCATCAATTTTGACTCTTTGGGTTCTACCACTAAGCTAAGATTTAAACCAGTTCACAGGCCCTATGCCCATTGCTTGTAGTTTATTACATAGGATATCATGGTCTACTGTGTTAAACGCTTTTTGTAGATCAAGAAGAACCATACCGGTGTAGTTACCTTTAGACATTTCTTTACGAATGTGATCCGTTAAATGGATGAGACAGGAGTCTGTCGAGTACATGCATCTGAAACCTGATTGAAACTTATAGAATAGATCATTTTGTTTGAGGTAGTGTTCAATTTGGGTGTATACCGCTCTTTCAAGAATTTTAGATACAATACACAATATGCTAACTGGTCTGTAGTTACCAACTTCTAGTTTATTTCCTTTCTTGAATAGAGGGGTTACAATAGCTTCCTTCAGTTCAGCAGGTACAGTGTTGGTGTTAATTGACAAGTTGATGATGTGGGTTAGGGGGCCTGCTATACCAATGGCTCCATCTCGTAGAAATTTGGCAGGAATTTTGTCTGGTCCTGTGCTTTTATGTACATTTAGGTTAGACAGCTCGTCAAAAGTGAATTTTGGTGTAACATTTTGCAATCCAAATGTGTTCGGGTGTATGTCTTTATCTCTGTAGAAATTTCGAAAGGTGGCCGTTGTTGTCGTGTATTTATTGAGAGGTTGAGGTAGGTTCTGTGCAAGTGTGTTTGCTATGGAGGTGAAGAAGGAGTTGAAGTAGGTTGAAATTTGTCGTTTATCGTGGCAAACCTGATCATTAATGGTGAGAGCAATATTAGTGTTAGACGAATCCCTTGTCTTGTTGCTGTAGCCTGTTGTTTTTAGGTGCCTCCATAGTTTCTTTGGGTTATTCTGATATTCCTCTGCCTTATTGTGAAAATAATTAGTTTTCGCTGATTTTATTTTCCTACTTAGTTTATTCCTGGCCCTGTTGAACTCATGTTTCAGACCTTGATCCTGTCTATGTTTCGCTAGCCTTTTTAACAGATTGTCTCTGTGTTCCAGATGGTGTAGTATGTCATTGTTGATCCATGGGTCTGACCTTGCTTTAATTCGTATGTCTTTCAGAGGAGCTATTTCGTCTAGAATGTTTGTGATGATGGTTCTGAAGCCAACCCATGCGTCATTAACGTTTGTACTTCCAAACACTGGAGACCAGTCTGTATTCCATAAAATGTCCAGAAATGTTTCTTTATTGTAGTTTCTGAGTGACCTTGTTTTGATAACCTTGTGATTCTCTAGGGTAATTTTTGCGGTTTTTCGTGTGCAATATGTGACGAAGTGATCACTTATCCCAGTCTGTATAACCCCTGATTGGGATATTTTGTCCTCTCTGTTACTGTTTATGTGGTCTATTATTGTGGCAGTGTTCTCAGAGATACGTGTGGGGGTTGTGATGAGTTGTTTGTGATTGTGCATTGTCAGTATATGCCTATATTCTCGTACAAGCCTATCATTTCGTTGTTTGTAACACAGGTTAAAATCCCCTAGTATAATGGATTCATTCCGAGGGTCTAGCGATGACAAAGTTCGTTCAAATTTGGTCAAGAATTGTGTGTCGTTTGGTGGCCTATAGCATACCCCAATTGTGATGGGTCTTGTCCTCGGCAGGTGTAGATCGATCCACAGAGCTTCGTGATTTTCTACATGGAGGTCGGTCCTAGTTGTGTGTGTGAGGTTGTTTTTTACATACAGACATACTCCTCCCCCATGCCTATTGCGATCATTCCTAACCATATTGAAACCTTGAATGTTTATTTCACCATCGTTTATACTATAATAATAATAATAATACTTTATTTCAGACTCACACAGTACAGAGGGGACCATACTGGGGTCCATATATACCTTAGAGTAACATAAATATATATAAGCTACTGTACATAGGCTACATAAAATAAAAAGAAATTAAATAATACCCAGCTTGCTATCATGTAGTTCACAGCACTGCCTCAACCAAAAACAGTGGTCATCAAACTACTGTGTTACCAAAACCACTGTCCTAATTGTGTACTGTTATGCCCTGGTTTTCTTCAGGATTAACTATTGCGTAGGTGAGTTCTGCAAGACTGGAATATCCGGTTTCATATACATACATTTGAGGGGTCAACAGAACACATAAATAGAATCTCGGAATGTGATTTGTAATACAGCTTTATTTCACTTAACACACTCGCGGTATAGAAAAAGAGTCAATTCACTTTGGAGAACATGGATAAGAGTAGTAAAGTCAGTAGGAAGAACTTGGTCTTTCTATTCTCCGAGCACAATCGTGGATCTGGATTAGAGTGTGCACTGCCACTTCCGAATCTCGGGCATTATTCTTCCGATACGGACATGATAATAAGCGATAAGAAAGTCACTTGAAGGGGGCACTGATTTAATTTACACAATGTCTGATACCGAACGTTGCTTTAGGCCTAAGGTTCTAGTTATTCGATTAAGTGGGGACTAACGTTGAGGTTCGACTTTACACGATCTAGCAGAGTCAAGTAGGCAATTATTTATGTATACTCTTAATTGTTAATGCACGGATGGGAATTCGTCACTGAGATTAAATTATACTTCACGACCTATCCCTTGTTTATGGGATCACATAATATCTATACCAAACACTCCATCTAAGTGTAACTCGTGTCGTGGCTGAGGGTAAATACTGTCGCAGTAATTATCTCGTAATATATTTTACTGTAACGGATCTCTGGCAAAACAGGGGACTCTAGGATCAACTCGAAATCTCTTTATAGTTAGCAAATAACTCAAAGGTGAACACAGGCAACACAACGTTTTAGTAACACGGTATCTATACACTGATATTATAATAGGAAATCGTGCCCGATCAGGTTATCTTCTCTTCCTCTTGAATCTGGTGTCGTCGGGGGCGTCTCGGCTGCTCCAGGGGGCCGTCCAGGGGGTCCAGTTGTGTGAAGAAGTTACAGATGGGTCGGTTGACCGGTGATGAAGTTGAGTTCAGGCGTCTCTCCTATGGATCTTAAATGGTCTGCGTCTGGGCTGAGGCCAGGGTAGCATCTCATCGGACTAACGTAAGCATTGGGTCTGCACAAACCTTGCTTAACTGTCTCTGATCCATGACGAGAGGTTCAATCAACCCAAGTGCATGTGTGGCGATATATATATATTTCTCTTAGGTTCCTATATTTACCTGTGATTTACCACGGTTAATATAGGCACAGGAATATAATATATCAGCTCCTGGTGTTCAGCTTGCGGGGTGCCAGTCGGTTACTAACAGGGGAGTAAAACAGTCTTCCAACCGAGCGACGTCCCGCCCGGCAAAAAGCTATGTTTAGAACTGCCCGCTCTCCTCCTCTCGTGGTTTATATTATGGCAGGGTGACTCGGTGTTGCCCGGGCCGGGGGCTGATGGGTCCCTTCCAATTCAGGGCCAGGGCGGCTGTGCAGGGCTGTGGGGTCAACATCTGGCAATCTGGCCCTTCGTTCCCAATGTTCTGAATGAGATAAGTGTTAGTTCACACACCGACATATAAGAATAGTTAATGACAGGTGGTATGGCAAGCAAGGGACCCGTCGCCTTGTTGTTGTCGGCGGCGAGGGGCGGAGCACCTCGGCCAGGAGGGTCAGTGGTTAATCGTTTGACTTGATAAGTAGGTTACTTTTAAAAAGAAGGGGAACAAGGGGAAGAAAGGTAAGTGAACAGTTCTCTCGTACCTGTAGGTCTTGGTGAGATTGAATAACAAGTCCTGTAATACCTCACAGGTGTTGGCACGTGTATACAGGTGGTGGTTAGGCGCAGTTGCCCTGGTGGTCCCGTATACCGGGGTCGAGGAGGGTGGCGCAGTCCCTCTGGTCCCTCCAGTCCCTCTGGACTGGACACGGCTCGATGGCCGAGTTAATTTGTTGTTGTCGGCCCACCTGGGTTAGGGTGGAAATACCCACGTAGACCACGTGTGGACAAGGGAGAGATATCTAGAGAGAGAAAATACAGCTTTATAGTGGTTGTTACGACCTGGCACTCGGGTACACAAGGGCTCTCAATCAGGACTCGAATACGGCTCGCTGCGACAACGGAAACACACGATCCCAACCCCTGAGTACTGCCAGCCGAACAAAAAACACCAATACCCTCCAGAGTTCAATCTGCTATAACGGGGTATACAAGAACTCGGTACTAGTGTTCAACAACAGACTAATAAAGAGACAGGAATTCTCTAGTCTGGTCAACAATCAAACAAAGAAGTAAGAAACAACAACACCAAAGAATAGTGTTGGCCGAAGCCGAAGTAATCCACCCTTGACTAAGAACTTAGAAGTCCTCCACCCTCTACTTCGGATCGGCACTATTACGTTACGTTAATTAATAGTCCTTAAGCATCGAGCAAGGAATCTTCTGAAAAAAGTTAGATGCTTCTCGGATGCTCGTAAGAAGTACGTATCGGATTTTGAACAATAATTCAATAAGAAAAACACTGGTAATTAAATACTATTAAAGGTTTAAATTGGCATAAGAATAATTAAAAGAATATGCAATAGTAAATGGCAAACATTAAAAAGAAGTACTCCGCAAATGCAACGGCAATAGCCTACTCGGATTGTGCTCGTGGGACACTAATCACTAAAGTAGCCAAGCTTGCAACACATGAAATCAATAGTGCATAACCAATATCATACATAAGGAAAGCTTCAATACTATTCTGTATCTACTAATCAAGTAAAGTCTAGCTGGGGTACTGTGGGCAAAAGGTAGCAGTGACTGAGCAAAAACGGCTCGTAGCCTAGCGAAGTCCTCACAACTGTTTAAAGTATTACGTTAAAACTAACAAGTGCACTTTGAGAAATCCAGATCCCTTGTATCTGGTTTTCTCCCGGCTCCTTGACAAAGTAAAAACAAACTGTTAATAAAATACAGGGTGGTTAGGCTCTTGCCCTCACGCACTGTAAATTATTAACTGAACACAGTCAGCCGCGAAGACAACCTAGGCTTCACTGAACCGAAACGAGTATGCAGGTTTATCACTTAACCACTGCATCAAACAACAACTCGTAACACAGAAAAGCCTTACCCCAGTCTAGCATTACCTAGACTAGCAGAAAACAGGAATAATAATAATAACACACAGGGAAATGCATATACAAGTGCAACAAACATAAATCAATCCTATTCTAAGTTAACCCTTCCAAAATAGGCTAACTAATAGGCAAATATCTCGTGAGAACTCAAGCGATAATACGTTGGCTGACTAGCTCTGCACCAACGGGACCATGGAAGTTAAAAAGGGTAGGGAAAAGAGGAGATAAGAATGTAAGGTGGTAGAGAAAGTTCACATCAGTCAGAAGAATATATATAGTTAGCAAGGGAAATGAGAAGTCGCTCTGCCTAATGAGTTCTGATCAAAAAATGGCTAGACTTCCCTTTTTATACTCGGCCCTCTAGTGAGCCCAACGTGAACTACTAAGGACCGCCCACTGACAATCATTACGTAATTTCTCTCTCTCCTCTGGGATAGACAAAGGCTTTCCTAGCACTGAGGGGAGGGGGGAGGGGGGGGGGGAGTGCTAGTGAGTTAGGCCCACCTCCCGCATGGCGCACCCACTGACCCCCAACTGTGGCTGCCGCTTCTCCCATCATTACAAATAAGTTTTACACACAATACTTATAACTAATGATATAAAATAGAACTCGTTGACTCAGATGAAAACAAAATACATATTCATATTACTTATAGTACAACGGCTCACATGAACTAAGTTAGGAAACTCTACATAGACTACAGCCAAAGTTCCTGCCCTGACGATCCTAGCGAGAGTGGGGCATGACTAGGCGTTCTGTACAGCATGCTCACACTGGACATGCGTCACACCTCCCCAAGATTTTACTTGCTCAACCCTGAGCTAAAATCTGACAAACACAGAACCCCATCAAGCCCCTCACACCCAGCGACCCAGCGACCGCATGGCACTAAAACAAAGCTGAGTTTATCACCAAAACGCATCTTATTATTAACCAAAAATTCACATTTTATAACTCCTCCCAACAATAGCAAAAAGACACAATATCATGCTCCCAGAGCGAGCTTACAGCAGCTCAGCCGTTTGATAGTTTGTGGACTACTCAAACTCTATAGGCTATGACAAACTTATACGATTACCTATATCAAAAGAAAGAGTTTTTATATGATTTTTATATTTTAATATGTTTTTCCCGGCTGCACTATAAGGGCAGCCTATTTTCCTCCACTCAAACCCACACACCTGTGATAGCCTACGACTGATCATCCACCCTTGATAAACAATCCGCGATCACATTGTCACATCCAGCAATATGACGGATGTCCAGGTTATACTCCTGCAACATCAAAGACCACCTGGTCAGTCTCATATTGTGATTGTGAAATTGATTCAGGAATCTCAAAGGGTGATGATCAGTGTAGATAACCACGACTGGGCCATAGGCTGGAACATACACCTCGAAGTGCCTGAGCGACAGCACAATCGCCAGTAATTCCTTTTCTATTGTAGAATAGTTCTTTTGTGCAGCATTGAACTTCTTAGAAAAGAAACTTACTGGGTGTTCCACACCTTCATTGTCTGTCTGTAGCAAGACGGCACCAGCCCCTACACCACTAGCATCTGTTGCCAGCTGAAAAGGCCTGTTAAAGTCTGGGGCCCTGAGTATCGGGTGAGTACATAGCAAATGTTTCACCAAAGTGAAAGCCTTTTCACACTCAGGTGCCCACAAAAACTTTTTGTCTTTAGATAACAAATCTGTGAGAGGTGCCAACACCGTTGAGTAACCTTTTATGAAGCGTCTGTAGTAGCCTATCATACCCAAGAATCTCATAATCTGCTTCTTGGTTGTTGGGTGCGGAAATTTATTGATAGCCTGTACCTTGTTCTGAGGAGGGCACACCTGTCCCCTTCCCACTACAAACCCAAGGTACTGCACAGTGGCTTTTACGAAGTCACACTTTGCCAAATTTACTACCAGACCTGCTTCACTAAGTTTCCGGAACAAGGTCTCAAGGTGCTCACAATGGCTCTCAAAGTCGTCATCATAAATGATTACATCGTCCAAATATACGGTGCAATTTGGAATGTCCTTTACAATTTCATTCATCAGGTTCTGAAACGTTGCTGGTGCATTCTTAAGCCCGTAAGGCATAACATTGCACCGGTAGGTACTCCCGTCCACAACAAAACCACATACCTCTTTAGCACGCTCGGACAAAGGTACTTGCCAGTAACCTTTTACTAAATCTACTTTAGACAAAAAACGAGCATTACCAATTTTGTCAACACTATCATCAACCCGAGGAAGAGGATATGGGTTAGTTGGAGTCAAACCGTTTAACCTACGGAAATCAATACAAAAGCGTACCTTGCCATCTGGCTTAGGCTGCAGTGTTACAGGGGAAGTCCACTTAACTGTGCCTTTCTCTATCAACCCTCTACCGAGCATATACTCCAACTCATCCCTCAGAGCTGGTAGTTTTATGGGGGGCACACGGTACGGGATTGACTTAAAGGGTAGATGGTCCCCCACGTCAACATCATGCATAGCCTGAGTAGTGAGGCCTGGGTGTTCAGCAAATACAGTGGGGTATGAACCGAACAACTGACGGATAGCATCAAACTGCGGCTCAGGCAAATGAGCTATAGCCTCGTCAGCCCTTAGGCTCGAGTTCCCCGCCCACTGATCCGCTGAAACATGTTGATCCCAGCTATCCTCCTCTGAAGCTTGACTGTCCCCCTCTCCTTCTCCACCACGGCCGCAACAAGCCAACACAGGGACAGTGAGAGGCTCAGAGGGGCGCCTCACATACTCTTTAATAAGGTTCACGTGACATAACTGGTTCTTTTTCCTCCTGTCTGGAGTGGCAACAAGGTAATCTAAGTCTGAAATTTTTTCTACAATTTTATAAGGTCCAGTGTACTTCGCAGAGAGGGGGTTACCAACCAAAGGCAACAAAATTAATACCTCTTGTCCTACAGTGAACTTCCGGAGCCTCACTTTGCGATCATACCTGTCCTTCATCAAAGCTTGTGATTCTGTCAAATTTCTACCTGCCATCTCCAGACTCTTAAGCATGCGCTCACGGCTTTCAAGCACATACTTTAATAATGGACAAGGCTGCACAGTCCCCTCCCAAATTTCTTTCAGCATGTTAAGGGGGCCCCTGACACGGTGTCCAAAAATCAGCTCGTTTGGACTAAATCCCAGGCTCTCACCAGGTACCTCCCGAGCAGCAAACAGCACATAAGGCAATCCAAGATCCCAATCCATACCGTTGTCAGCACAATAACACCTGAGCATGCTTTTAAGTGTAGCATGCCACCGCTCAAGCACCCCTTGACTCTCAGGGTGATACGCTGACGATACTACTGCTCGTATCCCATGCTGTTGCATTGTTTGCTTGAACATGTTGGAGGTGAAATTAGATCCCTGATCAGACTGAATCTCCTCCGGGTACCCGTACCTTGAGAAGTACCACAACAAGTTACTGACTACCGTCTTAGCCATTCCATTTTTCATAGGGTATGCATCGGGGTATCTAGTGGCAACATCCATTATGGTTAACAAAAATTTATTTCCCGCCTTAGTGGGAGGGAGTGGACCAACCATGTCAACAATAATTTTACTAAAGGGTGGCCCAATCACAGGAATAGGGTGTAACGGAGCCTTAGGAATAACTTGGTTCGGTTTCCCGACACGTTGACAAATATCACAGGAGTTTATCCATGACTGCACATGAGACTTCATCCCCGGCCACCAAAACAATTTCCCCAAAGCCGCCACCGTTTTTCTCACCCCTAGATGTCCTGCCAGTGGTGTGTCATGCGCCAACCTCAGTAGGCTATCCCTGCACTCCCGTGGCACCACCAACTGGTCCACTACTCCGGACCCCTTTTGCCAACTACGTTTAGGGTCTTGAAAACGCCTATAAAGGATGCCTTCTAAATAAAAAAAATCTCCTGGCTGTGCATCGCCGTCCTCGTCGAGCTCTACAGCTCCATTAGCACACGTTTGGAGCTCAGGGTCCTCTAGTTGCAACCGACTTATATCTGAGGGTGCCAAGCGATCTAACTGCTCCCGGAGCAATGCATGACCTTCCCCGATACTGGGCTGCTCCCTCTGTCTCTCTCGATGTACATAACGTTGCTGTCGTGGAGACTCGTCATGCCCAGCCTCGTCACTCTCGATGACAGGCCCAGGGGCTACTCCAGAATTAAGTAATGGTGCTAATACTGAATCACCCAGGAGAGCCGCCGAGTCAAAACTCTTAAAACCAACTCCAGCTTTAGCCTCCTCCTGTTGATCGTTCCTCCGCTGGTCTGAAGGCGGAGGACTAGGCTGTGACACTTTAGCTGCCCGAGCTCGGGTGACAACACACGCCATGGGTTGTGTCTGGCACCGCTCGACCCACTCTTGCTCTTCCCTACTCACGTCGGCCGGCCTCTCGGCAACGACTAAGGGTAGAACCTCGGAAGCGGGCATTGCAAAGTCGTTGCCAAGAAGAAGGTCGACGCCCTCCACTGGCAGTTTCTCCACAATCCCGACATCCAATTCACGTGCCACACCATCCACCTCCAACTCCAACCGCACCAGCGGGTATGACCGAGTTGCATTAATACCCTGCACCACTACCACCCGAGCCGCGTTTATAGGGTAGCCAGTCAAGTTTTTCATCAGAGTCTGGGAAGCACCTGTATCACGCAAGACCTCTACTCCATGCTTGCGCCCCGCCCACATCACGCAACCCCGCCCTCTATGGTCGCAAAAAACATCCTGAGCAGGGTTCGAGCCTCCCAGGTGCTTCTGCATTGGCTGTGCCTCAGCCTCTGACGAACTGCCCAAGGAAAACTCAGATGACTTCGGAGACACACCAATGTTGCAGGCCAAAGACACAGCTGCTGTAGGTGGTTTGCTAGGACAGACTCTTGCAAAGTGCCCCTTTTTATGACAATGATAACACTCCAACTCCCCTTTGGGCTTCCCTTGGTACTGGGAAGGGCCCGGCCCCTTCTTAAATGGGACGGTGCTAGTCTTGTGGTCAGTCTTGGTATCATGGCTCTTGTACTTGTTTGCATAAGGTATATCACTAACTCGGGGGGGTGGGGCGTCACGCCCCTTGTTACCTGCCTCACTACGCTGGGCAGACCCGCACCCACGAATTAGTGATAGCCGGAGGTCAGCCATCTCAGCTGCCTCCTGTAGAGTTTTTGGGTTCTTTTCTTTAATAGTTAAAGTCATTTCTGCACCAGTACACTTATAAAACTGCTCGAGCAGAAACAGCTCAGTCAACTGTTCGGCCGTCTCAGCTTTCTCAGAACGTGTCCAGTTTTTAAGTGCATCTTTTAAGTCCCGGGCATGTTCAAGAAAGGTCGCCTCCCTAGTCTTTGTAACACCCCGAAACTTCAATCGATATGTTTCCGGTTGCAACTCGTATGCCCGTAGGACAGCTCTCTTCAATTCTGGGTAGTCAATGCAAGACTCTAAAGGCAGTGCATCATAAGCCTTCAGACCCTTACCCGTAAGTCTTGAGGAGACTAGAGCTGCCCACTTCTCTTCAGGCCAATTATGCTCCCTACATTTCTTCTCAAAACGATTAAAAAATTCTGTGACTTCAGTTTCACTAAATACCGGCACCAATTTGACTAATTGGGCCAAGGACTGTTCTCTTACTTGGCCCTCACGGCCCATCCAAGTCCCTGTCGACTCTGCACGAGACTTATCTAAATCTAATTTAGCACAATATTTCTCCGAGTCGTACCTAAGCTCAGCCTCATGCCTCCTAACCTCAATCTCATGCCTCCTGGTCTCATCCTCCTGCCTCCTGGTCTCATTCTCCTGCCTCCTGGTCTCATCCTCCTGCTTCCTAGCCTCAATCTTAGCAAGCTCAAGTCTAAATACCATATCTGGAGACAGGCAGGAAGAGGGAGCTGCCACTACTGAAGGAGGGGGGGCAAAAACTGGGGAACCACCATGTGCACCACCCGAGGGCACTCCAATCTGCCAATTCTCATCCCTCTGTGGGAGAGTGCTAACCTCCGGTAACTGAGTGGACGGCACTGTGGGAGTCGAGTGAGAGGGGATCTGGGGAGGAACCCCCCCAAACGCCCTCTCCTCCGAAACCCCATGTCGCCCACGCAACACCCAGGAAATCAGCTCCCCCTTGGACATCCCTACTACATTGGAAATGCCCAAAACCTTGGCTATCTGGTGCAAGCCACAAACATCCACCCCAGTCAGCCTCTCCTCCGTCACGTGGTACCGCTTACTCACAAAAACTCTAGCATCCTCCTCACTGGTTACTAACGGCACACCTTCAAATGGCATCTCTCGCTCATCGTCAGTGATAATGCACGACATACTGAAGTCCACAAACAAATTCTCGAGACAAAAGTGTTTAACTTCCTATGCAAGCACTAATTACTAAATTAACTGGAGTCTCTTAAATGCTTTACTAATTGCCATACAAAAAAAATATTCTTCAATATGCACGCTAAAATACAAACAAACAAATGTTGTACAACTCTGCAAAAATTTATACTGTTCACAAAATCCTAAGCAAGGTCGCCATTTGTTACGACCTGGCACTCGGGTACACAAGGGCTCTCAATCAGGACTCGAATACGGCTCGCTGCGACAACGGAAACACACGATCCCAACCCCTGAGTACTGCCAGCCGAACAAAAAACACCAATACCCTCCAGAGTTCAATCTGCTATAACGGGGTATACAAGAACTCGGTACTAGTGTTCAACAACAGACTAATAAAGAGACAGGAATTCTCTAGTCTGGTCAACAATCAAACAAAGAAGTAAGAAACAACAACACCAAAGAATAGTGTTGGCCGAAGCCGAAGTAATCCACCCTTGACTAAGAACTTAGAAGTCCTCCACCCTCTACTTCGGATCGGCACTATTACGTTACGTTAATTAATAGTCCTTAAGCATCGAGCAAGGAATCTTCTGAAAAAAGTTAGATGCTTCTCGGATGCTCGTAAGAAGTACGTATCGGATTTTGAACAATAATTCAATAAGAAAAACACTGGTAATTAAATACTATTAAAGGTTTAAATTGGCATAAGAATAATTAAAAGAATATGCAATAGTAAATGGCAAACATTAAAAAGAAGTACTCCGCAAATGCAACGGCAATAGCCTACTCGGATTGTGCTCGTGGGACACTAATCACTAAAGTAGCCAAGCTTGCAACACATGAAATCAATAGTGCATAACCAATATCATACATAAGGAAAGCTTCAATACTATTCTGTATCTACTAATCAAGTAAAGTCTAGCTGGGGTACTGTGGGCAAAAGGTAGCAGTGACTGAGCAAAAACGGCTCGTAGCCTAGCGAAGTCCTCACAACTGTTTAAAGTATTACGTTAAAACTAACAAGTGCACTTTGAGAAATCCAGATCCCTTGTATCTGGTTTTCTCCCGGCTCCTTGACAAAGTAAAAACAAACTGTTAATAAAATACAGGGTGGTTAGGCTCTTGCCCTCACGCACTGTAAATTATTAACTGAACACAGTCAGCCGCGAAGACAACCTAGGCTTCACTGAACCGAAACGAGTATGCAGGTTTATCACTTAACCACTGCATCAAACAACAACTCGTAACACAGAAAAGCCTTACCCCAGTCTAGCATTACCTAGACTAGCAGAAAACAGGAATAATAATAATAACACACAGGGAAATGCATATACAAGTGCAACAAACATAAATCAATCCTATTCTAAGTTAACCCTTCCAAAATAGGCTAACTAATAGGCAAATATCTCGTGAGAACTCAAGCGATAATACGTTGGCTGACTAGCTCTGCACCAACGGGACCA
This sequence comes from Paralithodes platypus, assembly GCA_032716605.1. Taxonomy (NCBI): domain Eukaryota; kingdom Metazoa; phylum Arthropoda; class Malacostraca; order Decapoda; family Lithodidae; genus Paralithodes; species Paralithodes platypus. Next base: position 50,111,335 of record CM064508.1, on the reverse strand, counting down.
TGGAAGTTAAAAAGGGTAGGGAAAAGAGGAGATAAGAATGTAAGGTGGTAGAGAAAGTTCACATCAGTCAGAAGAATATATATAGTTAGCAAGGGAAATGAGAAGTCGCTCTGCCTAATGAGTTCTGATCAAAAAATGGCTAGACTTCCCTTTTTATACTCGGCCCTCTAGTGAGCCCAACGTGAACTACTAAGGACCGCCCACTGACAATCATTACGTAATTTCTCTCTCTCCTCTGGGATAGACAAAGGCTTTCCTAGCACTGAGGGGAGGGGAGGGGGGGGGGGGAGTGCTAGTGAGTTAGGCCCACCTCCCGCATGGCGCACCCACTGACCCCCAACTGTGGCTGCCGCTTCTCCCATCATTACAAATAAGTTTTACACACAATACTTATAACTAATGATATAAAATAGAACTCGTTGACTCAGATGAAAACAAAATACATATTCATATTACTTATAGTACAACGGCTCACATGAACTAAGTTAGGAAACTCTACATAGACTACAGCCAAAGTTCCTGCCCTGACGATCCTAGCGAGAGTGGGGCATGACTAGGCGTTCTGTACAGCATGCTCACACTGGACATGCGTCACATGGTCAATAAAGTAGGCATGCGTAATCAGGCGGCAGTGCAATTACCATTATCATGGTGATAGACTGTATTGCGGCTACGCACCTGGGGCGAGCCCGTGACGCAAGGCATTGGCGCTTCCGTGGGGCTGGCAGGTCGTCATCCATGCATGCATAGCTGTCGCCTGCCTGGTTGCAACGGAAAAAAAAAATTAGGACCATGTGAACTGTACTCCGAGAAGGAAGTGTCTTGACGAAGCGTGTAGAAGGCGTGTGGAGGGGGGCTAGAAAAGAAAAACAGGCTGGATTATGTAATGCAAGGTTTAGGGAAAAATAGATTGTGCGAGGTGGCGATTTCCTTATTATTCTACGGTTAGTAGGTCAGTCATCATGCGGGGTTAGTATGTTAATAAGTAACAAGTAAAAAATGGTAAATGATACAATCAATATACAGAGAGCTAAGAGGTGTCTACCCTCTTACTTCTTCTACAGGGGCTGTCACGTATTCATTAATCATATTCATGGCCTAACAATAAAATGGTAGTGACATAACCAATACAATAATTTGCATAGTCATATATCTGTACCCCTCATAATACAGAGAGTTAAGAGGTGGATTTCCTCTTACTTTTCCTGCAGGGGGGGTCCTAGTTAAAGATAAACATATTCATTAATCATATACATAGCCTGCAGTCATGTTGCCTGTGGCGGTTATAGTTGGGTTCAGCTGGAGCCAAACGCATGTGATATTAATACAACAGTAATTACGACAGTCACAGGGACATGCATACGATGCGGCCATCACTGCTACGTCATCAGAAGGTATGGGGTGGATGTCATTTAGTACCTACTTAGTTAGGGTTTAATAATGGCGGGGAGGAAAGAGATGTGGTTTGTAATTAAAATGCCCCAGAACAAGAAGCCCACCACAGAAGCCACGAGCGAACACCACACAGAAACACCCGGAAGAAAGGTCCACAGAACGAAAGGACCAGCTGACCGAGCCAGCCATTTCAGACAGGCCCAAGCCCGCAGGGCTAAGCAGCTCCAGGCCGCACCTACCTACCTTTTCTAAACTGACCATTTTCCACACCTCACGTACACTACCCCTCGTGTCCTACACTCCTAACTACAAAGATGATGAACAGGAATATACATTCATATTAAAAACACCCATGCCCTGTCCCTATGTTGAGCCAATGCCAACACATCAGACAGCCATAATTATATCTATGTATGTTCTTACATCCGAGAAGTAGATGTTATATATCTTAGAAGTTAAAACACCCACGCCTGTCCCTAGACCTCGTATATCATTTCCCATGACGAGTATAGATATATGTAACCCGTGCTCAGTCGCCCCCTTGCATTGTTCCTCTAGTAACTAAGTGTCTCTATAATATTAACTGCCACCAGTATTGATACGACATAGCGGCACTGTCCTTGTGTCGTATTGTGCCAAGTACAGATCAACCAGGTTTCATCACCTTATTAGGACGACGACTATAATGTCGTCGTTCATCGATGTATGCAATCCTTAGTTTAAGTATTAATATTAACATTCCCTAACATCTTGTCTTGCCAGACTAAGCTTCTGAAGACCCATCGCCCCATAAATCTATGTATTCAATCCTTAGGTTAAGTATCCTTATCCGCCATTGTGTTCACCTTTTTCCATTTACTTTTCCACAATTGTCATACGTCTTCCCCTTGCCTCCTTCGTATCCACAGTCCACACTACGCCAATTTACTTCGTGTCATACACCTCTTACCCCAAACCGAGATTGTATAAGATAACCTTGTTACCAGTATCTGTCATAAGTACCCCGAAACAATAACTAAGTACCCCTACGAACTGCCGCTTTTGTTGGTATATATATATATTATAGAAAACGCAGTTCCCAGGGCCAACTAATAGTATCCATAACCCCTCGGACAGATCACATAACTCTATCTTTTCCAGACTTATATACCACCCCATAGTTGTATTCCCCGGTAGCATTTGGCTAACGTACTCCACTGCCTTTTCAAACTCCCATATCAACTGCAGCCTAATGCCACCCCCACGCCCAGAGACCTTAGGGTCAAATTCCCCTATAGCCCCCCTGAACTCCTCCCCTCTCATTATAAGACCCCGCGCTTCTCTACTCTTGTCCGACCTAGCCTCTCTCTCATACCTCTTGAAGATCCTTGAATTTCCCGTTGCTAACGCTCTCCAACCTTTTATATATATACTCCTATCCAGCCTACCTTCACTTAGTAGGCCAGAACAACATTAGAACTTTACTAACCCCTTGCATGCCATCTACTCTCTTACAACCCCTTCACAACCCGGCACCCAATGGTCGTCGGTGCGAGGCTAGCCGCCTCACCAGTAACTAACTTCTATTGCCATACTTCCAGATAAATGTGGCAGAGTTAGCAACCCAGTCTCCACCACATCCAGCAAACCCTACAATTAACAACCAGCCGAGTAAAACCAGCTAGCCAAGGCACCTTCGGTTTTGGTATTAAGGACACCCACATCTGTCTCATACACAGAGGGTTATTACAAACACTGGTGATATGGCAAGCCCCTAGCCACAGCCGCCGGACGACTATCACGGAGAGAGGGCGCCCAGCTCCCCCTTTTTGCCCACCCGAGGAGGGAGACCCCCACCCCCGCGGAGGTATACCTGGCCCCTGTTTTGACTTCTGAGTCATTGCCAGGTAGCACAGGAATTCTTCCTATCAATGAACTAACCATGCATGACTAACACCTTTACTAACCTCTATTAACTCACAATAAACCATTTACCTTTCTTGCATACTCTGATCACTAAATTAGCACCTCAGCTATACCATAGAATGAAGATTGAACAATCTAAGAGAGACGCTCCTATCACAGCTGTCCCCATCCTCCTCGCAAAGTAGATCCAGTCTCTCTCCCCTAAATACTTCCAGTATAGCCAAAATAGTACCTCTTACTAAGGCTCAGTTATATTAAAATATGAAGGCTTCCTATAGCCATGTGCCACAACAGTAATCAACATCTTACCTAGTCCCCATATCTATTGAGAGCTCAAATAAGTCCATAAGACTCGAGATCCCTACTGTCTACAGGGTCCAGAACCGAGCCTATAAACCTAGCTCCCGCCCCCAGTCAAATCAGTTGAAAGCTAGACGCCAACCAGTGGTCACTACCCTGCAGTTAACCTCTAGCTCTGCCCTTGTGTTATTCCGGAGTTGATAGATTCCAGATTCGGCAGACTCCGTGGCAGAGAAGACTAATAGAAGCATCTGTCCATGTACAAGTCCTAACGTGCACCTTATAACCTTCACACAAATTTGTGGGTATATAAGTGTGTAGCCAGCAACGATCGTCAAGAGATCCGACTTGAGAACTTCCTACATTTCGGACCACCTGGACGGCCGAGGAACCAGTCGTTAGCCCCCAACATCACCTGAAGCAAGATAACCAGGACCAGATCTACAAATACTATTCAAGATTCATGTTGCTAGTACTAAGTGTTATAGTACTAGTTTGACACTCGCTTATTAACTTTCTATAAAGTGGCTAAAACCTTGCCCAGTGTAACTCACTATTAACCATTCCATTTGGGACGTACTAAGCGATCAGTGCTCATTAATTAACAGGCGACATTGACTCTCGTAATTACCTTATTCAGATATTAAAACTCTAGTGATATCTAACGTTCGCCCACTGATTTGTGTTCTACGTATTTCTGCCATAAGAATATAAAACTTAGATCAGTACCCCCATGAGGTTACTAGAGATTCCGTGTTCTACAATATACGTGTCTAATCCTAACTGTGAGCTGCTACTTGGGCACGCGACCAGCCAGTAAGAGATCAAATCAGTGAAATTGAATTACATGAATACATTGAGGTCTTCCAGTAAAATAAAACTTGCTAATTAAACCCGTGATCAGAAGAGTATACCTGAACGTTGGAAGTGGGAGACTAGGCTCCATCCAGATCCGCTAATGCTAGCAGTTCCCTTCTATTATTTGTTTTGTGCGAGAATTACTATCTTTCCATGCTCTTTATTTACTTACTTCAATAAAAGTGAAAGTGTGTCGTGTTACCGTGTGTTTATTTTGTGTTCTCTATTCCTCATACCTTGTATTGTGCATGCAGCCTTATATACCCAGTCAATTAGAACTCACATTACCCAAGTTAAACCTGTAGAAAAACAGGGCATAACAGTAATACTAGAAGAATGTGAGTTAGACAATGTGGAACATGTGGATTGGTGTGGAGGTTCGGTCTGGAGAGGTTGGAGGTGGTCGTCTGGGGTCGGCCATTTTGGGATGGGTTGTCCAGTGCCGGCTGCCGAGTCTATAAGCTGTTAATTGGGCAGAGGAGGAGGCGGGGTGTTTTTGTCCCTCTCTCTCCGACCGTGTTGGTGAAAGTCTGTCTGTCTGTTGCTCTGGTAGGATATATACTTTAGTTACTTAGAAAAAAGGGGTAATGGGGCATGGGGGTACACATACACATACTGACAAAGCAGAGAGATACCAGGTGTCTTCCCGGTCTTTCTCTCTTGAGATTATCGTCTGTAGATTGATCAGAATTAAACATATATAAATCAGCAGAGGTACTTCGATACATAGTTAAATATATATATATATATCATTAATACAATAATGCATGGTTTGCAGTTATGGCCGTCTGCAGGTTGATCAGAATTAAACATATATAAGTCAGCAGAGGTATTTTGATACAATTAGTTAGTATGGGGTACGTACCTATACCTTCGTAATGTAGAGAGAGCGAGGTGTCTTCAGATCGCCTCGTTCCTGTACACGATGAGAGTATTATAGTCTGCAGGGTTAGTATTTAATGGAATACATACTTTAGTGGGTACTTCAAGAATGTCAGGGGGTAAGGAAGTGTGGTTTGTATCAAGAAGACTGTGATTAACGAGACGTGTAATATGTGGATGGAAGTGGAAGAGAGGGAGGGATCTTGCTGGGGGTGGAAGTTTCGCTCCCAGGAATTTTCGTTCCTGGTGTATTTCATGTACAGTACCATGCCTCACATCATTTAGCTTCCGGTACAGTATGTTGCTACAGTACAGTATAGGAATATCGGTACTGTACTGCACTATGAGGTTCAGTACCGGTATGCTAATTCTGTAGAGTAGCAGACCTGAAATCATTACTTAAGGTTAAATATAGAGCAACTTCCTCCAGTGTGCCTGGATCCTAGAGGTGTACACTATGCTTGGAGTTTGTAGCATTTTAATGATACTGTTCTCAGAAGTGTTAAGGCGCTGAATGAATTTATATGTTAGCTTTCTAATGAGTGATTGGTAACAGTGTAAGTTCATATAGGCACATAGCGTACTAACTTGCACTCTCATATTTTGAGAGCCCCAGAAACATTTTCATGATATTGTGATATGAGATACTTAGTCTATTCACTGTCATTTTCTTATAGTTCCACCATAGTTGTGCTGTATACATTGGTGAGCAGTAGGAGTTGAACAATGTTATTTTTGTATCCCATGTATAGCACATATGAAATTTTCTTAATATTGAATTTCCCTGCATGTAAATTTGCCTTCGCTGACGACCCATATCCTCATCATCTGCGCGATCACTTGAAATATAGTGTCCTAGATACTTTACTTTACTTACTTCTTCTATAATTTCTTCATACAAATGGAATTTAGGTAGCTTTGATTTCAATAGAAGGTTAGATTTAAATATTATGATATTGCTCTTTATAGGATTAAATTTGACTGAATGTTCGATTCCAAATTTTTCACATACTCTTAATAATTTATCCAGTCCTGCTCCAGAGGGCGCAATTAAGGCTAGGTCATCAGCATACATGAGATGATTTACAATGGTGCTGCCAATACAGCACCCAGTGCGAGTCTTGTTCAGCTCCAGACTAAGATCATCCATGTAGACGTTGAAAAGATACGGAGACAATATCCCCCCTGCCTAACACCATTGGTTACGGCAAAAGAGCCTGACAGGATGTTGCCCCATCTTACACACATTTTTTGATTAGCATACCAGAAAATAAGTATCCTAACAATATAGCTAGGCACTCCCCTGTTAACTAATTTTTCAAATAAGGTTTTGTGACACACCCTATCAAAAGCCTTACTTGCATCAAGAAAACAAGATAAAATTGAGCTATTTAGTTTGTTGTATGTATCAATCACTTCTTTCAGCACATATATGCATTGGTCTGTGCCGTGATTTTTCTTAAAGCCAAACTGATTGCTGCTGGTGACAATATATATACAGACATTCTTTCTAGCATTATCATTTCAACTGCCTTACTCACCACACTAGCAAGTGCTACTGGGCGGTAGTTGTCTTTAGCTGTAATTTTACCTGATTTATCTTTAATGACAGGAACAAGTATTACGGATATCATAGACTCCGGCAGGACACCATGCGAAAATAGACTGGTGATGCAAGAACTAAGTTTATCTATTAACAACTTATCTGCATATTTAAGATGTTCTGCATATATACCATCCAGCCCACAAGCTATGTTTAGGTTAAGTTTTCTTATGGCATTCTCAAGATCACTTTCAGTAACATTAATGTCTTCATAATTACTATCTTTCACATATTGAATTGCACCATTAGTAGAACTTTGGTTTACACTGTTAAGTAGTTCCTTAAAATGAGTTTTCCATAAGTCAGCAATGTTCTCTTCACCCATAACCCCCTCAACACTGACAGGTAATGGTGTGTTACAATTTTGCATGGATCTGATGTCCTTCCAAAAACAGTTAGTATCCTTTTCTGCCAGACTCTTTGCAAGGGCTTCCTTCCTTAATTGGTTTTCATTTTGCTTAATAAATCTAATGGCATATTTGGTCCTAGCCTTTGTTCTTTTGTGAAGTTCAAATATAGGCCCTGTCTGGGCTGACCTACTTCAAACCAATGAGACCTAGCATCTCTGGAGGCCTGATACAGGTCAGCCACATAGTCTTGCCAACCTGGCTTATTGAATGAGGACTTATATTTATGGCTATTAAAAATACTTTCCCCCGCTTTTGATAAAGAATCTATTATACTATTGTAAAATTTAATAATGTCCTTTCTGTGTTGTGCATCACTACATTTTGGATCCCTGCATTGTGCTACACCATTAGCATCATATTGCACTCTATTTAATAAGTCTTTGGTTTTATCACAGTACATTTGGCACTCTTCATTTGAGATTACATTCCATGGAACTTTTGCCTTGATGCTATTGCTAGTTTCTGTTATTTCCGGTGCCTTATTAATTTGGATTTGTTAATTCTATAGGTATGTGGTCGTCATCCGTAATGTCGTATCTTATGGCCATTTATGAGATAGAGTCATGAAAGTCAGAGCTAGAGATTGCATGATCAAGCCACGACCTGGTCTCCCATGCTTCACTAACATATGTATAGCTATTTTCTGGAAGCAGGTTTTTGGAGAACAAAATTAAACCTTGCTCATCACAAAACCTTAACATATGTTTAGCAAACATGGAACCACCCAACTCGTGAGGGGTAGCATTCCAATCACCTACCACTGAGTAACACGTTATCTCTAATTCAGAAATTAGGCCACCAAGCTCCCCTAACTTTTCCAAATAAAGTTCTTCATTTTCTGCACACTGATACGGTAAGTAAACACAAAATATTGCAAATTTTCTGTGTCCCACTTCCAGCTGTATTCCCGCACACCAGCTTAAATTTGTCTCAATAGTTTTAATTACACTATCTAGGCACGATCTCCACATTATTGCAACTCCCCCTGGGGGGTGACCTGCCACAATACCATCACGTGTGTCCGTAGTGGAGACCCCGTACCCATGGAAATCTTATATCTAATATGTTCAAATTACCTAAGTCCTGTTTTGTGTACCAGGTTTCCTGAAGGCAGACTATGTCACTGGTCCTTAATGTAGATACGATGTCAGGTCGCAACAGGAGATTCCTCTTTGTTTTGGGGAGTCCTCTGCAATTGTATGAAGTTACTTTTATACTTGCTGCTGTTGTTGGTATCTCCTCCATTACTGTGAGTTGGATAGTGGTGTGCGATGCCTCCAAGTCCCAGAAGCCTCTGCACTGTCCTCATTGGGATATTGTCTTGGTTCTCTGTACCAGTTGACATATGCATCTTCTGGCCACAGGTCAGGATTCATGAAAACATCTGGATCTGGACATTCGCTAGTTATACAAAAGGAGGCACAGGTAGTGGACCTGGAGAGGGTGGTCAGCTGTCTTACCTCTATATTTATATGTAGATTATCAGCCAAGTATATCTTGAGATTCTCAGCAGTAACACTAGGGTTGAATCCTGTGGCAAACACCCTAGCTAGTCGGGGCCTTTTGATGGTATTGAGGCCAGTATCCTTGCCCCTACCTTTAATTCCTGGCTGGTTTCTCGGTCTAGGGTGAACCTGCTCGCCTTCCCTAGAGTAGCGAGGCTTGCCATTCACCCATTTGACCATAGTCCATGGGTTTTCCCTTGCATTGGCTCCTTCATTTGGTTCAGTTTGTGTAGGTAAATTTGAGGATGGTGTAGCTGGCACTGTATTATCTTCTCTCGTTGCCGACGATAAAGATTGCTGTTGTGTTCGGTGTTGTTGCTGTTGTGGTCGCTGCTGCTGCCACACCTGGTGTTGCCTTTGATATGAATGCTGCTGCTGGGTTCGTTTGGATTGTTGTAGTTGTCGCTGGTGTTGTTGCTTTTGTTGATGCTGTTGCTGCTGCTGCACCTAATGTTGTTGCTGCTGCACCTGCTGTTGTTGCTGCTGCATCTGCTGTTGTTGCTGCTGTTGCTGCTGCACCTGCTGTTGTTGCCACATATCGTACATTTCTCCGAATATTGTCTCTGAAATTTTTCTTGTGTATGTGATTTGTTATATTTTGTGTAACATACAAATCACAAACACAATTTTGTATATTAGGTTCGTACTTTAACTTGTATTCACTAAAATACAAGTATACGAGGTATGCAATATGGCGCCAGAACTGCATCCATGTAACGCTGATCACTAACTTTGTTGATGATAAATGAAGGATCACAGCAGTAAGTTCTTTTCCTTGCAGGATTGATATCTATAACCAGCTAATCATAATACAATTTGCTGTACGTCATCTTCACTAATAGGCTACAATCGGGTTTTGCGGAGATTATCGCCGTTGTAGGCCTACACGTTAGCCTGTTTGCTTGCCTAGCTGATTGTGTATTTTCAGTTTGTTCATTGGCGACATTTAAAAAACTAATGGAACTGAATGAAACGTGGCCAGGTCAGGTCAGGTCAGGTCAGGTGAAGGTATTGAGGGATAAACCTATACAATGGCACCTCGTAGCTACTTTCTACTTTTCCTATTTTCTTAAGAGTGTAGAGAGGGGATCGAGAAGCTAGGGGGGAGAGAGCTAGGAAGCTGTTGGAGTGGCCTTGTTATATGTGTGTATATATATATATATATATAAAAAATACTGGGTGCGAAGGGAATTTAACCCTCCTGAAAACTCCCCAGGCCCACTTTCCTGGTGCCTGGCGCAGGGCTCGAACCCTGGAGGGATTTTAACCCTCCTAAAAACCCACAGGTTTTGAGATGCCTTGGGTGGGGTTCGAACCCTGGTTAGTGACCATATCCTCCATAGGTCAACCAGGACCGCGCGCTAACCCATGTTGTTTTTGTTTTTTTTAATTCTTCCAGATTATTTTTGTCCACTCATCTTTAATTTAGATGCCTTACCGTTTATGACTATACTCTTTGCTTTCTGTCGCTGAGAGAGAGAGAGAGAGAGAATGTAAAGGGTAAAAAGAAATCTGATGGTGCCACTTTTCGGGCTGCTACTAAGTTAGTTGATGTGTTTGTTGGTAGGGTCGATAGGGAAGCTAAGAGTGATGATATTAACAATCATATTAAAAATGTATTTGGAATAACTGTGGTCTCAGTCTCGGAGTTGGAAAAATAATTCCAGACTCAATTGTCGGATCACAACAAGTTTCTAACACAATGTAGCACTATATAAATCATCGTTGATAATATGAGGAAAATTTGAAGATGACGTGTTATTTTCTAAAATATTGAGTATAAAATCTTAAGATCAAGTCTTTTGCTAAATTGTAATGTTAAATGTGAAAATGTTATGCTATGGTACAATTAAAGATTTGCAAACCACGAAGAAAGCAGAAATTAAGGCAAGCATAATTTTGCCTACGAAAGGAGATGCAACAGAGAAATCATGCAAACATTATCAAAGTAGCCTACAGCTAAGCAGAATTAGGAAATAACTGCCTCTGAAAACAGCCAACACATAGGCTACAAGCGACGTAAACAAACTTAGAAACTGTAGTTAGGAAGTACTTGGTCACGTCCTTAGAGAATCACTATTTGAACACCTTCGAGTTTTAGTCTATGAGGATTAAGAAGTTTTACATCAATACTTAGCAAAATTAGAAGCCAAATAATATACGGTCATACAGATGTAGTGCCTTTATACATACATAAACTCAAATTTAGCAATCTTTCTATCAATCAAAATCTCTTATAGCGCTAGTAATTCTGCTAAATATTTATGTTTTCGGCTCCAACTTCCTTATAGCTTGAAATTCGCAGGTGGTCATGTTAAGGATTTTTTATTAAAACTCGAGGAATTCCTATTGCTGAATTTAAATTGCCGCGCTTATTCTCTTATATATTTCCCTTCCTCGGGTGTTTTCCAAAAGAATGACATTGACAAAGAAACAATAACAAATATAAGAAATAAAATAGAAATAAAATTAATAATTATGCGCTGTTAGGTTTAATATTTGAGTTACCTATATAATTACCATTTTCTCAAAAAATTTCTTCATAGAAAACTAATAATATGGGTAACGCAAGAATATTAGATATATATTTTCCAATAATTTTGTTTTTATCATTTATTTGAAACAGTTGCAATATCAAATAGGCAATTTTTTACTGACACATAATTTATAATGTGAAGTAAAGACCAGAAGCGACTTGATATGAAGCAATATAATAACAAAAGTCTATGTAGATATTTTAGTATATTTTGGAGCACTCTAGGACGGGGGAGACTTATTAGTAAGTGCGGTTCAAGATCAGTTGTGTAACAAGCGTTAATACTAGTTGTTGTAAGTAATAGGTTGTAAGACGTTACTGGTCTATATATTTCGCATATCTTAACCGTTGTAGGTATTTACTGCACTTATAATACGTTGCTGTCATAATATATCTCCATAGTTACAGTAAATATAGACTAAACGAATTGGTCCACTAAAAAATCTCTTTAGGATATAACCTAGGCCTAAATCCCTCATCCGAGTGCCCTAAAGCACCAAAAACAATATATATTAAGTACTTTTAGTCTATAATGACTCGGTTCGCTTGTGTGTTGACCATTGGAGCTGCAGCCAGCTGGTCAGCTTGGCGGTTATGGAAGAACATGGCAAAAAAAGAGGAGGACCTGGAAGAGCGCCAGTCACTTAAGGAGGAGCGCCAGTTACTTATGAAGGAGCGCCAGTCTCTTAGGGAGGAGCGCCAGAAGCTCTGTAAGGATCGTAAAGATTTTGCCCGCGACGTTCAAAAGTTTGAGAATCAGCGAATTTTGCTGTGGGATGAGCGAGATGATTTGGCCCGCGAGGTGGAAAAATACACGAAGGAAAAAGTTTTGCTGAGGGAGGATCAGGAAAACTTTGCCCGCGAGGTTGATTATGCGCGTCAGTGGCTGGAAGAGCAACGAGATGAATTGGATCGGAGAATGAATAGGCCTACCAACTTGGCTCAACAGATGGCTGATCCGGACCGAGCCGCCCCGAGCACTGGTCCTGGAGGTCATGATTTTGATTCAAAATTGGCCGCGACATCTCGCGAGGAACCGGGACACCCGGTAAGGTACAGGAAGGTAATGGAGTGCCACCGTCACGCAGTACATATGCGGATGAGATACGACCCCCGCATACAGAATTTTTCGGATGTTGAGATGACCACGGCCTCTCAGCACTGTGTAGCGTACGCTCCCATGCTATAAATAAAACCTGTAGTTTTATTTTTTACGATATTATGATATGTTCTTTTGTGTTTAGGCTATATTGTGAGGTTCCTGTTTTGGTTTGTTTGTTTTGCATGTTTTACAATTTATTCAAATTTTTATTTTTACGGATATGTAGATTAGCCTCTATATTCAGATTTGAGTAGTCTAGTCAAGTATAATTTTTTGTTTTCTAAGGATTTTGTATGTAATTCAGTTGAATTAAGGCTTTATTACTGTCTGAAATATCGGCAAGGATGTTTTTATTCGGGCGTACTGCCCGCCTTGTTTACACTACACACACATTCGCGATCATGTTCCCGCCTATTTTGACTGCCGTGAGATACAATAATAGGTTGACCCCGCCCCCTCACCCCCCCCCCCCCCACATGACTTTTTGTCATCCTAATATATATTGCCAGCAGGGGTAAAATAACAGAAAAAATTACCGTCAAAATAGACGGTATTGTAACCGCGAGCACATGATTTATGTAAATATGACGACCGTAAGCCTGGATACTAGCTGCCTACATCCTTCCTGAAATATCTTGTTACCAAACATAACCTAATTTACCCAATCTAATCTAACCTAGGTAAAGTTTACATAACCTAACCTAACTTACTTAACCTCGCCTAAGGCTTACTTAACCCAGCCAGTACAGGTACTGTAGGGCCTACTACTGTTTTTAAGTTGTTTTGTGTCATATCAGCTTATACATACATACATAGGATACATGCATACACACACCATATGTATTTATGTAAATTAGCTTATGGTTTCTTTAAATTTCTGCAGTATCGTAGGCTACGCTAATTGTTATTTAGCCTTTTGTTACTGTACAGTAGCTTACAGTAAGTTGTGATTTATATGGAACTAGTTATGAAATTGAAGTAAACCCACAGTAACATTCAAAGGTGTACACTATACAGTAATAACAAATATTATATAGGTTGGTTATTACTCCTCTCAGTTTAGTCAATGACTGAATAGATTTACAGTTGCCTGCACAAATTATGTTCCTGCCTTGATTTTATGTATTTTATTTTAATGAAAAAATAATCTTGTAAACTTTGGAAATAAAGAGAAAAACAGATCCGTGGCAATCGAGTGGAGAGCACGCTCACGTGTGAATCTTCTTGACCTGGGTTCAACCCAGCTAAGGCGGACATTTTGTGCGTGTATACTGCTGTTTGCGGATGATACAGTTCTGATGAGCGATAATGAATGGGAGTTGCAGGGTTTGGTAAATGAGTTTGGAACAGTGTGCGAAAAACGGAATTTGAAGGTAAATGCGGGGAAGAGCAAGGTTATGGTCTTCAAAAGGGGAGAAGTCACAGAGTGTGAGGTGAATTTGAACGGTCAGGATATGGAGATCGTCAGCTCTTTTAAGTATCTGGGCAGTGTGTTGAGTAGAGATGGGACTATGGATGAAGAACTGTGGGAGAGGGTACAACAGGAGAAGAGGGTTGTAGGAACATTGAAAGCAGTAACAAGAAATAGGGTGGTCAGTATGGAAGTGAAGAAGTCCTTGCATGATAGTGTGGTAATCCCGACACTAATTTACGGAAGCGAAGCATGGACGTTCGGGAAGAGACTCAGACCAAGAGTGAGAGCGGTGGAAATGAGTTACTTGAGAAGTGTGTGCGGAGTTACATGGAGGGATAGACAGACGAATGAGGAAGTAAGAAGGAGGTGTGGTGTGGAGGTAGATGTGCTGGAAAGTGTGAAAAGGAACTAAAATGCCCCAGAACGAGAAGCCCACCACAGAAGCCACGAACGAACACCACACAGAAACACCCAAAGGAAAGGTCCACAGAACGAAAGGACCAGCTGACCGAGCCGGCCATTTCAGACAGGCCCAAGCCCGCAGGGCTAAGCAGCTCCAGGCCGCACCCACCTACCATTTCTAAACTGACCATTTTCCACACCTCACGTACACTACCCCCCTCGTGTCCTACACTCCTAACTACAAAGATGATGAACAGGAATATACATTCATATTAAAAACACCCATGCCCTGTCCCGACGTTGAGCCAATGCCAACACATCAGACAGCCATAATTATATCTATGTATGTTCTTACATCCGAGAAGTAGATGTTATATATCTTAGAAGTTAAAACACCCACGCTTGTCCCTAGACCTCTTATATCATTTCCCATGACGAGTATAGATATAAGTAACCCGTGCTCAGTCGCCCCCTTGCATTGTTCCTCTAGTAACTAAGTGTCTCTAATATTAACTGCCACCAGTATTGATACGACATAGCGGCACTGTCCTTGTGTCGTATTGTGCCAAGTACAGATCAACCAGGTTTCATCACCTTATTAGGACGACGACTATAATGTCGTCGTTCATCGATGTATGCAATCCTTAGTTTAAGATTAATATTAACATTCCCTAACATCTTGTCTTGCCAGACTAAGCTTCTGAAGACCCATCGCCCCATAAATCTATGTATTCAATCCTTAGGTTAAGTATTTTTATCCACCATTGTGTTCACCTTTTTCCATTTACTTTTCCACAATTGTCATACGTCTTCCCCTTGCGTCCTTCGTATCCACAGTCCACACTACGCCAATTTACTTCGTGTCATGCACCTCTTACCCCAACCAGAGATTGTATAAGAATACCTGGTTACCAGTATCTGTCATAAGTACCCCGAAACAATAACTAAGTACCCCTCCGAACTGCCGCTGTTGTTGGTATATTTATATTTAATAGAAAATGCAGTTCTCAGGGCCAACTAATAGTATCCATAACCCCTCGGACTGATCACATAACTCTATCTTTTCCAGACTCATATACCACCCCATAGTTGCATTCCCCGGTAGCATTTGGCTAACGTATTCTACTGCCTTTTCAAACTCCAATATCAATTGTAGCCTAATGCCACCCCCACGCCCAGGGACCTTAGGGGCAAAATTTCCCTGTATCCCTTGAACTCTCCCCCCCCTCTCATTAAGACACCCGCGCTTCTCGACTCTTGTCCGACCTAGCCTCTCTCTCATACCTCTTGAAGATCCTTGAATTGTCCGTTGCTAACGCTCTCCAACCTTTTATATATATACTCCTATCCAGCCTACCTTCACTTAGTAGGCCAGAACAACATTAGAACTTTACTAGCCCCTTGCATGCCATCTATTCTCTTACAACCCATTCACAACCCGGCACCCAATGGTCGTCGGTGCGAGGCTAGCCGCCTCGCCAGTAACTAACTTCTATTGCCATACTTCCAGATAAATGTGGCAGAGTTAGCAACCCAGTCTCCACCACATCCAGCAAACCCTACAATTAACAACCAGCCGAGTAAAACCAGCTAGCTAAGGCACCTTCGGTTTTGGTATTAAGGACACCCACATCTGTCTCATACACAGAGGGTTATTACAAACACTGGTGATATGGCAAGCCCCTAGACGACTATCACAGAGAGAGGGCGCCCAGCTCCCCCTTTTTGCCCACCCGAGGAGGGAGACCCCCACCCCCGCGGAGGTATACCTGGCCCCTGTTTTGACTTCTGAGTCATTGCCAGGTAGCACAGGAACTCTTCCTATCAATGAACTAACCATGCATGACTAACACCTTTACTAACCTCTATTAACTCACAATAAACCATTTACCTTTCTTGCATGCTCTGATCACTAAATTAGCACCTCAGCTATACCATAGAATGAAGATTGAACAATCTAAGAGAGACGCTCCTATCATAGCTGTCCCCATCCTCCTCGCAAAGTAGATCCAGTCTCTCTCCCATAAATACTTCCAGTATAGCCAAAATAGTACCTCTTACTAAGGCTCAGTTATATGAAAATATAAAGGCTTCCTATAGCCATGTGCCACAACAGTAAATACCATCTTACCTAGTCCCCATATCTATTGAGAGCTCAAATAAGTCCATAAGACTTGAGATCCCTACTGTCTACAGGGTCCAGAACCGAGCCTATAAATCTAGCTCCCGCCCCCAGTCAAATCAGTTGAAAGCTAGACACCAACCAGGGGTCACTACCCTGCAGTTAACTTCTAGCTCTGCCCTTGTGTTGTTCCGGAGTGAGATTCCAGAGCCGGCAGACTCCGTGGCAGATTTGGATAGAAGGACCTGCCCACGTATTTGAGAACTTCACACATATGGACCCCCTGGACGGCCGCGGAACCAGTCATTAGCCCCCAACATCATGGACGCAAGATAACCAGGACCAGACCCATCAGATACTACCCAAGATTCCCTTTAGCAGTACTACATATTACTGTGCTGTTTAGAGATTCACTAATTAATATTTCTACGAAGTGGCTATCTCTTTGCCCCAGTATAATTCATATAACCATTCAATTAGGAAGTGCTAAGCGTATCAGTGTTCAATAATTAACAGGCGATACTAACTCTCGTAATCAACCATATATCCAGATATTATTACCTAGAAGGAAACCCTAGTGATATCTGAATGTTCGCCCACTGATTTGCGTTCTATGTATTTCTGAGACAAGAATATAAAACTTAGATCAGTACCCCCTGAGGTTACTAGAATTCCCGTGCTCTAAAATACGCGTGTCTAATCTAGTCTGTGAACTACGACTTGTGCACCAGAGCTACCAGTAAGAAATCTAACAGTGAATATGATTCTATAAGTAACATTGATGGTCTTCGGTATATAAACCTGTTAAATTAAAGCCAGTGATCAGAAGATTAATACCTGAACGTTGGAAGTGGGAGACTAGGCTCCATCCAGATCCACTTATGCTAGTGTTGTTCGATTCTATTATATTGTCTTACACAAGTATTCTGCAGTGGTATATCAATAAACGTGATCGTGTAACTTGCTACCATGTGTTTCTTTGTGTTCTCTATTCCTCATATCTTGTATTGTGCATGCAGCCTTATATACCCAGTCAATTAGAACTCACATTACCCAAGTTAAACCTGTAGAAAAACAGGGCATAACAGGAACAACTTGAGATGGTTCGGCCATATGGAACGTATGGAAAGCGAGAGATTGACTAAGAGGGTGTACGAGAGCGAGGTGGAAGGACAGAG
This sequence comes from Paralithodes platypus, assembly GCA_032716605.1. NCBI lineage: Eukaryota > Metazoa > Arthropoda > Malacostraca > Decapoda > Lithodidae > Paralithodes > Paralithodes platypus. Next base: position 50,093,723 of record CM064508.1, on the reverse strand, counting down.
AGGGAGAGGTAGACCGAAGGAGAGGTGGAAGGATGGAGTGAGGAAGTATATGAATGAAGGTGGTGCTGGTTGGGAGGAGGGGCGTCAACTGACTGGGGGCAGTTCGTTCGTGGCCACCTCTTCGGGGATCACGGCGTCAGGCAATAGATAGATAGAAAGGTAGTACGTCCTAGCGTGTTTCAAATGCTCGCACTCAGTCGAGGGACACCTCGACGACGTATACAGACTAATAACACACATAACAAAGCCACTTCAACAGTTTCCTCTCTCTCCAACACCCCTTCTCCCCTCTCTACACTCTTCAGAAAATAGGAAAAAGTAGAAAGTAGCTACGAGGTGGTTAATTTTTTGATAAATTTTGTCATTGATTTATTATATTCTTAGTTTCCTCACTAGACCTCCAGTATACTTAAAAATACAACCCCAGCACCCCATTTCAAGATATATTTGTACATTATTCGGTAGAAAAAGTCCCGGTCGAAGGCCGGTTCCTCCTAAATTACAGGCTCGCTATCGATCACCAGGAAAAAAATCGACACCTAAATGGCACGAAAAGTGTTAATATTGACAAAGAAAAGGGGCGAAAGGTCTTAAAGTCGCCAACCTAATGGGCCGAACGTCTTAAAATCTGAGAACTAGTGGGGGTAAACTTGAGAGAGAAAGGGGGCCAGAAAAACCGACCATCTCCCCTCAAAGGGTTTGATGCTGTTTCTTCTTTTTACCTTTGATTCTGGGTAAAATTAGATGATTTTCTGCAGTTTAAGAAAGACCTATGTTACTAAGAAGGTTTATTGAGATCGTATTTACCCATTTGAGTTGGATAGGTAGAGTATACACTGAAGAAAATCGCCTAAAGGTAACCAGAATATGATGAAAATACGTAATGATGGTGAAGGAGTAAAGATACTAAACAGTCAGTCAGTCACACATATATATATATATATATATATATATATATATATATATATATATATATATATATATATATATATTCTCTTTTAAACAGACGAGGTTAAAGGCAATAGCAGTTTCAGCATTCAGGATTTTATTGTTACAGCTTTCAATAGTTCTAACAATTTTCCTCTGGGGTTCAGAGATGAGGTACAACAGGTTAGCAAAATTCATGGTGGATCCAACGTTTCACAAGTAAACATCTTGCATCTTCAGGGAATGGAGAGGTAATGATTAGAATAAGGACAAAGCAACATATTTATTAGTGGCCCCTCCATCATTGACGAACATGCCTATTACATAAGGCATCCTCTTCAAACACTAATCCGCCGTAGTTTTGAATCTACCGCGCAGAGCATTTAAAAACTGAGGAGCCTTCATCATGAGCGCACGCGACCTCACTCATGGCTTCAGTCATTATGAATTGGGTTCTCACTACGAAAAAACTTCGTAAAAAATAAAAACAAAAAGAAAATAAGAATAACTATCCAATAAGCTTTCCATCATATCGTGGATGTACTTGTGTGGATTTCTGACCAGACGCTGATTCAGGCGTCATTCCTCCTTCTTTGCTCTGCGCTCAGCCTGCCCGGACGTACCTTCCAGGCTCCGCTGGTTCCGCATTCGTTGCGTCCCTAGTGAGTTTTTTCTCATTTGTTTACTCTAGGATGTATCGAGTAAGGTTAGGATAGGCGTAGCAGGAGTGTCCTGGGCTGGTTGCCCGCAGTGCAGTGTATTTTGGGTCGTGTGTATGGGGCATCTATTTCGGATGTACCCTCGTGGTCCTGTTGTGGACACGTGAACTTTTCACAGTTGTGTTAGTTGGTGATGCAGGAGGCTTTCATTACGCGTTAATTATTGCTGCCTTTTATCCTTCTGATGAGGTAAGCTGTGTGTTTGCTGACGTTCCCAGCGTATTTTTCTTCACTTAGTGAAGTTTTTTCTGGGTCCGTGTCAGGCTTCCCGGGGTGGGAAGTTATCGCTACGGTGGTGTGTTGGCGGTGGTTCCTGTTGTGATATTCCAGTGTGTGTTTATATTTCAACTATTTTCATGCCGTCTACCTAGGCCTAGCCAGCCGCTCGTAGCTTTGCCACATGTCTAGTGTTATTATTTATTTTATAAATATGCCCTACTGTGTCATGTGTATCCGGGTTTTAGTTGTGTATTGGCTAATTCCTCGGACTATAATTGTTTCCTGGTTTAGTTGTGTATTGGCTAATTCCACGGATTATGTTGTGACCTTGGTTAGTCGTGCGTGTCTCTCCTCGTGTCGTATTGTTCAGATGGTGTCTGTTCAGGGTGGGGTTTGCCTTCCGGCGGGTTTTTTCTCGGTTTCACCATGAAAAATCCTGACCGATGAGCAGTGTTGGGCCACACGTGGTTTTTAACTCTGGCTGGTTCCCCGGCGTGGGGAGGTGTCTGTGGCTCTCCAGGACTGCGTCTCTGTGGGTGCCTGGTTTCAGGCCTCCTTTAATTCCCGGCGGGATGGCTGTACCCATCCTTATATATATATATAGATTTATATAAAAAACGACGTTCTTGAGAACACTCGTTTTTATAGGTTTTTTCTACCTGGTTTACGACAACCACATGGAAAACCTAGCTGTTGTTTAGGCGTTCCTCCCCGGCGATCTTTTACAAAGAAGTGGGGTCAGGAACTTGTGGGGTTAACTTTTAGACTTCTCACCCGGCGGGTGCACCTGAGCAGGGTGGGATAAACGACTTAGGTCTCATATAGTTAACCAATCCATTTTAGTGATACTCTGTGTATCGCTGCCTTTACTCTTACGGCAATTGAAGGTTCAGTGAGGTTTAACCAAATCGATTCCCACACCCGGCGGGTGCTCCTAAGTGGAGGAACTAAGGAATTTATAAACAAATTCAATTTCGATTAACCTTAATTGGGTGATACTTTCAGTATCGCCGCCTTCTATTTTTACGACGATCGTTTGGGACAATTCGTTAAAAAATCAGATCTCGTATATTCCTGCCCTGGGCTATTCTACTAAAATATTTCAAGGGCCGGCGTCTTTATGAGGGGGGCTTTGTTACAAAATTGAATCTTGAGACAGTCACCACCTCCTACAGACTATAAGTGCCATACTGGACCATTATATCAGAGGGTATTCTTCATGTTCTTTAGCAAAAAAGATTTGTTTAGCCTCTTTACACCCCGCCGCGTAGCGAGATGTGTTAGCTGTGTCTTTGCATCCCGTTACCCGGCGGGTTATTAACACTTGTATGCGAACACTTGGGTTAACCTTATGAGCATTAATTCCTGGAAATTTTCTTTATTTTTCCAGAGCTGAGCTCCGGCGGACCAATACAGACCCGGCGGTAGTTTCCTCACACCAGTCTCTGTCATGGCTACTGTGGCCCCAGTTTTTGCCCTGTGCATTACCCCTACTTGCGCGGGTATCCCAATTTTTGCGCATACCCTTTGCATAAGGTGTGTTAGATGTCTAGACCGTTCAAGGGGTCTCTGGGTTACACTTAATTGTTCCTTTTGCTCCCAATTAGCCAATAAAGTCCTGTGTGACAATGACAAGACCGCGGCGGTAGCGTTGAGAGAGGTCAGACAACAAATGTCGGCCTACACTACCATTGTCGCACATAAGTCACTTCAATGTGACAACGTCCCACTTTGGGATAAGTTGCTGTCAGAGCACCCTCCCCCTAAACGTACCTCTAGAGTAACGGGTTTTAAGCCGACAGAGACTAGCCAGGGTTCTGTATCGTCTGTGGATACGTCTAAACGCCCGAGAGAGCCTACTCCCCCGGCAGCCACCTCCTCGTCGCAGGCGAGATCGAGGTCAAGGTCACCTCTCAGACAGCAGTCTTCAAGTCGTGCCTCTTCCCCGGCTAGTAAGAAGTAAACTGAAGCTTCCACCAGTGGTCATGGTGGTGATTCTTCCAAATCTAGGTCTAGTTCGCGGTCACACCGTAGCCACAAATCCTCCAAAAAGGATTCCCATAGGAAGTCCTCTCGACATTCTCCTAAGTCTAGTGCATCTCATCGTACCTCTACACCTGAAAATGTTTCTGTTACAGCCTCAGAGTATAGTGAAGCGCCTGTCCCTAAACAAGATTTACCTATTGATATTTTAACCCTAGAAACGGAAAGTTCAGGAAATTCAATAATTGAGAATGTTTCAGACTCTCAAGAGAGCGTAGGCCAGAGCCTCGGTGTTTGGCGGTTTGCTCAACCAGGGTCTGACCATCCACGTCCGACTCATACGAGTCACACAGTAGCCGATGTCCACAGGGACGCGGCGACCCCATCCTCTATCCCTGACTTATCTTGGAAACAAGGTGCCCCTGCCTCGGCGGGGTCTTCTCAGGAGGATCGGGAGGAACAAGATGAAGTGTCAATAATTTCAGATAGGGATGGACAAGGGTCAGGCTCAGGCCTGGACGCCGCCCATGATAATACTGATTCACCTGAAAGTTCTGCATCTAACCAGTTTGTTACAGCACAAGAAATTGATGGGTTACTTACTCATGCTCTATCTAAATTCTTTAGTCAACAACGAGAAAACCCCACAATGGACTTGGGGGCTTCCTTGACAAGTTCTGCGGTACGGCCTCTGATAACGTCAATCGATTTATCTAAGATTCCTAACCCTCCTACTCTGTCACCGGCAGGGAGCTCTAAGCCAGCTACGGCGGCATTCACTACGTCAAATGTCAGGGTCATTACGGATGTTAATCCACCCCCTCTAGACAAAGCGCCTCTTAGAAAGGTAGCTATGCCCCTGCTTTATGGGCCAGACGAGTCATGGGTTCTTTTGAACCCCTCTAAGCCAGAGCTTGCCCAGCCTACCTTGTCAGGGGAACTCCCGGTACCACGTGAGTGGTTTATCCAGGGAAATAAGTCAAAGAAATTAAGGGCATTGGATGCCTTGGGTAATGTTTTGGACGTAAATATCAAGGCTATACCTAGTTATTATCATCAGGATTATTTTGTTTATGCATCTAAGCCTGCTTTACCCCCTGCCTCAGCTTCAAAACTTTTTTCAGACTGGTCTAAGCTGGATGGGTTTAATGATATTAAGGCTCTGTCGGCTCTTACTCCTGAACTAGATTTACAGACCGTCACAGACGAGACAGCTAATCCAGTGTTGAAGGTGGGACAGTTGGGACCAGGACCTTGGGTGGATTGGGAGGTAGAGGCTCAAAACTTTGCAACCACTTTCACTTCTAAATCTTCCCACCAGATCCCTCAGGATACACATTCATGGTTCTCCATGCCGGTAGGTTCTGCCGGCGGAGTTCCGTCAGCTTTATTTTCTTTTCTAGCTGCCCCTAAGATTAATCTTTGTGAACTAAAGGACCCATTCACTACCCCTACCCCTACTCACCTAGACAGAGAATTTAGGCTAAGGGGAAAAGCTTTCCGCCTGTTTTCACAGTACATAGTTTCTCAACAGGTGGCTAAGTCTTTACTCAGGTCTACTCAGGCAATCGCAGACGCGGATGCTCGAAGATCAGTTGAGTTATCCCGGCGTCTGATTCTTCAGTCGTCGATTCAATCCTTAGGTGACATACGCACAGCCTTACTTGAGGCGGTGCGAGCACGACAGGATCTTAGGATGTCATTAGTTCGCAAGCTGCCTGATCGCATTGCTAACCAGGTGGTAATGTCCCCAGTACTTACTCCTTCTTTAATGTCCCCTGATGTATGGCGAACAGTGTTTAACATGGCACAGGCCGTGAAGCACAGTCCCGCACAGGCTAAGAAACCTGCATTTAACTTCCCCAAACCTAAGCCTCCTACTAAAGCTCAGCCAGGGGGTTCTAAGCCGTTTCTTCCGCCTAAGTCCTCCCAATCCCCCCTGGGTCAGTTCAGGCATAGACAGAGAGGGTTTTCAGGACAGAGAGGACGCGGCCAGTATAAGCCGGGGCAGGGCCAGTCTTCGGCCCACACCAGCCAGCCGGCGAAGCGTCCAACACCACCAAACCCACCATCAAAAAACTAAAGTCTCTCTCACTCCCAGTGCCTGCCTGTCTTAAAGCCGGAGGAACCGAGGGAAGTACAGCCGGCGAACCCTTGTCTGCTAACTGGGTCGTTCCGAACGTGTCACCAAGCATGGCCGTTAAAAACCTGGGCACGGATGGTGGCACGCAAAGGCATCACTTGGCAGTGGCTCCGGCGACCTCGCTTACGTCAGCCGACAACGGCAAATTGTGTTTCATTAGAGGTGGAGTCGCTGGTCCAGGAGATGATTGCCAAGAATGTCATCATCCCGGTCCCTCCAGATTACCCTGTATTCACGTCAAAACTGTTTTTGGTTCCCAAACGGGACAGTGTTCAGATGAGGCCGGTCGTAGACCTGTCTTATCTGAATCTTCACATTTACAACGAGTCTTTCAGAATGTTAACAGTTCATTAAATCAGGCTAACACTTCCGCCGGGAGGCTGGATGTGTTCCCTAGACCTGACAGACGCCTATTGGCACGTGTCGGTCAACAAAAGATTTCAAAGGTTTCTGGCCTTGAGGATCAGGCACCAAAATTTTGTTTTTCAGAGGATGCCGTTCGGTTTGAACCTAGCACCTCGACTATTCACGAAACTAGTCCGGCAAGCCCTGATGCCGTTGTTAAAACAGGGAATCAGAGTGTTGTGGTATCTAGATGACTGGCTGGTGGTGGCAGAGACACAACAATTATGCATAAAACATGTCAATATCATTTTAAATCATGTCAAAACTCTAGGCTTCAAGGTAAATCTGGTAAAGTCAAACCTTGTTCCCTCAAGAGTAATTCAGTGGATAGGGCTGGTCTGGGACACCGCCGCTCTCACTCTGAGTCAGAGTGTGGACAATCGCAACAGGTTTCGCAGGAAACTGTTCAGGTTTCTTCACAGTCTGACTACGACACGAAGAGTCTGGGAGTCTCTGGTCGGCTCTCTCAACTGGATTCAGCTAACTGTCAAGTTGGGCCGGTTGAAAGTAAAACGATTAATATTGGAAGGCAACAAATATTTCCCACTCTTACCGGCGGGAAAATTATGGCCCATACAAAAATTAATCCACACCTTACTAGCGGTCTGGGCGAAGAGGGAAACATTGCACTCAATCATGTCATGGACCTCTCCTCCTCCAACGGTATGGGTAGACACGGATGCGTCAGGCACCATAGGGTGGGGATTTCAGTCAAATCAGGGGCACCAGGGTCAGGGACTTTGGTCCCACTTAGAAATCTCTCACATAAATGTCAAAGAGTTACTAGTCCCCTTGTATTTCCTTCAGGCTCACGGCCCGGCGTTACGGGGCAAGTCGGTGGCCTTCAGAATGGACAATCTGAATGCAGTTCACTGTATTCAGAAACAAGGGTCAACGAGGTCAAGGAAGTTGCTACTCGTGTCGGAAGAGATTTTTGTTCTAGCCAGCAGTCTAGATATTTATCTTCACGCATCTTATCTCCCAGGCGTAGCGAACGTCTGGGCAGACGCTCTGTCCCGGAGACAGAGCACGACAGTAGAATGGGAGCTCAAGCAACCCATTTTCGACCTAATGATTGCGGAGCTCTCCCATCCACAAGTGGATCTTTTTGCGTCCGAGGAGACTCACAAGCTCCCTCTATACCTCACCCGCCGGGCGATAACGCCGGCAGGGGGGCCAGACGCCCTAGTGACAGACTGGAACAGATGGAGCTCCATCTATCTGTTTCCGCCGCCAGATGCGTCACTAATGTGCCACGTAGTGAACAAACTACGAGTTTATCGAGGCTTAGTCTCGCTAATCGCGCCCCTGTGGCCGGCGCAGGTGTGGTACCAGCAATTAATAATGTGGTGCCCGGACCCGGTATCGCTCCCGGTCGGGTACTTCCACTTAGACACGATTGGCAACCTAGCGACCTCGCTGACTTTTGCATTATGGACATTCAGGAGGCCAAGTGGCTAGCACCATACGGTAGGGATGTGACCAATAAATTGCTCAATCAATATACTCAGTCTACTAAGCGACAATATCAATCTCATTGGAAAGCTTTTACTTCTTGGATTGTTAGAACGGAACAAACTGTACCCTCAGTGGCATTGGTTTTTAATTACTTGAACTATCTGTTTGAGCAGAAACGTTTATCTGTGGTTACTTTGAAGAATCACTTAACTGCGATTAGAGTGCCCTTTTTCGACCTTACAGGTCTATCCATACCGGTGGCGGAGGAAACAGGATTTATGAGAGCGTGTTTTAAACTCCGCCCACCTCCCCGTCAGCTCATGCCTACTTGGTCTCTGGACAAAGCTTTGTCTTTACTTCATTCTCGTCTGTATCAAAATACTGCAGACTTTGCTTTAATCTTAAAGAAGGCAGTTTTCCTTTTGGCTTTGGCCACCGGAAACAGAGTGTCTGAGCTGGCGGCGATGAGCAACACACCTAATTGTCTTAGGTTTGGTAGACTTAATGATTCAATTTCCATTGCACCCTCCCCGGCGTTTGTAGCCAAGAATGAGCATAGTGCACACGTGTTTTCTGAGTTCACGGTGCCGGCGTTAAAAAGGGGAAAGGTGCATCATAATTTATGTCCAGTGCAAGCTCTAACCAAATATTTGAGAATAGCTCCTCAAAACCCCCAAGGTGCTTTATGGGTAGCGAGTACGGGTAAACGCTTACTTAAACGGCGATTAGCCTCTCTTCTGGTAGAAGTCATTAAAGAGAGTAATCCCGGCGTTGTGGGTAGGGCCCACGATTTACGCAAGTGGGCGGCCTCTTTACGTTTCCTGAAAAACTTTTCAGTTGAAGATATTGCGTCCACACAGTTGTGGGCGTCTAATCATACGTTTCTCTCTAGATACTTGTCAGTTGCTCTAGACAAACCTTCCTTACCATGTATAGCTTTAAGGCAGAGGGTCTAGGTGGCCCTGCAGTCACTTATGTTTACTTTCACGGAAGGGGGGGGGGGGGGGTGCAGTCAGTTGACATAGGACACCCTAGACCCCGCCGGAGTATGAGAGCTGTGATACAATTTAAGGTTAAAATGTGATATGAAAATTTCTCTGCGAGAATTTGTGCTAGTACTAAGGTTCGTACAAAACAACGGTGTTGTTATAGTAGTTTTAGCTGCGAAAGCAATGTAATATTAGTTCAATGGAGTTCATTGGCAATTGATCTCCACATGTATTTTGGGGTTTATGATGTGCACATATAAACTTATAACTTATTATTTTTGTCACCACTCGTTGAGTGGGGTGCCTTTTGTAACTACAGATCTGTGTTCAGAATCTTCAGGGTTACCCATTTTTGTCGGGCAGGCTTCTTTGAAGCACGCACCTGCCTGAACCCCTTTTTCTTGTATATTTCCGGCCTACGCCGTATTAAATACATTTTTCAAAAAGTAAGAATACTATGTGGTTGTTTTTATTATCTGCTTTTCTAGAGTTATGATATGATTACGAATGTCCCCCTCCAGTCTTAGATATCAGGCATGTTCGTCAATGATGGAGGGGCCACTAATAAATTATAGGTTTGACTCCTGTAAGGAGATAAAGAAAACCTAATATTTAGTAGTGGCCCCGTAATCATTGACGACTGGGGCCCTCCCGACCGTCCCCTTCCCATTCGTTGATGTATTAAGGATTTTGGTTTACTTGATATGTCAGTGAAGGAGGAATGACGCCTGAATCAGCGTCTGGTCAGAAATCCACACAAGTACATCCACGATATGATGGAAAGCTTATTGGATAGTTATTCTTATTTTCTTTTTGTTTTTATTTTTTACGAAGTTTTTTCGTAGTGAGAACCCAATTCATAATGACTGAAGCCATGAGTGAGGTCGCGTGCGCTCATGATGAAGGCTCCTCAGTTTTTTAAATGCTCTGCGCGGTAGATTCAAAACTACGGCGGATTAGTGTTTGAAGAGGATGCCTTATGTAATAGGCATGTTCGTCAATGATTACGGGGCCACTACTAAATATTAGGTTTTCTTTATCTCCTTACAGGAGTCAAACCTATAATTTATACAAAATACGAGGATCAAGAAAAAAAGTGATGGGAAGCCCCCTGGGGGTCCTGTTCGCCAATTTCTTCATGGGAACTATCGAAGAGGAACTCCTGGCTGCCCAACGGCCACTGTCTACTGCAGGTACATCGATGATATCTTCGTGCGGGTGAAGGACCTGGACGAACTCAGGGACCTCCAGCAGCGCTTCATGGCCGCCTCCGGACTCAACTTCACTTACGAAGAAACCACCGATGGACATCTACCCTTCCTCGACCTCCTTGTCTCCCTCCACGACCACGGCTTCAAAACTACAGTGTACACCAAACCTACTAACAATGGCCAATGTCTTAATGGGGAAAGTGAATGCCCTAAATGATACCATCAGTCCACCATCGCCGCCTATGTCAGGAGAGCCCTCACCCATTGTACCACCTGGAATGACACACACAATGAATTGGAAAGGCTCACCCAGGTCCTAGTCAACAATGGGTATTCCAACACTGACGTCACCTATGCCATCAACCACCACCTAGAAAAATGGTACAAACAAGACCCCCCCAGCACCAACCCGGCCAATGACATTACATTTTTCTACAGAAACTACATATCTTCCGACCACACAACAGACGAATCCATTATGAAAGAAATAATTTACAAAAACGTCCTCCCCACAAACCCTGACAATAAAATAAAACTAATTATTTACTACAAATCTCCTAAGACCTCCAACCTTGTCCTCCGTAACCGCCCCATTTCCACCAACCAACCGAAAGACGATCATGTGATATACCAGCATATTTGCACCTCTGGGGACTGTGGACCCCTATCCTATGTTGGAATGACACAGACTTGCCTTTCCCGTCGACTAACCCTCCACCTTCAATCTGGCGCTATAAAAGATCACTATCAAGCCCCCCACCATCTTGCCCTAGACTCGAACAAACAAACAAACCTCGACAAAGAATCAGACCCCAGAAGACTAGCTATTTTAGAAGCTCTATACATCCAAACACTCAACCCCAGCATCAACAACCAACACAAGACCTTCAAATTCCTTTCAAGCGCTACAGGCATACTGCCCCCCTTCCTCTCGCCCTGTGCCCCCCTCCCTTACCTTTCCGCGCTCAGCACACAACTGACAACACCAACCAATCACAGCCACCCACAGCCAACCAACCACCGATAAGATTTAGTGCCCGTCTCGCGAATAGACTGCCTTCCCCCAATGAACAGCCACCCCACACCCAGTAGCTCCGCCCACCTACCTTTTCTTGATCCTCGTATTTTGTATAAATATGTTGCTTTGTCCTTATTCTAATCATTACCTCTCCATTCCCTGAAGATGCAAGATGTTTACTTGTGAAACGTTGGATCCACCATGAATTTTGCTAACCTGTTGTACCTCATCTCTGAACCCCAGAGGAAAATTGTTAGAACTATTGAAAGCTGTAACAATAAAATCCTGAATGCTGAAACTGCTATTGCCTTTAACCTCGTCTGTTTAAAAGAGAATCTATTACCTGGCTATACTAACATATATATATATATATATATATATATATATATATATATATATATATATTTTTGTTTAAGGCAGGCGAGGTTGAAGGAAATACATGTATCAGCATTAATTATTTTATTATTAAGACTTTCAATAGAACGAACAGCAATTCTCAGGTGTTCTGGGAGATTGTGCAAAAGGTGAGCAAAATTCATGATGATCCGACGCGTTTCGATAGACAACTATCATCTTCAGGGAATGGAAAGTAAGTGAATAGGGTATAACATAACAGCTTATTTATACATTTTAGGTAGATCACAGTAAGGTTTATTGGGTGTCGGCTAGCATATGATTGACTAGTTGGCGACCAATGAGGCGCTCACTTTTCCTGCCTCCTGGTTGGCTGGGAGGGTTCGTAGATGCTAGATGTTGTCGTAGGGGGTCTGCTGGGCGAGGGGGGGGCCGGGCCCTTGTGAGGGGCGGCGGGCCAGTTGTATCTTGGGTTTCTGGTCCAGTTTGAAGCGTAGGGTTGAGGGACGGCGTGCGTTGGTTAAATGAAGTAGTGGGGGGGACGGTAAGGGGGGAAGGGGAGGGGAGGAGAGAGGGGGCAAGGGCAGAGTCGGGGTGGTAAGGGGAGTAATGTTAGGGGGTGTTTGAGAGTAACGTTTAGCTGATGGGAGTATTTGGAGGTCGAGAGTTTGATTATTTATGGAAGGATTAAGAGTTTGATTATATAGGGCTTCAAGTATAGCAAGTCTTCTGGGTTCTGTCTCTATCAATTACGGAGGTGTTTTTATCTAGGTCAGAGCGAGTAAGGGCTTGGTGGTGGGGGGCTTTATAGTGGTCTTTGATAGCTCCAGATTGGAGATGGAGGGTGAGAGCTGTTATGTTATATCCTATTCACTTACCTTCCATTCCCTGAAGATGATAGTTGTCTATCGAAACGCGTCGGATCATCATGAATTTTGCTCACCTTTTGCACAATCTCCCAGAACACCTGAAAATTGCTGTTCGTTCTATTGAAAGTCTTAATAATAAAATAATTAATGCTGATACATGTATTTCCTTCAACCTCGCCTGCCTTAAAGACAATTTATTACCTGGCTACACCAACATAAAACTACACGAGAATGCCAAACACCGGAAAAATACTCGTCACATGAAATCACATGAAAAATAAATGCATTTATAAATATGGAATTAAGACAACATAAACAGCCATGGTATATTTATTAATCCAATCATGTATATATATAAGCAAATCAATACGCCCATCAATATACATCAATATTGGCTATACATTACATGGCTGCTGAACACCTGCTGATTAACCTGTACAGCACCAGCGACGTCTTTTATTATATGATTTCCGCTACATTTAGACAATTTTATGAAGCTTAGGAAGGATATATGGTAATTAAAAGGATTAATTGAGACAGTCTGTAGTATTTTCATTGGTAGACGTCCTTCCTAAACCGAATATCATCTAATAGTTTGGCAGAATATAATGAAAAAGACGTCAGCGTTACTGTATGGTTTAACTCTTTGGAGATCATGACGCAGTTTGAGTTTATTCTGGCTATCAATAGACAAATTATATATAGCTTAGGAAGGATCTTTGGGAATGATAAGGGTAAAAACTATCTCAACGAACCCTTTGACGTCCTTATACCCCTCCTAATCTGAATACAATCGTCTAATGATAGCCTGAACAACGGGTTAATCAAAAGGACATTGGGATTGAAGATGCAGTTATCGAAGGAGCATATAGCAGTTTCTAATCAACTGATAAACCCCTTGTGGATTATGCCGCATTTTAGCAGTTTATTATGGCTATCATCTTATGATTTTATTCGGCTTAGGAAGGATCTTTAAGTATCCAAGAGGCAAAAACCTATCTCAGTTAACCCTTTAACTCCTAGAACGTCTATATATATGGAATACAATTGTCTACTATTAGCCAGAATACAATGCATCACCGAATACTGAAAGTTATAATAATAATAATAATAATAATAATAATACTAATAATAATAATAGTTCTTAAAGCTAGCGCATGCTAAGCCAGCTAAGGATAGCCCAATAAGGCCGATTAGGCGTATTTCCATTGGGGTCCTGTACTACTACCCCATCCCCTTGCTCATGAGGGACGGTAATGACTCAGTGCTTGTGAAAAATATTTAATGCGCCGAGCGTGGGAGCGATCCTGGGACCTTCTGGGTGGAAGTCCAAGACGCTAGTCACTACACCAGTTACAAGGGCATTGTGTTTGAAGTTGCAGATTGAAGGTCCTTCGACTTTAGACATGCTGATTAAAATAACTTTGCAACTGAAAGCATACTAATTAAAAGAACATGGCGAAATTAAACCTGCTGATCAAGATGAAGATTATGACTGAACACGTACTGATCGATAGCACATTGTAATTGGAGTCTCATTGCTTGGAAACACATTGCGATGGAACACATACTTATTAAATGAATATTGCCACTGAAGGCTCATACATTGAAAAGGACGTTGCGACTGAAGGATTAATGATTAAACAATACAATGCATCAGAAGACTTACTAATCAAAAGGGATGTTGCAACTGAAGATGAAGACAATGCAACTATAGCTGTTAAGGGGGGTGACTTGCTTTTTTTCTCTCATTTTCTCTCTTTCTCTGGCTTGTACCCATTTGGCCTCATTCAGCCAACTGTTTTAAGACGTTTATCCCCATCCAGGTGTCGATTTCTTCCTGGCGAACGATAGCGAGCCAGCATTGTATGAAGAAATCCGGCTACATTTTTCTATCGAAAAATGTACAAATTTAGCCTGCTGTCAAAAAAAAAAAAAAAAAAAATGCTGTCTCGCTACTGCTCGTCAGGAAAAAATCGACACCTGGATGGGGCTAAACGTCTTACAACAGTAGGCTGAATGGGGCCGAATGGATACAACCTAGAGAGAGAGGTAGAGAAGAAAAAAAACAGGTCACCCCCCTTAATAAAAAAGGACATTGCAATGGAAGGTTTATTAACCAAAAGGACATTACAATTGAAGGTTTATTGATTGAAAGGGCAATAAGACTCAATGCTTATGATTGAAAAAATCATTACAACAGAACAATAATGAATCGAAATGACGTTTTAACATGAGGACTTGTTGATCGTAAAGGATATTGTGACTGAAAATGAAAAAAAAATAGAAAAAAAAAAACAATGCGACTGAAGCTGCTACTTAAAAGACATTACAATGGATGATCCATTAATTGAATGGACATTACGATTGACGAATAATTATTGATCGAAAGAACATTGCGACAAAGACTCATTGATCATTTGCAATTGAAGATTAATTGATCGAAAGGACATTACAACAAAGATACATTGATCATATACACAATGCAACCGAATACTTATAAATCAAAACATCTACGAATACTTATAGATTAAAACGTCTACGGCCTGCGCAGAAGCTGGATGGCCTGTAGGAAGTTGATGACGCGGGGGTAGTCGAGGTAGCGCCATGGTCCGTCGGCGGGGATGCGGCCGGCATTGAAGCAGGTGCGACAACAGTGGTAGGACAGGGCCATCACGTGACACTTTTGGAACCTCACCGCCGATACGCACACGTCGATCTTGGACGACACAAAGCGACTGTCCTCACACGGCGTCTTGGGTGTCTGGTACCAATCTGAAAATTTGGAATATGTGGTAATATATATATATATATACATGACTAATAGCCTACATGATATAAAATCTTTCACGATTTCTAGCAACATTCTGGGAGTACACATTCTCCATCATCAGGCAATCTATAAAAACGAAAATATACCAAAATAACAGTGATAGTAACGACAACACTCACAAGAGGTCGGACCAGATAGTTTTAATACTCTGTTAGGCTAATATCCCTCTCCTTGCTTATTACTAAGTTATTAGTGATTTTCCCGTCAGTTGCAATATTTAGAACTCTTCCGAAAAAGTCTATGGTCATCGCACATCATATTCCGGTGCTATTCCTCCCTCTCTACTTCTCCTACTTATAAAGAAGTACTTTCTACCCTTTCTGGGCTTAACCCGTACAGCCCCAGCGACGCGTCTGACGCGTCGGCGATGTATGTAACGCACAGCCCCAGCGACGCGTCTGACGAGTCACCCTAATTGCTCCGACCGTAACCTCAGGTGTAGCCACTCGAGAGGGCTCAGATTTGTATGGGAACTGTGTACGTATCCCACGCAACCGTGCCGATGGTTGAAAACTCTCGAAGTCCACGTGCGTGCGCGTGAGCGTGCAATAACCTGGTTTTTGGGGGTAATTCCCTTCAATTTTTTACTCTTGTAAAATACGTTTTCGGGGGCTCTGTAGGACCATTCTTTAAGCTTTTTGAGCGGTTTTTCGTGTTTTTTCCTTCATTCCTATCCCATTCGCTATTGTTTCTGGAATAAAACCATTTTTTGAAAACCGGCCGGGTTCTGGTGAACAAACATTACAAAACTAGCCGGGGCTCCACGGGTTAATACTAAGAAGGCGTAAGGTCCGGACGGTGTTCCTCCTGTTGTACTAAAAAACTGTGCTTCTGTGCTGACTCCCTGCCTAGGCAAACTCTTTCGTCTCTGTCTCTCCTCTAATGTCTTCCCTTCTTGCTGGAAGTTTGCTCTCATTCAACCTGTCCGAAAGAAGGGTGACCGCTCTCAACCCTCCAACTATCGTCCAATTCCTCTCATCTCTTGCATCCAAATTTCTTAAGCATTTCTCTTATAATAATCTACTCTCAGATTGCCAGTATATGGCTTCCTTAACCCGGCAAGCGCGATAGGCCTCACGGAAGGCTTCCTATAGGGAACGCGATAGGCCTCACGGAAGCAGGACCATAAAAAAAGCCTTCCATAAAATAAAAAGGGCCTATCAAAACAAAGGAATTTGTCTCTAGGTGAGATAATTCCCCTCCAGTACTCATCCATGTAAATCTCACCCACCCCCCTCCCCTCCTTCCCCACCTTATTCCCCCCTCCCTCCCCTCCTCAATTATCACCTATTTTTCCTCTTATTATCATCATTTATCGGTTATTTTCTCTCCCGCGATAATGTAGCACAAGTGGGTTGCATAAAAGATCGTTATGCAACACCCAGACACCGGCACACACCGCCCCGCTCGTCTCAGTTGACTCCCAGACAGCGAGAGGGGAGGGCTGCCTGTCTCTCTCTCTCGCCTGAGATTATGACCGGGTGGCCAATATCTTCGTTTTTCACCACCCAAATGCTTTTCCCACTTATTTTAGCACTCTTGAAGGTTCATATATACATCATATATGTAAAATAAAAGCATACCGAAAACAAATAATGGTTTATATTGTAAATATAACGAATTCTGTCAGAATCCAGGGCTAGAAATGCACAAATAACTACCCTAGCACCTAGGTCTATATCGCGCTTGTCAGGTTAAGGGTCGCTCTACTGGTGATCTTCTTTCATATCTTAATAACTCTTGGTCATCCTTCTTTCGGAACTTCGGTGAGACCTTTTCTATTGCACTAGACATATCGAAGGCCTTCGATAGAGTCGGCACAAATCTTTAATTTCTAAACTACCCTCCTTCGGTTTCTATCCCTCCATCTGTGCCTTTGTCTCTAATTCCCTTTCCAGCCGTGCCATAGTTGCGGTTGTGGATGGCCATCGCTCACTTCCTCATCCTATCAACTCTGGTGTTCCTCAGGGTTTTGTCCTATCTCCCACTCTCTTTCTAATTTTCATAAATGATCTTCTCAACTGTACCTCCAGTCCCATCCATTCATATGCAGACGACTCTACCTTACACTACTCAATTAGTTTTCCTGAACGCCCCAGCCAGCAATCCCTCAAAAACAAACGTGAGGAAGCCATGCAACACTTATCTTCTGATCTAACTACTATTTGCAATTGGGGCAGAGAACACCTTGTTACCTTTAGTGCTTCCAAAACCCAATTTCTTCATCTTACTACCCGTTCGGAACTTCCAGTGGACTAACCCTTACACTTCAACAATACAGTTGAATACAGTTTGGGCGGGTGCCCAACCCCGAAAAGGGTTGAAATAGGGGAGCTATCCCCCCGCCAAAGGCGGCTTTCTAGGGCCTTTCCTAGCTGATGCTGAGAGGATTGGGTTCTAGTCATGTGGTGATGGGCTGGTCTATCAGAGTGAGAGCTGAGCAATCTCTGCCATACCCATAGCTTACTCTGACTTTTCCTTTAACTTATATATTTTCTAGATCTCAAGTGACGGCGTCTCTTCCGTGGATTGACCTCCCAATCTACCAAGATTGGAAGCCAAAGCGTCACATTTTTCCCTTGCCTCTCAACTTTCTCTTCATAATTGCTGAGGGGCACAGGGCCCTGGGTGGGGCTTTGGTTTCCCGGGCGTTTCCGCACCCTCCTCAGCCCCCCGCCATGGAGTGGCTTCGGTCACCCAGGCTTTATTGTGGTCGGCGGGGAGGGTTCTGTGGGGGCACTCGGTTATGGCCTTGGAATTGCTCGGGGCCTTGGGGCTGTTCGGCCAGGCAGCTTGGGGAACAACAACAACAACAACAACTTATATATTTTCTAGATCTCAAGTGACGGCGTCTCTTGCGTGGATTGACCTCCTAATCTACCAAGATTGGAAGCCAAAGCGTCACATCTTTCCTTTGCCCCTCAACTTTCTCTTCATAATTGCTGAGGGGCACAGGGCCCTGGGTGTGGCTTTGGTTTCCCGGGCGTTTCCGCACCCTCCTCGCCTCCCCGCCATGGAGTGGCTTCGGTCACCCAGGCTTTATTGTGGTCGGCAGGGAGGGTTCTGTGGGGGTGCTCAGTTACAGCCTTGGCCTTGCTCGGGGCCTTGGGGCTGTTCGGCCAGGCAGCTTGGGGAAAAACAACAACAACAACAACAACAATACAAAAATCAATCCTTCATCTTCTCTTAATATTATCGGTGTCTTCTTTTCGTCTGCTCTCACTTAGAAGGACCATATTACCAGCCTTGCTAAGGCAGCTTCCCAGAAGCTGGGTGTGGTCAACCGCCTCAATGGGTTCTTTACCCCTGCGCAGCTTCTGGCTCTGTACAGGGGTACAGTGCGTCCTTGTATTGAGTATTGTTCACATGTGTGGGGATGATCCCCTCACAATACACTCCTAGACAAAGTAGAAAGGAAAGCCTTTCGTATCATTAACTCCCGTCCACTCACCAACTCTCTGCCATCTCTCTCTCTTCGCCGCAATGTTGCATCTCTCTCGCTATTCTATCGTTACTACAATAATTAGTGTTCCTCAGAGTTTTCCCAGTGTATACCACCTCCTCTACGTAGGTTACGTAGTACCCGTCTTGCAACACAATCCCACCCCTACTCTGTGCAACTCTCCAACCCAAGAATGAAACGCTATTCTCAGACTTTCTTCTATTCAACTGCTGAGCTCTGGAACTCTCTCCCAGAACCAGTCTTTCCCTCTTCCTATGACTTAAATTGCTTTAAACACCGTGTGTCCAGGCATTTTGGCTCGAGCGTCCCTTGATTTTGGCCCTGTCACTTTCAACTCTGGGGGAGGCACTCGCTGCTGGCAGTTCTGCCTTTTGTCTCCCTCACTCACATAGAATTTTTTTTAAAGGGGGGTGACCTGTTTTTTTTTCTCCTTTTCTCTCTCTCTCTGGGTTGTATCCATTCGACCCCATTCAGCCTAACGTTTATCCCCATCCAGGTGTCAATTTCTTCCTGGCGAGCGATAGCAAGCCAGCATTGTATAGAGAAATCTGGCTTCGCTGCAGACATTTTTCAATAAAAAAATTAACAAATTTAGCCTGTTGTCAAAAACATTATTAAAAAATATGCTGGCTCGCTTCCGCTCGCTAGGAAGAAATAACACCTAGATATTGATAAACGTCTTAAAACAGTAGGCTGAATGGAGCCGAATGGATAAAACCCAGAGAAAGAGGGAGAGAGAGAGAAAACAAAACCCTACTGTACCATAGGGTACTTCCATAAATGTACCCCCCAGTCCCAAGCAATGTGGCCAAAATGGCTTCAGAGGCAAGATATAACAACCTCCCACCTCAAAAGATGGAGGATTACTGCCTCTCCTAGCCTGTGGGAGCTTGGATATAGGCTGAGAAGTGTTGCCAAGGTCTTAGAGAATTGCTCAAACGTCATGGTACCAGGCAATGCCTGATACTGGTAGTTACAAGGACCGTATATTACTGACGGCTTGCAGCCGTTGCTGGGACTGGGGGAGTGATTTATCTACTGATGGCTCTCTGCCGCCACTCGGATTGTACGGGTTAACAATATCTGACCTGACCTCCAGTGGGTTATTGTGCTAGATTATTATTGACGATTTCGCTTGTTCTTGCTATTTTCGAGCAATGAATTTAAGTGTGTCCCCTGGGCAAACAAAAGCGTCTTTCCAGACTTCCTGATCACTAAAATAATGCCAACCCAGACCCCCTTCAAGATAAATTTGTAAAAATTTTGATAGAATAATGTCCTGGCCAATATGCACAATTGTCTCGAAGGGGGGTCATTGAGGTATATTTCTAAGCTTGATGGAGATCTTGAGAGCAAACTAAAATAAAATTAAAATTAAACTAAATTTAGAAAAATATAAATATATAAATAAATTAACAAAACTCTTCCACTTAACCCCTTCTGTACCTGCGACATCTTTTCAGTTTTGCTCTAGCTCTATGTAGACGATTTTATCCAGTTAAAAAGGGCCTCCAGCAATTAACAGGCTTCAAACTATCTCACTTAACCCTTTTTTACTACCACAGATCCACCTAAAACTGCCCAAAACGTCTAAATATAGCAAGAATAAAATCTAAAAAACGTCGCCGGTACAGAAAGGGTTAAAGTTCTTTTGGTAAATGCCTGTAACTCCACCTTGTTCTAGTTCCGGTGGTGGAGTGGTGGTGGTGGTGGTGGTGTCAACTGCTGCTTGTTCCGGATCATCCTGGTTGGTAAAGTTGAGGATATGACCGACTGAGGTGTGGATCTCGGTTATGTCCAACTCCATCCGGGTAACGCTCTCATTAAGGGTAGCGGCGACCAGGCACCCCTCGTCCCCCAGCCTTGATACCTCCCGTCCAATGGTTTCACAGCTCTGCATATGGGGAGGACTCTCTTTGGTTAGGGACTCTTATTGTTCACTCATGGAAGTATATCTCTGGAAATTAATGTTGTGAATATAATTTTCTATACGTTAACTATAAAACTATACAGTATATACTGTACTATTTATTGAACGCAATTTATATCCAAAAATCAATGCAGATGGGTATCTACTATACAAAGGGCACGTTCTGTCTGTCTGTCTGTCTGTTAGCTCACGAACTACTCAATCAGTTTTCAAGATGGAGAGCCCATACTTGGCATGCATACTAAGAGGTGCCAGAATAGGTCATAAGTGGGTGGGTGTGCGGGGGGGGAAGAGAGAGAGAAAGAGAGAGAGGGGGGGGGGCGAGGAAGAGGGGAAGGGGAGCAATTATGTAAGATTTCCCCTTCCATTCCCCCCCCCCTCTCCTTCTCCTCCTCTCCATCCCCCCCTCTCCCTCTCTCTCTCTCCCTGTTCATTATTAGTAGGCCAAAATCTAGATAATAACTAGAGTTATTGAGCTAATATTTTTACCATTTGGGAAAAGTCAGTCAGGGAATAGGTGTGGAAATTTACAGCCCATTTGCTCTAGCCCTTTTTGAGATACAGAGGTTAGGGCTTATGACTTCTGGCCTACCTATTATGGATAGACCATAGTATGTTTTACTGGGCGAATGCAACGTCCCTTTCAGAAGATGACACCTTTAAAAAAAAAATACAATAAATACAAAAACACAATAGAAGCAATATGTGATTAGGTGGTATGTCTCCTTACCACCACCACCTCCTCTCTTCCCCTTACCTGTGCTTCACCCCCTCCCCTCCCTCTCCTCGCCCCCCTTTCGACCTCAACTTCCCCCTCCTCCTTTATTCTACTCCCGCCTCAAAATTAATACGTTTAGTCACCCTCCTCTACATCTCCCCTAACTCCCCCTCCCTCATACATGCGTGAGAAAACATCTGGAGCCGTCAGTCTCTCTAGAGAGTTCAGAGAAAACACATCTATGTCGATCTGCCTCATATGCACTTGTTTTCCTTTCATCACAATAATACAGGTTTTCACTAGATATTTGCTCTTTGCACCTATTTTCTGCTTCTTCAAAGTTCACATGTTAATTATACAAGTATAATATGTGCATATGGTGCAGTAATATTGCTTAACCCTCTCCGACATATGACGCGATTTTGAGCCTATTAGGGATACTTTAAAGCCTTTGTTACCATCAGGGGTATTTAGAAACCTTTAATTTAGTTACTTCAACTTCTGCAGTTGTCTTTGAGTTAGCTGTGGGCAGAAAACTATTTTTGGAAAGGTAATTATAAGAGTGAGAGAACTCTATTTCTTATTGCTAATCTGGCAACCTCTGTGTCATATGTGCGTGAAAGGGTTAATATGGTAAATATAACAAATCCTAATTGAAGCTAAATTTTTTGCACTGGCAGACCGGTCAGAAACATGTCTATTGCATTTACGAGTTAACCCTCTCCGACATATGACGCGATTTTGATCCTATTAGGGATACTTTAAAGGCTTTGTTACCATCAGGGGTATTTAGAAACCTTAAGTTTAGTTACTTCAACCTCTGCAGTTGTCTTTGGGTTAGCTGTGGGCAGAAAACCAATTTTGGAGAGGTAATTATAAGAGTGAGAGAACTCTATTTCTTATTGCTAATCTGGCAACCTCTGCATCATATGTGCGTGAAAGGGTTAATTAAGAGTAGTGTCAGCCTTATACACCCCTTGTCGAGTCGGCCTCCAGCCTAGATACCTCCTGGCCAGTGATTCCAAAGACCTGCATATGAGGAGGACTCTATTTAGCAAGGGACTCCATTCAAGCTATAATGTATTCTCTTTATCCTGCACATGCTACAGGTACTTTGGCTAGTTAATAATAACAGACATTATTTTATGGTAGTTAAGAAGGAATATCAAGCCGTCCACTAACCTGACTACAAGTGCTGGCAGTATTTTCCAGGTGCTGGGTGAGAAGGGGTAGGCTCTCTTGTAAGTCCAACACAGCCGCTGACACCTGCACCAACGTCTCCTCCTTTCCGCATCTGTTACATACCTCTCCCACCATCCCTAACTCGGCCGCCAGCAGTTCCTCCATCTTGGCCACGGTCAACAGGCCCTCTATAGCTGCGGAGACCTGGGCAACCGTGGAGATGAAGGCCGTGGACAGCTTCAATTTCAATTGTATCAGCCCTTCGTCAGTTGCAAGGCGGGAGAGCTGGTTGGTTATGTCCGTCTGCATTGCCTCCATCTTGGCTTCGGCTTGCTCGATCTTCGTCGCCATTCGGGTCTCCAAGCCGGTGATCTCACCCGCCATGTGTTCTAGCCCTTCCTCTACTTTGGTCTGCAAGGTGCCCACTTTCTCGGTCATGATGGCTTCCACACTTCCCTGTAATCTGGCTTCCGTCTGGTCCAATCGCTGGCCCACGTCCCCACCTTCGTTCGTGGTCTGATTGAGGCGCTGGTCTAAGTATTCCCGTGCTATAATCAGCAGGTTCGTGATTTGCTGCAACAACGGGGCGAAGAGCGCTTCCCCAGGGTTGAATGCCTTATTGGATCCTTTTACATCATAGCGCTGTTCTGCCAGCGCCAACCCCCCTGACATCAACAGGGCCATTAGTGCACCCCACAACATCCTTATCAACAGGGAGGCACGATCTATATACAGTAATTTCAATTCCTCCTTCCTCTCTGTGACTAACTCTGAGCTAGTGCCTTTACAAGAGTAAGTACCAGAATATAAGAAGCAAAGCAAAATATCCTAAGAGACATTTCGGCCACCCCAGTCGAATACATCAGCTGCTCCAATTGTGAAACATGTTCTCTACTGAAATTCAATGTCAAACTAGTTGATTTTAACCGAACAATTGGGGGAAAATAAATAAAACAAATAAATTACTAACCGGGTACTTATTCTATGAAAGACGTTACCCCTATAAACACTCACACTATTGGTGTCGTTTATAGAGTGAATTTCCTTCACAGAAAAATAAGACAAAATTGTTGTCAACCCAATTGTTGAGCTAAAGTCAACATAGTTTGACTTATAATATCAGTTGAGAACGCTCTTCACAACTGGAGGAACTTAAGTACTCTACTGGGGTAGCCGAAACGTCACTCTGAAATAACTGGGCAGCTACGGTACGCCACAAGAACAAGGATAGGTCTTTAATGGTGGACTAGAGCGAAAGACTACCACTCCTTAGCAAGCCCTTAGAAGCACTGATGGGGGGCCTCTGTCTCCAGGCTACTTATGTGTGTGTGTGTGTGTGTGTGTGTGTGTGTAAGAGAGAGAGAGAGATAGAGTGTGATAAAAACACGTAATTGAGATAGAGATTGATGGTATATTTGTTATATATGTTTATAACTCACCAAATAAAACATTACAAAGGCACACACCTTGACCTGGGTTCGATCCCAGCCAAGGCGAACATTTAGTGGGTGTGGTAGTACGTCCTAGCGTGTTTCAATTGCTCGCACCCAGTCGGAGGACACCTCGACGACGTAAACAGACTAATAACACGCATAACAAGCCACTCCAACAGCTTCCTCTCCCTCCAACACACCTTCTCCCCTCTCTACACTTCAGAATATAGGAAAAGTAGAAAGTAACTACGAGGTGCTGTTGTAAAGGTTCATCCCTCAATACCTTCACCTGACCTGACCTGACACAATAGGCCTAGGTACTAAGCATAATGCATATATATATATATATATATATATATAATGTATGTTGTGTATGTCTGTGTGTGGTAACCCATATGATTAACTCGTTTATCATATGAATATATGTAGGCTATGTATATTTAATATCAGGCACATACCCCATAGCTGGGGGTGGCCGACTCGAGACAGAGCCCGCACAGGGACAACACAACACATCATAAAAAAAAAAATCTATATATATATATATATATATAATATATATATATATATATATATATATATATATATATATATATTCACATCTAGGTTGCCCAGGAGAAGATCCAGAGACCAAGGATCACTAAGGGCCTCCAACACTCCCCCAGCCTCAGACCTCCCGGAGAGGTTCCGGTCTCAGCAGGCAGACACGCAGCGGAACACACCACAATGCCTGCCTACCTCACATCCAGGCATGACCCTTCATATATACCAGCTCCTATAGATAGACAAATAGATAGATAGATGCACAGATAGTCATATGGATAGATAGATAGACAGATAGCCAGATAGATAGATAGACAGATAAATAGATAGCCAGATAGATAGATAAACAGATGGCTGGATAGATAGAGAGATGGATAGATAGACAAATGGATAGCTACCTAGCTAGTTAGATAGATAGATAGACAGATAGTTTGCTAGACAGATGGATAGATAGATAGTTAGACATATAAACAGCTGGATAGATAGATAGATAGCTAAGTAGATATATAGATAGTTTGCCAACACCACACACCCGCCCCTGTCAACAGAGATAAGCACCAATGTGTATTAAGGGGGGTCACCGGCTTTTTTTTTATCTTTCTCTTCTTTTCTCTCTTTCTCTGACTTGTATCCATTTGGCCCCATTCGGCCAACTGTTTTAAGACGTTTATCCCCATCCAGGTGTCGATTTTTTCATGGCGAACGAAAGCGAGCCAGCATTGTATGGAGAAATCCAGCTTCGCCGGAGAAATTTTTCTATCGAAAAATATACAAATTTAGCTTGCTGTAAAACAAAAAAATGTATATGCGTCGCTACCGCTCGCCAGGAAAATATTGACACCTGGATGGGGGTAAAGGTCTTAAAACAGTAGGCTGAATGGGGCCGATGGATACAAGCCAAAGAAAGAGGGAGAGAAAGAGAAGAAAAAAAACGGTGACCCCCCTTAGCCCTTCCACGCATGTGTGGATGCAGGGGTTGCTGATCAGCAATCAGAAATAGTTCTCTCAATCTTATAATTACTTCTCCAAAATTAGTTTTCTGCCCACAGCTAACTTAAAGACAACTGCAGAGGTTGAAGTAACTAAACTAAGGGTTGCTAAACACCCCTGATGGTCACACAGGCTTTAAAGTATCCCAGACAAGGCTAAAATCGCGTCCAGTGCGTCAAAGGGTTAAGGGAACCACCTAATTGCTTTTCACTATATATATTTTGTCTTTCTTTGGGTTGTATCCATTCGGCCCCTTTCAGCCTACTGTCGATTTTTTCGCGAGCCAGCATTGTTTGGATATCTGGCTTCGCTGGAGAAATTTTTCTATCGAAAAATGTACACATTTAGCTTGCTGCCCTTCATCCTCTCTCAGTATTCTCGGTGTCTCTTTTTCTTTTGCTCTCTCTTGGAAAGACCATATTAACAGTCTTGCCATGGCAGCCTCCCAGAAGCTGGGTGTGCTTAACCGCCTCAAGGGGTTCTTTACCCCTGCACAGCTTCTTGCTCTGTACAGGGGCACAGTGAGTCCATGTATTGAGTATTGTTCACACGTGTAGGGAGGACCCTCTCACACAGCACTTCTAGACATAGTAGAAAAGAAAGCCTTCCGTCTCATTAACTCACGTCCACTCACCAATTTTCTGCAGTCTCTCTCTCTTCTCCGCAATGTTGCATCTCTCTCACTATTCCTACCGCTATTGCAATAATCAGTGTGCCTCAGAGCTCTCTCAGTGTATACCACCCCCTCTTCGTAGAGCACGTAAATCCTGTCTTGCAACACAAAGTTACACAATCCCACCCCTACTCTGTGTAACTCTCCAACCCAAGAGTGAAACATTATTCTCAGTCTTTCTTCTATTCAACAGCTGAGCTCTGGAACTCTCTCCCAGAATCAGTCTTTCCTTCTTCCTATGACATAAATTGCTTCAACTCTGTGTCCATGGCATTTTGGCTCGAACATCCCTTGATGTTGGCCCTGTCACTCTTTCAACTCTGGAGGAGGCACTCACTACAGGCAATTCTGCCTTTTGTCTCCCTCACTCACATAGACAAAAAAATCTTCATCCAAAATGCTGGTCGCTATTGCTCGCCAGGAAAAAATCGACACCTGGATGGATAAACGTCTTACAACATAGGCTGAATGGGCCAAAGGATAAAACCAGAAAGAGAGAGAGAGAGAGAGAGAGAATAGAGAGAATAGAGAACAAGAGCGAGGTGGATTCCCTTAAGAAGCCACATCATTATAAAAGGGCAGTCAGTGTTCATAGTCAGAGCACAGAGCTTTCCTTGTGTATACCCTAACATATATATAACTTGCTTGGTGGCTCGTTTGTAGTGTTATATCTACCTATCTATCTATCTATCTGTCTGTCTATCTATCTATCTATCTATCTGTCTGTCTATCTACTGTATCTATCTATGGATTTCTAATATTCTGACAAATATGTAAAAAACATACCTGTATCTTTTATGACAAAATTATGACTGACTGACTCTATCTATCTATCTATCTATCTATCTATCTATCTATCTAGCTATGTATTTATCTATCTATTTAATTACTTATTTATTGAAGTGTATATTTATTAATGTATTCATTTATTATAGAAAGATAGACAGAGAGATAGATAAACAGATAGATAAACGTATGGATAGATACATAAACAGATTGATAGATAGATAGAAATATAGATAGATAGATAGATAGACATAGATAAGACAGATAGAAAGAGCGATTGATAAACAGATAGATAGATAGAAAGCAGCCACACAGATGAACAGGTAGATAGATAAGATAGATTTAGATAGACACAGATAAGTAGATGAACAGATAGACAATAAACAAATAGATAGATAGACAGACAGAGAGATAGATAAACAGACAGATAGATTGATAGACAGACGATAGCTACACAGACAAATAGATAGACAAACGGATAGATAAACATTTATATAAAATAACTTATATACAGTTAGATAGATAGATAGACAGACGGATAGATAGAAGAAAAGATAAACAGATAGATGGATAGACAGATAAACAGATAGATGGATAGACAGATAAACAGATAGATGGATAGACAGATATATATCGACAAGTGAACCACTCATATCAGCTAACAGAGCTCCATTGTTCAGGGTTCCCGGACATCTCAACCAATAGACCATTTCAACCAGTAGCTCTCAACCAGTGCCAAATCAACCAAGACCAACCAAACCAGTGCCAAAATATAGTACTAACCTAACCTAACCTAACCGTATGTTGATTTGGTACGGGTTGAGAGCTACTGGCTAAATGGTCTACTGGTTGAGTTGTCCAGTACTAGGGAATACTAACTTGGCTGTTGGGGGCAGATTTGTAACCTTTGTAAAATGCCCCAGAACAAGAAGCCCACCACAGAAGCCACGAGCGAACACCACACAGAAACACCCTGAAGAAAGGTCCACAGAACGAAAGGACCAGCTGACCGAGCCCGCCATTCCAGGCAGGCCCAAGCCCGCAGGGCTAAACAGCTCCAGGACACACCCATTTACCTTTTCTAAAACCGAACATTTTCCACACCTCACGTAGCACTAACCCCTCGTGTCCTACACTTATTAACTACAAAGATGATGAACAGGAATATACATTCATATTAAAAACACCCATGCCTGTCCCGACGTTGAGCCAATGCCAACACATCAGACAGCCATAATTATATCTATGTATGTTCTTGCATCCGAGAAGTAGATGTTATATATCTTAGAAGTTAAAGCACCCACGCTGTCCCTAGATCTCTTATATCATTTTCCATGACGAGTATAGATATATGTAACCCGTGCTCAGTCGCCCCTTGCATTGCTCCTCTAGTAACTAAGTATTAATATTAACATTCCCTAACATCTTGTCTTGCCAGACTAAGCTTCTGAAGACCCATCCCCCCATAAATCTATGTATGCAACCCTCAGGTTAAGTATTTTTTATCCGCCATTGTGTTCACCTTTTTCCATTTACTTTCCACAATTGTCATACGTCTTCCCCTTGCCTCCTTCGTATCCACAGTCCACACTACGCCAATTTACTTCGTGTCTTACACCTCTTACCCCAACCAGAGATTATAAGATAACCTGGTTATCAGTATCTGTCATAAGTACCCCCGAAACAATAACTAAGTACCCCCTACGAACTGCCACTGTGGTTGGTATTTTATATTTAATAGAAAACGCAGTTCCCAGGGCCACTTAACAGTATCCATAACTCTCTGACTGATCACATAACTCTATCTTTTCCAGACTCATATACCACCCCATAGTTGCATTCCCCGGTAGCATTTGGCTAACGTATTCTACTGCCTTTTCAAACTTCCATATCAATTGTACACTAATGCCACCCCCACGCCCAGGGACCTTAGGGGCAAAATTTCCCTGTAGCCCTTGAACTCTTCCCCCCCTCTCATTAGACACCCGCGCTTCTCGACTCTTGTCCGACCTAGCCTCTCTCTCATACCTCTTGAAGATCCTTGAATTGTCCGTTACTAACGCTCTCCAACCTTTTATATATACTCCTATCCAGCCTACCTTCACTTAGTAGGCCAGAACAACATTAGAACTTACTAGCCCCTTGCATGCCATCTATTCTCTTACAACACATTCACAACCCTGCACCCAATGGTCGTCGGTGCGAGGCTAGCCGCCCCGCCAGTAACTAACTTCTATTGTCATACTTCCAGATAAATGTGGCAGAGTTAGCAACCCAGTCTCCACCATATCCAGCAAACCCTACAATTAACACCAGCCGAGTAAAACCAGCTAGCTAGGCACCTTCGGTTTTGGTATTAAAGACACTCACATCTGTCTCATACACAGAGGGTTATTACAAACACTGGTGATATGGCAAGCCCCTAGCCACAGCCGCCGGACGACTATATCAGAGAGGGCGCCCAGCTCCCCCTTTTTGCCCACCCGAGGAGGGAGACCCCCACCCCCGCGGAGGTATACCTGGCCCCTGTTTTGACTCTCGAGTCATTGCCAGGTAGCACAGGAATTCTTCCTATCAATGAACTAACCATGAATGACTAACACCTTTACTAACCTCTATTACCTCACAATAAACCATTTACCTTTCTTGCATGCTCTGATCACTAAATTAGCACCTCAGCTATACCATAGAATGAAGATTGAACAATCTAGAGAGACACTCCTATCACAGCTGTCCCCATCCTCCTCGCAAAGTAGATCCAGTCTCTCTCCCCTAAATACGTCCAGTATAGCCAAAATAGTACCTCTTACTAAGGCTCAGTTATATGAAAATATAAAGGCTTCCTATCGCCCTGTGCCACAACAGTAAATACCATCTTACCTAGTCCCCATATCTATTGAGAGCTCAATTAAGTCCATAAGACTCGAGATCCCTACTGTCTGCAGGGTCCAGAACCGAGCCTATAAATCTACCTCCCGCCCCCAGTCAAATCAGTTGAAAGCTAGACACCAACCAGTGGTCACTACCCTGCAGTTTACCTCTAGCTCTGCCCTTGTGTTGTTCCGGAGTTGAGAGATTCCAGATCCGGCAGACTCCGTGGCAGAGAAGACTGATAGAAGCATCTGTCCATGTAACAAGTCCTAACGTGCACCTTATACCCTTCACACAAATTCGTGGGTATATAAGTGTGTAGCCAGCAACGATCATCAAGAGATCCGACTTGAGAACTTCCTACATTTTGGACCATCTGGACGGCCGAGGAACCAGTCGTTAGCCCCCAACATCACCGGAAGCAAGATAACCAGGACCAGATCTACCCATACTATTCAAGATTCATGTTACTAGTACTAAGTGTTATAGTACTAGCTTGATACGCACCTATTAACTTTCTATAAAGTGGCTAAGACCTTGCCCAGTGTAATTCATATTTAACCATTCCATTTGGGACGTACTAAGCGATCAGTGGTTTTTTTTTAACAGGCGACCTTGACTCTCGTAATTACCTTATTCAGATATTAAAACTCTAGTGATATCTAACGTTCGCCCACTGATTCGTGTTCTACATATTTCTGCCTTAAGAATATCAAACTTAGTTCAGTACCCCCATGAGGTTGCTAGAGATTTCCGTGTTCTATAATATACGCGTCTAATCCTAACTGTGAGTTGCTACGTGGGCACGCGACCAGCCAGCAAGAGGTAAATCAGTGACAGTGAATTATACGAATATATTGAGGTCTTCCAGTAAAATATAAACTTGCTAATTAAACCCGTGATCAGAAGAATATACCTGAACGTTGGAAGGCTCCATCCAAATCCGCAAATGCTAGCAGTTCCCTTCTATCATTTGTTTTGTGCAAATATAACTATCTTTCTATGCTCTTTATTTCAATAAACGTGAACTTGTGTCGTGTTACTGTGTTTATTTTGTGTTCTCTATTCCTCATACCTTGTATTGTGCATGCAGCCTTCTATACCCAGTCATTCAGAACTCACATTACCCAAGTTAAACCTGTAGAAAAACAGGGCATAACATTGGCGGCAGCGGTGGTTCTTGATTCGGATAAAAGGTTGCATTACATTGCAAGTTTGGAACAGCTAGAAACGAGAACATCATGGCGCAACCTAACTCACGTTTTCATCCCCCATTATGAGGAAACAAATTATGAGATCGAAGTATTCATAGACATAGTTGAAAACCTTAGTTGACATTACTTATACCACGGACGCACATAAAATAGCCGTAACATTACCACACCTGGGAAAAGCCGTTTACCTGGTTGCCTATCAAGTGCACCCTGCTCTCACCTGGGACGAATTTCGCCCAATAGTGATAGAAGCCATTAAACCTTCGTTGGGCGTTTTCGTGGCCCACACCCGTATCCTAGACACGAAATTCGAAGGCGATTTAGATGCCACAGTGAATAAGCTTGCCCAACACATAAAAATTCTTTCCCCACGTTGACCATAATCCAACAAGAACAGCAAATTCTGGTCCACCTTGTGTCTATATTGCCCTCAGCAGTAAAAGACCATTTCCGGGTGCACGATTTCGTCGGATACCAAAAAGATCTCATCACGATCCGACGTATTTTGGCCGTGCGCACAGAAGCACCCACCCAAATCGCTGCAATCAAGAGGTTTCCCACGCACCCACAGCAAACCAACCACCAAAACTCCAAGAATGCCTACCCAGCCTCATCTTTCAACAACAGACCCACCTACCCTTCCGGCAAGCCCCAACCCAGTAGACCCCGGTTCCAACCTACCCAGCCACGCAGAATCTTCAACCGGAACAGGAACTACAACAACTACCTAAGTAAAACTCCTACCTTAGCCATTATCAACCCCTATGATTCCATGCCTGTAATGCTCAGTGTGCTTTCCATCAAATTCGTGACTCTGCCAAACCTCGCCCCTTTACTCCTCGCATTTCTGTAAATGAAGAGGAGTGGGGACAAGAGGAAGAAATAGCCCCCCATAACATGACCTCAGAGGATACCGAGGAAACCCTGGAAGAGGTAGATACCGATTCCCAGGATTTTTAAAGTATCCCCCGCCCAAGATGGGGCCGGCGGGGGACGACATAACTGACCGCACTGCCCCCATTTATTACATGGCCAAAATCAAGGACATTCCTGTCCGCTTGCTAATAGACACGGGAGCTGCCAAGTCATGTTTGTTCAAAAATTACTATGAAAAACACCACCGACTATTTGGCCCTTTGTTAACCACCAAAACAGAACTAATCTCAGCTGCTGATACTTACTTAAATCTCCTAGGAGACACTTTACCCCTATCAGTAACTACTCCTGCCCCCCATGCTCGTTGTTATCACACATTCACAGTACTTTCCTCCAACTGTAAACATTATGATGGTTTCCTTGGACTTGACCTCCTTCAAAAACTCCAGGCCAGGTTGACTGCGGCCAAAGGCTGATATCATTCAAAAACAAATTCCAGCCAAAAGCCTCTGACAAACCCATCACGCAGAAACCCATTCCCAAAAAAAAAAAACACCTTCCCCCTCAACAAACCCTGAGTCAGGGTTACCAAGTTGCAGCTAGCACTAAGGTGACTCCTAAAACCCCCCCTTGCCCTGTGTCCCCTCAAAATCTCACCCCAATCAGTAAAAAAATGCCTCCACAAACGAAAAAAGACAAGTCCAAGCAACTCCCCCTCGGTAATCCCCTCAATTCTCGTAATTCTGCCCGAATAAATCCTCCCATGTTTTCAGGACAGACTCGGATATATGTAACCATAATTCCATCAAATGTTTATGTACACATGTTTCCAGGAAAATGCCGATCATGTACGCAACACTGTTTCCCCCATGACGCCAGAAATGTTAACAACCCCAAATCAATACACCAGTCCTCCACCAATAACCCATGTTCTACACCTAACTTTTTCCCCACCAACCCTCCGCAGTCCCCCCAACAAATCCCGTTTTCTAACTCGCTCACCTCTCACCACTCTGAACCGCCCGCACGCGCCGTTATTCCCCCCCTCACGCGTGCCGACAGAGGGACCCTATCATTTTCCCACCATGCCCCCAGAAATGCCCAGCTATTCCACCACAACCCCAATCCCCCTTGTGACAGTTTTTCGTCAGT